>CM024763.1:40207877-40543294 GCA_014218235.1 Colocasia esculenta | reverse complement strand
GGCAACCAGTCGCGTTCCCTACCAGAAGGTCCTAAGGGAAAAGCCTGCCCTGGGGCATACACCGACATACAAAGGGGAGAAGAGGGGAGGAAGAGGTCGCTAGAGGGAGAGGGAGAAGGGAAGAAAAAGAGAGAGGGGGAAGGGGTAGTCGGCCTGCGCCTTAAGCACCCGGCACCCAGAACGCGACGGACCGCCCCGTCACGTTACGGACCTTAATGCGACGGGTCAACGGACTGCGAAAAGAACACGCCCTACAAGGGCGCCGCGACAACGCGACAAGCCGTACTGACACACCTGCCACCCTGACAGGCGTCAGATGACCAGGCAGCGCAACACGACAAAACACTGTCGCGGCCCGTTGACCGGGCGCGACAGCAAGACACGACGGAGAACCAGGGCACGACCAACACGTGACCCACAAGCTCGCCGCGACACGGATGACTGTCGCATCGGGCACCCCCGACGCGACACCAACGCATCACCTAGCCTAGACGTGTCAATGGCCAGTCATCCCACGACACCGAACGGAAGCCGGGAAACCGGGTCTTACATTCTACCCCCCTTAAAACAATTTCGTCCTCGAAATTGGGACAAGCCCAAAAGATCCTGACGCACGAAATGAAGCATAGGGAGCAAACATAAGACTAGCGCGAAAAAGCCACTAAGTCTCAACACGACTTCCTCGTGGCAACAATCGCACAGTCAAACATGAGCAAAGCACACGAAGCCAGAAAACCAACGGTTCACCCAACTGGCCTCAAACATACGGGAAGCACAAAATCAAAACTCCAACAAGTCACAACATGCTCCAACACACCTGGAGCACCCAGCCGAGGAACCAACGGCTCACTCCAGCCATACGAAGGGGCGCCCAGACGGAACAACAACCGCACCGGTGCTGAGCGACGCCAAATCTAGCCCGAACAGCGGAAAAAGCCATCCGAAAACTACATGGATGCAGCCACCAACAGACCTCGCTGTTGGGACCAACAGATCAGCAACCCTCTCTGTTGCCAGCAAAACTCGACAGAGGACGCAGTTGCCGACAGCAACACAAGAAATGCCGGCCAGCAACTCGCTCTATCGCCAGCAAAACCTGACAGAACACATCGTTGCCGACAACCACAAGGGAAAACACCTGAGAGTCGAACACAACACTCGAGAAAAATGGCGAGCCGCAGCTAGCATCGGTCACCACTCGACCGAGTAGCCACGCGAGAGACACAAACCAGAGCGAGGACACACTCGCGGAGAATTCTCAACACATGAAACAGCGTCCACCGCCACCGCTAAGTCTCACCCAGACCTTCCTTGCGGTCCAACAGGGATAGCAAATGCACGCGAAGAACCCACAACACGCAAAAACGGCATCCACTGTCACCACTAGGTCTCACCCAGACCTTCCTCGTGGTCCGACAAGGATACCAAATGCACGCGGAGCCACAGAAACTAGGAGTCACACACTCCACAACGTGGCACACCGTGACGGAAACACGGAAGACATCTGAGGTTAAGCCAAAAGCCGAGCACCTCACAACGCCATCAAACCACGTGGTCGAGTACTAGCAAGCCGATAGACCTCACTGTCACCGGACGAACCGACAGGAAACTCCGCCATTGGCTTCCAGACTCACCAACGCCACGCACAACCACACGGGAAGCAAAATAAAAAGTTATACTCTTCGTCTGAAGCAGGGTACCACAACCGAACACACTCGCTCCAAAAGCGAGAGGGGAAACCTGGACGCAGGTCACGACCAAAGCCTGGCGTACCACCGATAGGGCTACATAGACAAGGCAAAGAAGCCACCCCACAGTGGTAACGGTACGACCACAAGACTCAGGCTAGCACACATGTCCCAGAGGCGGACAACTCGAAGCCTCCAACACCGAGCAAACTCGTGAAACAACGCACGAAGCACATGAACAGACACACGGCACAACACAGGGTGCTATCACAAGAACCAGGAGCTAACCAGGGTACAACACAATGCACCAGGGCTCCAGACGGCACAAAACCGAAATGCTCGAGCACGAGCACACGGTGCTACCACAAGCACCAAAACTAAACAAAGTGCAACACAGGTGCACCAGTGGCCAAAACAACGCCACGGGCTAACAAGAAGGACTCTCCACCCGAGACCTACCAAAAGCCATGTGCAAAGAACCGCAAGCCTGAAAGGGCACAACAGGCCACGTCGGCCCTAGCCCTTGAGGCACAAAACACGAAGCATCGAAGAAAATGCTCAAGGCGCAGCACACACAGCGGCACCAACGGCCCGAGACGACACGGGCCCCACCGAAGGGGACTCTCTACCAGAGACCCACAACGGAAGCACACGGAAAGCCGACAACTACTACTTCAAGAGCGCGACAACCACGTACGCTCCAAGAAGAACACAAAACACGGAGCACTGACTCTGCCACACAGGGAGTGAAAACCGCAGCAACTCCCTGGTGCATAAGAGCAAGAAGCACCACCTCTATCACGACTGATAGAGAGGCCAAACACCAAAACGACGGCAAGAAAAGCCTCCAAGGCATAAGCTGAGGCACCACCGAGCATACAACGGAACAATGCTTGCACGAGCAAGCCAATCACAAAAAACCAATGCACATCGGAATAACACTCACACGAACGGCCCAACAAGAAAACAATGCTACCTCGCACCAAACCAACAGGGACCCAATGCCCCAAATTGAGCCTGGTAGGTAGCGAGAAACCATTACGATGGCAAATGGCACAAATAGGTCCACCGACCAACGGTGCCATACAGAAACAACGGCATGAGGGGAGCAAACAACTCGACCCAAAAACAACTCTAGGGAAGGTGACTCCACCAAAAGGTCACAACGATGCGCACCCCGGCAACACAACACCATAGTGGAGCACCACCACCCCGAGCAACCGATGAAAAGCAGAGGAAGGAGACATGCACGAGTCTCTTCCACACACGAGAGGGAAATCCACGACGCAAGACTGACGCTTCCACAAGAAGCACATCCAGCCAAACACCCACTACACTCACCAGACCACCATCTGGAAGAGCACGCAGGGCGCGAGAAATTAAGCAAACCATCTAAGCCACGGGGACATGCAGTCCCACCAGCGCGGCCGAGAAAACTTGGAAATGAACAACGAGACAAGCTGGCCAACGCAACAGCCAGACGCACGGCCAAGCACACAACGCCTTGACCGGAGACGCCCAAGCAGACTGTAACACAGACAGTCCAACTGGCAACAACGATAGCTCATCTCTACCGAGAGAGAGAGCAGCAACGACCAAAACAACACAGGGCAGCTTTGGAGAGAATCTCCACCAAAAGCGCCAAGGGCCGTCCTGGGAGGATCTTACCAGAATGCAGCCCAACCAAACGGCACACTTCGAACCACAGGGGCAACCCAACGGTAGCCCAAAACGAACATAGAACACTTCTGGGAAGAACCTCCTCCAGAACGACAAAGAGCGATCCTGGGAGGGGGCTTCACCAGAAAGCACAACCCAAACAATACGGACCATCAGAGAGAACACTACAGCCAACAGAACTGCAGAAGCAACGCAAGCCAGTCCTGGGAGAACCTCCACCAGAACCACCAAGGCACCGTTCTGGAAAAACTCGCCAGAACACGCCAGCCAAGGCAACAGCAGAAATGAGCGCAAAATAGTCCTGAGAGAAACGCTCACCAGGACAACAATAAACGATTTTGGGAAACTTCGCCAGAACACAAGACAACCAAGCGATGCACCTCAACCTAGAGAGCAACGCGACAGCAACCAAAAATGCACACAACACAGTCCTGGGGAAACCTCACTCCCGCCAGAACCAATAGAGAAGAACTCCAGGAGCACCTCACTAGAGTTCACAACCAGTCAGCACCAGGATGACAACAAATGCAGACAAGTGTCGCAGCACTCAACCGGCGATGCAACACCGCACACAAAGCACCTTCTCAGCTCGGCGTCCCGAGCACAGCACACAGGCACACAAGGCCAAACACACAACAACCATAGCACACACCCCAACAACAGAGGGGCAGCCAACAAGGCAGGGACACCTTCCACCAGTTCCACAGGCAATAACCCTGCACTGGTGAAGGCTACACAACATGCAGGCTCTCTCAGCCTCCACGACGCACACACGATCAAATGCACCGATGACGACCAGGAGCACCGCACCTGGACTGGCTCGCAAGCGTCCTCCACACAAGGAAGACCACTGCCAGTGAGTCCAGTGCCAACCGCGCCGCTACGGCACGAACATGCCGAGCGACCACACTCGCCACGCATGCGGCACAGCAACAACTGCAACCTGCAACACGCGCATGAATCATGCAAGGAAGCCGCACACCTGCAAAACATTTGAAAGCACAAGCCTAACACTAGTCGGACGCTGTCAGCAGCGCACTAGTACCTTCCTTTGGGACAGCTATAGTTATTAACTCCTTACAAATCTCAGTAGACCCTCGCTCTGATACCAACTGTGACGACCCGACCTCTCGGACCCCTCGCCGGGGACCCCGAGGGTCGCGCCGCCACCCACGGATCCGAAGACCTGGAAGGGTTATATAAAAACGTCTAGTGAGATATGTACTGAGTTCAAATAACTATAATAATCTGTACATTATACAAAAGGGTTGTACAACGCGTCCCAAGCAAAAGTACAGGTACAAGAAGAAAGGTCGAGGGCCCACAAGAAGAACCACCCTAGACCCCGGACACACCGCCAGGTCGGGAAGCTACACACGCCGGTGCCATCACGGGCTGGCACACAAGAATGGGACCACGGAACCGAGAGAACACCAAAGCGGGAACCACCAGAAACATGGGTCTGCCCAAGGCCAGACCAACGATGCCCACAGAGACTAGACACAGCCAGGCTATAACTGTCGTACAGCTCGGGCAACGAGGAACACTCGGAATGTCGCGAGGAAACGTCGTCACAACAACAGTAACCAAGCCACCGCTGCTAGCAGCCAAGAGGGGAACCCATAGTCCACGCGCTCTGCTCGCTAGCCTAGCTCCTGCCTCCACCCCCGCGAAGGGCGAGACAGAGCCGCCACAGAAACACACCAACTCACGCAACACTGCAGCCTGGCCAAGCTGCGGCCTCATGCCTAGCACCACTACGTGGCTCCAGAACCAACGCAAAGAGAGGCAGTGAGACAAATGACTGTCTGTTCTACGCCAGGAAAGAACTCCGAACCCCTCGGCATCCCAGACCCAAACAAGAGAGCTCTACAAATGACTCAGCACCGCTGCCCAAACCTCGTTTTCCCCTCAGCTCTATAGTCCGCTCACGTGGGCTACCAACTCGAGCACACTTGTAGCCCATATACCTCCCTCAACGGGCTCCCGAGGATGGGGGTCCCAGGAAATAGAGACAACCTCTAAACGGGACAAGCCCTCAAGTGCCAAGCACCGGGCGAACAGGCGGGGCAGCACAACAAAACCACGCCGAACTGCTGACTTGTAACACACGACAAGCCCAACGAGCGAGAGGCATGCACGGACCCTCAAAAGGGGCCGTCGGCCAACCAAGGTAAGCACGAATGGCTAGAACCTCATAACACCACTGGACAGTACGGAAACCCGTCGCTCTACTAATAATCGATTGACTGTCGGTCAATCGATTATTAGGCAGACACGACCCTCCTGGCACCGCTGCCAGGACACGGCCACGAAGGTGTCACCTTTGGTCACTGAACGCAGGGAGGCAACCAGCCGCATTCCCTACCAAAAGGTCCTAAGGGCAAAGCCTGCCCTGGGGCACACGCCGACACACAAACCGGCCACGGAAACCACCCGAGGCAGCACAGGCACTGTCGCGCCCCCACAGGCCTTCGTGATGCCATCGCGATGGGGAAGGGCACTGCGACAATATCCTTGATGTGATGGGGTAGCGCGTTGCGACAGCCTCCCTGTCGTGACCGGAAACCAGGTCGCGACAGCGACCCTTATCGCGACCGCCAACCGCACCGCGATAAGGTCGTGCCCGACCGGGGTGATGCCTCTACTGATGTCGCGACGCGCACCGTGGCCACGACATCAGTCGGGAGGCAGACCACGGGATGCTCCATCCCGGGCCGCCCAGAACCATACAAACATGCACACACGGGGAGGGGAGCATGGGGAAAGCTGTAAAGCTAACTACAAAACCCCGAGGACTCCCGATCCACCCGGATTGGGAAGGGCACAAGGAATCCCTACCTTAAACGAAGAACCGAACCCCGTAGGGCCCTTCTCGTAGGAAAGAACACCTCCTCCTCGCTCCACGCATGCTCCACAACGCTGGGACACCACGCACGGCCCTCCTCCTTGCCTGAAACACACAAAGGGGAGAAGAGGGGAGGAAGAGGTCGCCGAAGGGAGAGGGAGAAGGGAAGAAAAAGAGAGAGGGGGAAGGGGTACCCGGCCTGCGCCTTAAGCGCCCGGCACCCAGAACGCGACGGACCGCCCCGTCGCGTTACGAACCTTAACGCGACGGGTCAATGGACCGTGACAAGAACGCGCCCTACAAGGGCGCTGCGACAATGCGACAAGCCATACTGACACACCTGCCACCCTAATAGGCGTCAGACGATCGGACAGCGCAACACAACAAAACACTGTTGCGGCCCGTTGACCGAGCGCGACTGCAAGATGCGACGGAGAACCAGGGTGCGACCAACACGCGACCCACAAGCTCGCCGCGACACGGATGATTGTCGCGTCGGGCACCCCCAACGTGACACCAACGCATCACCCAGCTTGGACGCGTCAGTGGCCAGTCATCCCATGACACCGGACGGAAGCTGGGAAATCGGGTCTTACAATCCCCAAGCCCCTACAGTGATCCATATGCTTTATGTAGATGACATAATGATATTTGGCAGAGCTATGGAGCAAGAACTGAAGGCCATGTTGGACACTATCTACACTTTTATTAGCTTGTTGGGTCACTAAATCAATCTGTAAAAGTCATTCTTTGTAGTCGAAACATCTCCATGATCCTCCAGGAGCACCTAAAATCTCAGGTTTTGGTCTCATGACACACAATATTTTTTATCTAGGGACTGCTCTTCCTATTAGTAGAAGCAAGCAAGAACAGCTCCAATTATCGAAGATAAGTGTAGAAAAAGACTCGACCAATGGAAAGCAAACACTCTCACCTCAGCAGGGAAATCTATCCTTATCAAATCTACTCTAGCCGCCATCCTAGTGCACATTATGAATATTGTGCTTCTCCCTCAGGGTCTTATCAAGAAACTACACACACTTCAAAGAAATTTCTGATGGGGGAGTAAAGATGGCTTTCAAAAGTCCACTTTAATAGCTTGGCATAAAATGCAAAGGCCAAAGAATCTTGGGAGCATGGGCTTCAGATATGTGGATATCTTTAATAAAGCTACCATCATGAAGCTGTCTTGGAGATTTGCCAATGATTATTCAGGACTGTGGGCAAAATTGCTTATGGCCAAATATTATGGAGCTTACTCCTTTTGGTGTGTTCAAGGTAAAAACAATGCCTCTTTTATCTGGTAGTCTATAATGAAAGTTAGGGAAGACATGAGGGATGGTTCCCTATGGTGGGTCAATAATGGGTTTTCTATCAATATTTGGAAGGATAAGTGGATTCTAGGCAAACTAACTCCACTGACCCATCAGGTTGGTCTCACTGACCCTTTACCCCAAATAGTTGCAGAGTTGATCAGTGAAGGGAGCTGGAATGAATACCTCTTAAACAAGATCTTTCTGTTTGCACACCAAGGTTATGATGAACTCATAAGGACACTCAGGCGCATGTTCAGAACCACCAATATTATTTGTAAGTAGAAAAGATTAAATTCATAGATATGGCTTCATGTGTGATAGAAATATCCACCTGTTAAGGAGCTCAGGGTTGCCCTAATTGTGGTATATCAGCTCCTGTGGTTATATAGCTTAGAGGCTTCTATATTTGATTTCTACAGTCAAACATCATGGTACCCATATGCAATTTACTGTCCTAATCACTTGCTGAAGGTCCGGATGTTGCTCGAGTGTCCTCCAACAAGGCCCATGTGTTGACGTATGAAGATAAGGAACGGGACTGGATGATGGTTGAAGTTGTACCTTGGGAGTAAGTATTTCATATATAGTACTCGTTCTCTTCCACTAGATAACTATATGCACCTCCCATCATCCCTTGCTGATTATGTATAATTCTCACCTATTTTTGCTAGCTATAGGCCGTCATTCTGCCTTCTGAGGAGCCAATGTTATCTGTGTTTAACTTATATCTTTGTGCAGGATGTTTCTGACGTCTGTGAAGAGATTGAACATCACCAGGGCTGATAAATGCTAGCGGAGGGGAGGGGGGGTTGTAGGGTGCAGAGGGAGGGGGGGCACAAGCGGTGGAGGTGGGGTGGGGTGGGGGGGGGGGGGGGGGGGGGGGGGCACAAGCGGTGGAGGTTGGGTGGGGTGGGGGTTGTAGGGGGTAGAGGGAAGGGGGAGGGGGGGCACATGCCGGCAAAGATGTCAGAGAGAGAGAGAGAGACTTACCGACGATCGACGAGTGACGAGATGGCCGGGGGCATGTCTTTGGCGACGGATGAGGGAGTTTCAAGACGAGGGGAAGATTTTGACGAAAGGGGGGGGAGGTTGAATTGGGATCCGAATTAATTAGCGACAGAATAGCGACAACAAAATTTTCATCCCTAATCCGTCACTAATTAGCCACTGCTGGAATTGAAGGTAGGGACGAAAATTAGTTTGTCCCCAATCTATCGCTAATTAGCGACGAAAAAGTATCTATCACTAAATTCCGTCACCAAATCATAATTTTCTTGTAGTAACAGGGTTTATCCTTTGGCTTGAGAATTCATATAGGAGATATCATTCAAAAGGGTCCAAGGACAAGTTGAAGAGTTCTAATTATAACTTGTTTTGTGGAGATGGAGAACAAAACCCAACCCCATCCTAAGAGAAGCAAATTCAAGAGGAGCGTAAATGGTTAACATCGAATTGGGCTTCTCAAGATGGTCTAGATCTGAGACTTCACGTGTGGGAGATGTCATTTGGAAGCTCTAAAAGCATATTCAGGGATTGCCCACGTATAGATTCTGCATAGAGATTTGTCTCTCCTTCAAAAACAAGGTTCTGTCTAATCATTCTTGTCAAGAGAAATCTTAGTGCACATTAAAGTTGGGCATATTTATTAAGATTATGCCACTTGTCATTAGGAGATTTTAATATCTCCCCCAACTCTATATTTTTAAACCCAAGGAACAAGTGACACACCCTTAGTAGATGTGCCACCACTAAGTGTCCGTTTGTTTACCCGAAAAACTTGGGTTAGGAAATAGTTTTTGGGAAAACTTAATTTTTTATGTCATTTGTTATCCTATAAAAGTAAAATCTGAAAAATCAAATCCTAAGATTACCGGATTTTGGCATCCGCGCAAAAAGCACCGATGCCATTTTCCGGTTGCAACAACCTGCAGCTGCGCCATTTCCCAATAGCCATTTACATGCACTATTCATTCAAGATGAATTTTTATTTTTGTTCCACTCATTTAAATAGTATTTGTCAAATTTAATTATTTTTCATTAATTAATTTATTTTTACTTTTTTATTAAAATATCTGTAGAATACTATTCATTCAAATTGTGTTTTTATTTTATTTCTCCTACTTTAAATTATATTTGTCAAAGTTACTTATTTTTATTAGTTATTTATTTTTTATTTTTTAAAAATATTAAAAATAAAAAATAAAAAAATAAAAATTTTGATGAATAGTGTTAATACACAAGGAGTATATGACTCTCTCTCATTTGAGTAGATCATAAGATCTCATACTCCTCTATACAATTTTATATTTTCCTAACAACTAAATAGACAATTATGTTTTCATTTTCACGTAAACGTTTTTTCATGGAAAACTATTTTCCTCTAAAACTGTTTTACATGCAACCAAATGGACCCTAAGTATTTCTCTTTTTGTCTGAGTGGCATATCCTTTAGTTCTTAGGTGGCATGCGGCAACCCGACCAATGGTGATGTGTGGTGGCTATTGTGAGTGGAAGTCCATGTTCACACGTCAAATGTTTGTATTTATGAATATAAAGTCATTGTTATTAAAAGTTTAATGATATTTATAGACTCTAAAGGAGTATTTATGAGTCTAAATGAGATTTATAAGTCGAAAATTATAACTATATATTAAGAACTCAGTAGATATTTTTAAAATTTTAAAAGTCGTATGAGCCAATCCAAGATAAGTATTTTTGAATCCAAATTCAATATTTTTAAATCTAACCAGCTATTAGTCACCTGCCCCCACCACCCCACCTATATGTTATATGTGTCATATCGCATCTATATAGACATGATGACATGGCTCAATAAAAGATGTTTCTTACAACTTGATTTAAGTATTTATCATCCTTTTCCATCATTAACCTATCGTGGCATGTGGCATTCGTGCCTTGGACTAATTGATATGGTTTTAAGTCTAATCGATACCGCAATTTTTACAGGTTGATTTTCGAAGTTAGAATATATAAAGGCCAATCATAATTTGATTCTTTAGTGCATTTTCTTGCATTTGACTTTGTTTTTGGGGTGAATGCATGTAGTATGCCATCCAGTCCTTTCTCTTTTTCTGATATATAAATATTATATATATATATATATATATATATTATTATGGCACCTAATTGTTCTTCAATTTGATTCCTTAATGTAATTTCTTGGATTTTTAACTTTTATTTTATTTCTACCTTTTATTAGCTATCATGTGCACAATCGGATACTACGTAATGACCCTTTGTGATTGTAATTATTAAAGTGCCGTAACTCTGTATTATGAAGGCAAACATGCACAAGATATATATGTGCATAGAACTCATCTAATTATATCCAAGCCAAAAAATAAATTAAAAAAAATCCAAGCCAGTCATCTCTCTATAATCTCTCTCTCTCACACACACATATTTCAGACGAAATGCATTGGCTTAGCTAGCACCAAGTGATCAAAGACCTTCTTTATAAATTCCCTTCGCTCCTTCAACTTGTTGTTGGATTAATCCACCTCCCACAGCAATCATTGATCGGATATCCCACTTCCTCTCTCCCCCTCCTGATCTCGGGACGAGTCATATATAATATTTTTATTCAGAAAATAGTTTAGTGATATTATTTTATAATACACATATATATTTAACATTAAATCGCATCACATACATTTTAAAATATAATATGAGTACTGTCGAAAAAAAAAAACACGTACTAAATTGTATCAAGTGAATGATTTACTAAACTATTTTCCTATTCTCCTACCCTACCATCCCTGTCTAGTGTGATTCATCACATGGCCTTTTCCACTGTCCTTATCTGCTATTTGTGTGGTTTCTTCCTGACGATGCATGGGATCGATCATGGCCGGCGTGCGCAAGGCATCGCACGTTTTGCATGATTCCTACGAACTTTGTGGAGATGGAGAACGCCGCCCGCCCCATCCCAGGACCACATAATAACAGAAGCAACTAGCAAGAGGAGCATAGTAGTACGTCGTCGTCGACGTTGGCATCCAAAGCTTAAAGGAGGGCTTCTCAAGATGGCCTAGATCTGAGACTGTATGTGGGAGATCAGGTGTCACTTGGATGAATCCAAAAGCGATTGGCCAACTCAGCAATTGCCTCTGTATGTAGATTTTTCTCCAGAGAGTTTTGTCTCACCTCCACCGTCCAACCGGCGGTGATCGGTGGCGGCTATTGTGATAGCTATTTTATGAGTTTAAATTCATATTTATAAATCAAATATTTGCATTTACAAACTCAAAATCACTACCACCACTAAAAGTCTAATGATATTTATAAACCTTATTGCAGTATTTATGAGTCCAAATGGGTATCGGTGAGTCTAAAATTATTACTATATACAAATGGATATTTTTAAATACTAGTTGTAATACTTCTCACTCCAATGAAAAATATATTCATTAGCCCAAGGTCAACACTTTTTAGCTCTCGTCGACTCGCCGCCAACCAATGTTACCATCTCACCTCAGCGTCATGCGTATGTCATATCACATCTACGTGGACGTGATGTGAGAGGCTTTAATTTGCAACTTGCATTAAGTAATTCTCATCCGTTTTCATCGTTTTGTGAGTGGCATGGCATGTCATTCGTGCTTTGCGATTGGGGAGGCTCGATCTTGAATCCATAGCAGACCATCAATATTTTGAAGAGATATTGAAAAATTGGATGGCGATCCATAACCATGAGGCAAGGACCTACAAGGAGAAGCAGATGAACAAGAGGTTATAGGACTGGGGTCTCAAAAAAACCCTCTAATATATAAGTCAGATCTCAACAAGAACTAGAGATAGAGAACAATTTGAGATCACTCCCCATGAGTGTTTTATGAAGAGTTTTGCTCATGCTCATGTCTCTGGTTGAAGAATTTTCTCTCAGTCTCCTATTGGTCTCACGCGACATGGTTGCATACATGACTATGGTCGTAGGTATCTGTTCTCCTCATAATAATGCTCTCCATACGTAGAACTTAACAGATTTTCGTCGGCCATATGTACCATTTCATTGACTATGGGTGGAAGTACTGCTTAGACTTTCATCTATTAGGTCAAATTTGATAACTAGATATCGATCTTAGACTTGGGTCAGAGGAGGGTCGAAATTCCCCTATCCAAAAGTGTTGGCTAATTGATATGGTTTTATGTTTATCTGAAACCAAAAAATTTGATTCCTTAATTAATGCATTTTCTTACGTTTATTTTCATTCGATTTTTTGGGTGAATTCAGTCTATCATCCAGTCCTTTCTTTTTCTTCTAACATGTAGCACCCAATTGTTCTTTAATTTGATTCCATTTAATGCAATTTCTTTCGATTTCGGCTTTCATTTGATTTCTACCTTTTATTAGCGTACGATACTAACTCTATGTTATGCTGGTAGGCACCAGATATATGCATACAAGTACAACTTATCTAATTATATATCCAAGCCAGTCATCTCTCTCTCATTTCAAACATGATTAATGCATTGGCTCCGACATATAATTTAGTAAGCATGCATGCATGCAAGGGAGGCTAACCCAATCAATATTAATTTGTAAGGCACTGGAAGATAACAGTTTCTCTTAATTTCTAACGTGTAGGGAATGGATTGAAGGCATCACGTACAGCATCACGTACGAGCTCAAGTTACGTCCTTCCCGTGCTTAACCCAAGGACGAAATCTGATGATGTGTTCTGAAATTGGACGTGGGCAGCCAAGAGCTCAATCGATAACTTTAATTTCATTCTCTTTACTCAATTTTTCGTGCACAAAATAATATTTGGTACACACCATCACAGATAATGTGCACAAATTAAAGTGCCATGTGCGCGCACACCACACAACGGTACGTTGTGCACCAAGTATAACTCCGTGCGAGTAAACCAGTCACAATCTACACTGCCAACCCTATCTAGTACTGTTGTGCTTCACATGGCGCTTCCCCTGTTTACCTCTACTTTTGTGTTGTTTCGCCCTGATGATTGCACCAAGGCCAGGTGCGGCAACACACGTTTTGCATCCACACAAACTTGTGGTGCCGACAACGCGAAAAGCTAGTTGCTAGAGGCCCTCGTCCCCCTCCCCACACTACAGAAGAATGAACATTTGTCAATAGTTGGAAGCCGCTGACAAATCTTTAGAGACCCCTGACATAATATTATGTCCGCGGTTAAGGAAGCGCTGCCACAACCGTTGCCAAAAAATCTGTGGACAGATCTTATGTCAGCGGTTTACTGACGCCGCTGACATATATAGGATTTGTTCGCGCCTTTTATAGCTGCGGACATAAAGTATTATTGTCAGCGGTCACAGAAGCCGCGGCCATAGACTGTACAGCAATGGCTATGAGCCCCAGCCATATACTGTACAGCAACGGCTATAAACCGCGGCCATAGACTGTATAGCAATGGTTGTAAGCCGCAGCCATTAGTATATTATGGCCACGGGTACTAGCCGCGGACATATGCCCCTTTTATCAGCGGCTGAAACCACTGCCTTAAACCTTTTTTGTCAGCATACCTAAGCGTCGCTACCATATTTTTTATTTTTGTCAGCTTCTGCTAGCCGCTGACATATGTACCTTTGGCAGCAGCTTTCCATCCGCTGACATGTTGTCAGAAAGAAGAAGAAAAAATATTTATTACCGCACTCTATTCGTACATGAGCCACCTGGATCATTCAATCACATATATTATTGAGCCACCACTCAAGCTTGCTGGAGCATTCAATCACACATTATTGAGCCACCACCCAGGCTCGCTGGATCATTCAATCACACACATATGAGCTACCACCTAGGCTCACTGGATCATTCAATCACACACATTATTGAGCCACCACCTAGGCTCGCTCGATCATTCAATCACATACACAGAAAGTAATGCATAAATATTGTTATACAAATATCTAGAAAAGTAGAAAATGTGAAAGTGTAATAGAATAAGAGGGAAATCAAGAGACATGATCATCATGATATGAATAAACATCCCCCGCCTCATCTGTCTCGCTTTGAACTACAGGAGATACATGCTGGGTACGTGTTTGTGACGCCTGTATCTGGGAGAGGAGTGTGCTCATCTCGTCCACCTTCGTAGCTATATTCTCCAATCGAGAAATATTTTCTCGCATTTGTGTCATCTCCTCTGCCTGTGCTTTCAACTTTTCTTCCAGTGCTTTTAATTGTTTTTGAATTATCCTTTCTCGCTCTGAACTGCCAGACATTCCTATAGATTTATACCATGTGGTCAACATCTCTCCACTACCCGCACAGCGAACACGGCCAGGTCAATCTTTTCCCATTACCGAAATGAAGGCGTCCTCGGGAGTCACTGGAGTGTGGCTCTCGGCATCAACGTCTGAGGAAGGAGCAATCATCTGAGTCATAGTCTCCTACAGCAAAAGATAGAGAAAAAAATATTAATGATACAACTATTGTAATGAAAACATATTCACATAAAAGAAAAGGAAATAAAGTTACTTACATGTCGTCTCCTGCTCTCCTCATCTACCTAGCTCTCACTGCCATCTGGTAAGTCTTTGCATCGACCCATCTTGTAAAACTCAAGTCGATGTGGATTACGTCCATGCATATTAGACTATTTAAATTGAGACAAAATAAGAAAGACATGCAAGTAACTAAATGAAAGGGATAATATTATTCATAAAATATAACTCACAAAATCATTCATCAATTGATAATGACTAGTCCTGCCCCATCTATATGTCATAGACTGAGTGGCACGATTCTGCTTATTTCACTCAGCAACCCTCTAAAAAGATAAGAATAGACAGTTATTGTTCCATTTATATAAACAAAATAATCATAAACAATTATATTCTAAGCATTTTAAATATTACCCACTCATCCTCAGTAGTCCACATCTCATACATTGTTTGCCAATCTGAGGAGTCAACACCTGCTGGGACGGAGGCAATCGCATCATCAAAAGACTTGCCATTAAAATGCTGACATGGAATACAAAATTTTTGTCAATATATAAACAAGTTTAAAAAATAAAGTACATATGAAAATGAAATAGTATATTAGCTTACTCTCTTTTTTTGCTTGCTACGCCAGCTGCGATGCATGGTGCTTATGTGAGCAAGCATCTCCCTATCTATTTTTGTTTGTTCGCTCCCACTGGTACGTCAACTGCAAAACAAAGTCACTCAATTATAAGAAATATACACATATATAGTATTCATTTTAAACAATAATTACCTGAAGATCTCTGAATATCAACTCCTTAGTCACAACAGGAAGCTTCGTAAAATCTTTTTGCCAAATCTTACAATACATTTTTGATACAACGCCCATGCGACTTGTTAAAACATATGTAGTAGGGCCTACACCATATCCTCAGATGAGGGAAACATTCCATTGTTGTCCATCAGGCAGCCTCCTCTCTGTAACTCCCCTAGTCAGCCTTCGACGACCAGTGTCCCTCCCCCAAGATGGTGCAGACGGTGTAGAATGACCTGTTGAAATATAAACATTAAACATCATCAGAGAATATCTATTAAACAATGAATATAAAAATTACATCAAATTAAAATATGAACATGCTACAGAAGATGTAGATGCCATCGAAGAGCCCTGAGGGCTGGAAGAGGGAGCTATCTGCTGAAGAGTGGGAGGGAGAGGAAGCTCTTGAGAGGTGGGAGAGGGAGGGAGCACTTGAGATATGGAAGGGGCAGGGATCGCCTGAGAGGTGGGAGGGACAGGGATCGACTGAGATGTGGGAGGGAGAGAGACCGACAGAGTCTGATGCCTCCATAGGCGTGAGCCATCACGAGAAGAGCGCTCACTACCAGAAACCATCTGTTAAAAACATTGTTAGTAAATATGTAAACATAACAAGTTAAAAATTTTCAATCTTGAACATCTATGTAAATTTATGTTAAAAGTGAAATATAAATACTAATGTAAATAAATCACCTAAATATCAATATAATCATCCACTCTTACGCTACTTTCTTGACATAGATCCACATCTTGAATTTCTCCTCTAATCAGAACATCAATCAGATTGTCCTGAAATGCTTCATCACTTGGTTCTATATCATTCTCAGGAGACTTATCTTGCAAGTCATAGTAATCACGGGAACGTACTTTGACAGGAATGATCCATCCTTGTGTTGTGTTTTCATTTACATAGAACACCTGTTCCACTTGACTTGCCAGGGCAAATGGTTTATCTGTATTGAGCATTTGACGAGTGTTCAGACTGATAGTTCCATATTTATCTATTTTAAATCCTCTATCTTTTCTATAAACATCCCACCAGTCACACTCAAATAAAACAACAGGTCTTTGATTATCGAAACATATTTCCAATACATCATTTAAACGTCCATAATATCCATCACATCCGGATTCAAGTTCTACATTGACAATGACAATAACTCCACACAACTAAGTGACCTTTGTTGTATCAATAGATGATGTACGAAACTTGAATCCATTGACAATATAGCTCGAGTGTGAACGTGCAAACCTTGAAGGTGTTCGTGCCAGAGAGTATATATCAGGAGTACACCGAGGATCATTTGCATCGTACAAATCTTTCACATAACTTTGGAACCACTTCAAGAAATTCATTTCTGTATGGCTTGAACTCTCAACACATCTCCTGTGTTCAAAAAAATATTCATCGATATCTTCAATCTGTTTAAGAATGTACAGATGTGCCTTCTCAACTTCTTCTTTAGACAATATACGACTATTACCTGCTCCTGCTAAGAAACATGCTGAAGATTTGAATATCGAACAACCTCCTTCATTATTGTCTTCAGAGGGGCCGTCATAGTTTCTTTCCCTTCGGTTAAAGCGAGTGTCAATACTGTAAGGACCCTCTTTATACCGGTACGGTTATACCAACCCACATCGATATTGAAAGCGTCGCCACAGTGGGACATTTACCCATCACATTCAATAGGCTGAGATGTACACAAATATGAACACATAGCAGCAGAATAAGAGAACTGAATGTAAATTTATTATTCCATCATCCACATTTATCCATAGTCTATATAGTACAAGAAAGAACTAAAGTTCCCATAACTGAAATTTAAATCAAATACATTGTCCACAACTTAAATACATGCCGCCCTTTATTACATACTCATGAAAAAAAAAGTACAAAAGTACAATTCTCCACGAAGGTCTCCTACTCACGCTCCGAGTCACTCCTGACTATCTCCTCGGAAGAAGTAGGAATATCTGCACCTGTACACCGAAGCAAGAGTGAGTCTAAAAGACTCAGCAAGTAATTCCATTCACATTAAGCATACATGCATCATGGACATTTTACCTTCTAAACAAAACAACTAATGCATATAACATGGATTGGTCAACCTTTAAAAGAAAGCCTAAACATGATACTTCTACAAGTTTATCATACATGGTGCATCCTTATGTTTGTTTCACAGTAAAGTAAACCTATCACATGCTTTCTACACATTCTTTAACATGCTATCTTAAGTCAACACTTTTTCCATTCATGCTACATTATAAAAATAAGTTAAGCATGGTATTGCACATATTGGAAGAGGGATTCCTATCATGGATTCTATGTACATTCTCACATTCATAACACATTTATAAACATGGATAGCTTTTTGTTTTGATATGGATAAAACACATTTATAAATTGGTTCACAATTTCATATATTATCACATTAGTTCACATTTCCACATGATCATTTACACATTTTACACATGCACATTTCACATATATATAAAATCACATTTTTTTCATTACATGCCGTGACACATAGTCCAAACCACCTCTAGAAGGACACACACTTATCTCATTCACACACATACCTATCACTTAGGCAATATAGTGATAGATCTGAGTTACTGCGCAGAATCGGGAGAAGCACTCTCCACCCTAACCAGTGGTACTTATCCACCTCCAGGATTTAATCACAATGCCCATGGGATCTCATACTCATATGAACCTTCCCGTAGGGACTTTACTATAGTACAGTTCCTTAGCCCTCTAAGGTAGTAGTGTCACCCATGGCACATTTACAAATTTTCATTTTAAACACACACTATTTGCATTCCCTTTTAACACACTAATTTCATATTCACATACATGTACATGGTTCAGATTTCCTAATATGGTACTACTGTTTACAATGTTAAATAGTTACAAATTTATTCTAATCATGTTGCAATTATCTAATTTATCACTAATTACACTAAACATACTTTAATTGGTCATTTCATCATGTAATAAACAAATCAGCACCTACTATTGTCCAATTCACATGAAATTTTTACCACGGACTGATTATAGGTTGAACATCATGCATGCCAAATTTCATAATATTTGGAACTACACACTAATTATAAAAATTATAACGGTTATATTATAAAATTGGTCAACAATCAAACTTGCATGCTTCACAGTGCTACAGGTACATTATCCTTCCTACAACATGCATCTGATAGTTATGATTTTACATAAAATTTCTAGGAATTTAACTAGTTCCATACAATTTATTTGCGAATTTAAACTGATATTGCATGCTCACCGTTTTACAGTTCAGAAAATATAACTATTTACACAAACATCAGAATTTTGCCCAATTTCTATAGCACGACCTGATACTGGTGCACATATTACAGAAATTTCACAGTATCCAAATTCAACACGGATCCATATCAACAAGATTTTTACAAGATTATGCATGTCTGACAGATGGTTCAGGGATTTTAATAAATAACACATTCAACGAAAAATTCATAAAAAATTGCTCAACATGATCCACTAGAGGTATTACATAACATATAATTTTTACAGTATATTCTCATGCGTAGAAATCTGAAAAATAGATTATTAAGGGTAGACAGACAAACTGTCCCCGCCTGAAGAACTCAGTGGCAAAGGGGTGGTCGCCCATCTGGTTAACGGCAACAAAGGCCGACGCCAACTTCAGATCTTAACGACATCGAAGGTTGCCGTTAAGTTCCTGTCTGTGCAAGGCACAGACTGAACTCCAAAAAATCGATAGAAAGGGGGTTCCAGGACACGATTTAAAATCTATAAAATTCTTAAGAGCTACTAGACGCATGTATGGATGATGGGTATGAGTTACTTGCCTTTAGAAAAATCTACAAACGGAGGATTGGGTCGAAGAAGCTCTCCTCGACCTGAGCCAAAGAGCCTCCAAAGTCCTCCAAATCCAGGTTCTGTGTTGATGCAGACAGCCACCCGATGTCGAAGGAGCCTTCCCTAATGCTTAGACTCCCCTCCAGTCACAGAAGATCGCTGGAAGGAGCCACCAATCGCCGGATCAGAGGGTCCAAAGTTTAGGTTTTTCGCACAAGAGAACTAGGGTTTTTCTCAAGAGAGCAAAAGGGTCAGATCTGGTCAGAGAGGGGTGTTTTTTATAAGGTCAAGGGTCGGAGATGCACTTAGGTAAGGTTTCCTGACCGTTGGGGGTCGGTTACCAAAACAGAGGCGACATTTCCGGAGGCGTTTCCGGATCTGAAGATGCAACAGATCTGGGATGCTAACGTCAACATCACTGGCCGCCAATATGGAGTTGGCGTCCATCGATGTGGCCGCTGACTTTGGGTTGGCATCCACACATATTGACGCCAATGGGTCGCCTAGCCAGAACTTAAAAACTGCAGTAACTTATATTTATATAATGCATGTACATGAAATATACAATGAATACATTAAAATAATACTATTTATGTAATGTAAATAAATAATATGCACAATAAATATATACACATATTTACAACCATACATCGAATAGTATATATATATATATATCTACACACACAAGCATAATTTCTTCACAAAATCATACACCTATATAAGAGAGTAAAATTCTAGGGCCTTACAAATACCGTTCATATACATTGAACAAAATGAGATTGTTTCCTCCATAAGATAGCCTTCAACAATTGAACCTTCTGGATGTGCCCTATTTAAAACATAATCTTTCAATTTCTTCAAAAATCTCTCTATAGGATACATCCATTGGTATTGAACTGGTCTGACAATTCTCGCTTCATATGCAAGATGTACAATCAAATGAACCATGACATCAAAAAAAGACGGTGGAAAAAATTTTTCAAACTTACATAATGTTACTGCAATATCACCTTCCAAAGTAAGCAAACGATCAGATTGAAGAACTTTGGAACAAATGTCTCTAAAATATATACTTAACTATATAATTGGGTCTGTCACATCTTGATTGACAATACCACGAATTGCCAAAGGTAATAATACTTGCATGTATATATGGCAATCATGACTCTTCAGCCCTACCAATTTTCGATTTGTAATATCTACACATTTCATCAAATTGGAGGAATATCCATCTGGAACTTTTATATTATGTAGAAAGTTGCACATAGTCGTTGTCTGCAATCTGTTCAATGTATATTATGCCGCTGGTAACCTGGTCTTATTATGACTGTCTGTCTGTGGATGGAATTCTAGTCTTATTCCCCACTGTTCCATATCTAACCGTGCATTCAGACTGTCTTTGCTCTTTTTCTCCACCAAGAAGATTCAAAGTTCCCATTAAATTGTCACATACATTCTTCTCAATGTGCATTACATTCAGGTTGTGCCGAATGAGTAGATTTGACCAATACGGCAACTCTCTAAAAAAAATACTTTGTTTCTTCCATCCTTCTAAATTCTTGATATCCTTCTTAAAGTTCTTTCCAAATCTGATATAAGGAAGTTGAAGTTGAAATTGTTGATTCCACACTGCAGCACCCGTTAACACTTCTAGATGCTTACGACGTTCAGCCACACCATCAAATTTGTGTTGATACTCACGCCTTCTCCATCTATGACTGATTGGCAAAAATTGTCGGTGCCCTAGATAACAGAATTTTCGACAATTGTGCAGCCATTTTGAATTTGTATCATAATGACAGAATATACATGCATGTTTTCTTTTGGTACTCCATCCTGATAAATTGGCATATGCAGGAAAATCATTGATCATCCACAGAAGGGCAGCTCTCATTTGAAAATTCTGTTTCTTTGAAGCATCATATGTTTCAACACCGTTGTCCCACAAATCTTTCAATTCTTCTATCAACAGTTGTAAATAGACATCGATATCATTTCCAGGACTTTTAGGACCTAGAATAAGTAATGACATCATCATAAACATCTGCTTCATGCATATCCATGGTGGCAAATTATAAACTACTATCATCACAAGCCATACACTGTAACTACTACTCATCATCCTAAATGGATTGAACCCATCAGTCGCTAAGCTGAGTCTCAAGTCGCGTACCTCTACAGCAAAATCTGGATATTGATCATCAAAATATCTCTATGCTTCAGAGTCAACAGGATGTCGCATAGTTCCATTTTCCGAGAGACTTCGTGTAGCAACCCGATTTTTCAAAAATTAAATAAATGGAAAATTTAAAAGAAAAATAAATTAATTAAAACCATTAAACGAAAAGGAGTGATGGGCTTTGCTAAATGGACCATATAGAAGTTATTGGGCCAAAATAGGGATTTGTTTTAAAAGAAGAATAATAGGAAAATACCCTAAATTTGTATTTTAATTATTGCCTAAATAGGAAAGAGTTATTAAATCATTACAATAAGTAATTTGGGTTGGAAGTAGATTCCTAGCCCTACCCCAATTAGTTAGCCATGAAATTGCATCCCAACCTAACCCAAATAGGAGGTGGAAAGCTTGGAAGGTTGAGAGGAATTAGGAAATCTTGTAATTAAAGGAGAATTAGAGTCAATATAGGAAAGGGAAACCAAGAGAGCTTAGATACTCCCCAAACTCTCCATGGCTGGCCCTAACTCGTTACTGGGGCTTGCTGGACGTGGAGAGGAGGCCAAGAAGAGGAAGAACTCGTGAGGATAAGGATTGCTCAAGCCCCAACCTTCATTCTTCAAGTTCTAAACCCTAGAAGACAAAACGAAACAAAGGTAGGCATTCTCATAAGCTAAATGCAATTAAATTCGCCTGTAGGTTGTTCCAAACATCAGGAACAAAAATCCTCTTGTTGTGCTATTTTTCGTCAACCCAATCTTTTGTTCTATATTTTTGAAGTTCTGCAATCACCATGACCCCGAACCATCATGTTTAATTTATATCTCCATGTATACTTGACTCCATGCTACGAAAATTTTACTGGAGATACTGATTCCTGTCAGGAATCATTTGCCCCTAAAACCCCCAATTTTCATTTAGTATGTTGCTCGAATTAAATCATTTACCCTCACTGTACCATGCTCTATATTCTTCGTGCTTGATCATGCTTGATACCTATCAAGTTCATGACTGTTCATCAATTCCTATTTAATGTGCATACCCACACATGTCTAGTTTGGTTTAAAGGTGATTTTGCAATTTTTCATCCACTGTGCATTTAGTTCTTTATTTTTGAACGAACCATCAAAATAAGGCAACTTGGACTGCAATCCAAATCATGTCCTTTTCCCGCTCAGACTCAAGCACAGGACTTGAGAACGCGATGGCCCGATAGGCCGCTTTCTCAGGACAGATCAGGACCAGTAGCCCTGTCGCATTCTGAATGTGACAGGAACTGGCGTCGCGTTCTGGGTACCTGTCCTGCCCGACCTGTCGCAACCCTTTATTAACCATGTTGCGTTCTGACTGTACCCCGTCGCGACCCTTACAGGGGTACGTCACCTTATGGAGTTTTGCATGGAAACCCCATATTTCTGCAAATCTTGATTTTCTACAGTAACTACATGTCATGTTAACTATCTTAAACACAGTAAATGAAGTTGTTAAACTTGGATATGTTTTAACTAATTAAAAGTCATTCACATGACCTTTCATATCCATGATTCCCCATGACACATGCACACACACTTGTAACCATCCAATCATGACTTGACTTGGCATAAAAATATTTCATAAATTATCTGGTAATTTATTTCAATGATGTAATTTAATTACCCTTCTACTTTAAATGGACTTGTCTTCGTTTTCTCGCGATGTTTTGGGAATACCGTTACCGACGCTCCACTGTTCTAGAATTCTTCTAGAACGTCAAGCACTTGTTTCAATATACACACTTTCTCTTGACTTGGACAAACTCACCGTCAGATACTCCTTCTGCCGGACTAGTGAATCCTTGTTCAGGGCCTCCGTAAGTCTCCTCTATCCATGGATTCTCACATGGTCCACGAGCTGGTTGTACCCTAACGCCTATAATACCTTATTAGGGATCGGTAAGATCCAATCGGCCTTAGAAAGATCTCGCTCTTATCTTGAATCACGTCGGACCTCTGGACCTATGCATAACATGGCCAGTGGAAGGGTAGTGAATTCCACCTGACTGCCAACACCAATTGCGCGTGTTGTGCAACTGTTACTATCGCTTGTTTGTCGTTGTCTTACGAATATGTCCCTGTTCTCAGCTACTGCCTCTACACTCTCATCTATTCACGTTCTCTCTAGACTCTCGTCTATTTCGTCACTCATTCTCATCTATTCTTGGTACTCTATTGGCCATCTTGTGATTGTCTAAGATAAAAACATGACTATGCTAGGCAACATTATAAGGGCCTGGTCTGATGCTAGGGAGAGCGCTCGAAAGGCTATAACTCATGGAAGTTAATGATCAGGGTGTTTGGCATGCACCTAACGCATGACTTGCAAGATTTATTCTATGACAATCATTAATCATTCATTCATTCATTATATATATTACTTGAACTCGTGGTTGAAAGAATATCGACCAATGCGTGCTATCGTGACTTGTGCATTATTGTGTAATTTTACTTGTTATCTCGTTATATGGCCAATCCGTTATCGTACTTGTTGTGCTATACTCTCATGCTTTGTGCTATTATTTCTCGTTATCATGTGACATTACTCTCTAGACTGTACTCGTCATTCTCTCTAGTTATCCTATTTGATAAGACATTAATCACTTTAAGCATGCTTTGTTACATGAGATTTAAGTCCTACTGGGCGTTATCGCTCACCCTGCGTTATTGTTATATGTGTTCTCGGGTGAGACCGAGGATGACACTTACACTCAAGAGGACGGGGACGACCAAGAGTGAAGTCAAGAGTACCCTAGCGTATTAGTACTATGTTAGAGTCTGAGTTAGCCTTTTTCTTTTATTCAATGAAATTGGGCCTATAGATCGGCTCTGATATTAGTGGTTGTAACTAGACATTTGAAGAATTATTAATGAGATGCAATTGCTTTAGTATTTATTCTTTGTCCAATGGTTTGATGTCTATTACATGCTCTGTACCCGTTTATTTGCAACTGCCTCACATTCCGATATTCCATGTCGGGGCGTGACACTTCGGCCATCTTTGTGCCATGTCATCCACTTGGCCATCTTAGAAGACATGAACATTCTTTGCAATCTATCTTTTACTGGAAAATAACACAATATTTTGTATGGCACCTGTTTGCGACGTCTCTTCTTCAGGCTACTTTGTTGCGTATTTTCTTTGTACCTAGGTGCATTACATGCTGGACATCGATCCCTATGTTCATGTTCATTTTGAAACAAGACACAGTCATTCTGACAAGCATCTATCTTCTCATGACCTAACCCCAAATCTTTCATAGTCTTCTTCACTTCATACCATGTTCGAGGTAAATTAGCTCCTTCTGGTAATACTTCTCTAAGCAACTCAAGAAACATTCACATACAAGGAGCTGTCACTTTGTTCATGGTCTTAATGTGCAATAGTTTTAACAGAAATGTCAATTTTGAAAATTTGACACAACCAGGATATAATGGTGTTTTAGCATCTTCTAATAATTGATAAAAATCTCTTGCTTTCTCATTTGGTTCATGTTCCTCTTCTGTCCTCTCTTTTTCAGCCTCTTGTAACTCATATAACATTTCAATTGTGATATCAATATGATCTTCTATTTGTGCTTCATTAGCAGACAGGCTAACTTGCTGAACATCAACTAATGGTGCCTCTCCATGACATACCCAATTGGTATACCGTGTTCAAAATTCATCTACTTTAAGATGAATTTCAACATCCATCCGGGACAACTTCAATCCATTAACACAGTTACGACACGAACATTATATGAACTCATGATTTCGTCCATGTCTAAAAGATTGTCTTTGTTCATCAAAAGCAAAATCCAAAAACTCATCTACTCCTTTCTCATATCTAGGATCCAAACGATCTCTAAGTTGTATCCAACTCTTATCGAGTCTCGTCATTTTAAGATGCAATAGTTCTGCATTGACAATAACCCATCAGCCTAAGTTGTATCCAAAGGATATCTAAGTTGTATCGAATAAATATGAATTAACCAACAATTCAAACAAAATTTCAACAGCACCTCCCCTATACCAGGAGCATTTTCACATATACATTCCACACACATACATGTCTGCATAGATTCCTGCAAAAAAAGGGGGTGCCTACAAAAAATCGTGCCCATCTATGGATATTTGATTCATCTGTTCTTCTTAATTTATTATATATGTATTGGGATTGTCTTAAAATTTTGGCAGCATCTCCCCACACTTCTCTAATATACCCCAAATATTTACTAATTTTAACTATGCTCAGAAACAAGTGACAAGAAGAGCAGTTAAAATTAGTTGGTATATCAGAGAAGAGCGAAGAGACGCTATCAAAATTTTAAGACAATCCCAATACACGTATAATAAATTAAGAAGAACAGATGAATCAAATATCCATAGACTATCCAACTTGGACAATTCAAGACTTTATGCTCAATATATGACATTACTATCAAAAGATAATAAAAACATATATCCTAACACAAGTCTTGAACGGGCAAAAATTAAAAGAAGGTCCACTCATCTCACTCATTGACATTCATGCTTTCTCCATCTTCTCATTCATACATCCTGTAAAGCAGTTAGTGTATATTCACATTCACACATACAATCACATCCTGTAAAAAATTTGAGCCACCACCCAGGCTCGCTGGATTAAATAAACATGAGCCACCACCCAGGCTCGCTAGATTAAATAAATATGAGCCACCACCCAGACTCGCTAGTTCAATAAATATATATAGAGGGGATGGAAGGATTATCTGAGCAAAAAAGAACACCAAAACCTACACAATTTGTACAAATGAATACCTGCATTGAACAAGAAAAGTAATATGAGTGTTTGTGCAACTTTCTCAAAAGTAAAATGAGTGCATGTGCAACTTAAAAAATAAATAAATAAACAGAAAAAAATCATGGTCTAGTAGGCTAGGAGAAAAAAGTGCAAAGAATATGCACTACAAGAAAAAGCGGAAATAGCGACCGACAGGTTCGGTCGCTATTCGGTCTTTGTTCGGTCGCTGTATCGATCGGCGACCGACTAACCATTGAAGTGGACCAATCAAATCGGTCGTTATATATCGGTCTCTATACAGCGACCGATTGTTATCGGTCGCAAAATCGGTCTCTAATAGCGACCGAAATATATCGGTCGCAAAGTTCGTCGCAATAGAGACCGCCCTTTTCGGTCGCAGATTGGTCGCCCACAGCAACCGATAGTTGGTCGCTGTTACGGTTGCTAACAGCGACCGATATTTATGGTCGCTAAGTCGGTCTCTTCGCTAAGGCGGTCGCTAATTTAGAGACCGACTTAGCGACCAAATATTGTCCGTCGCTATCGGTGAAGCGACCAATTTTAGCGACCGATCAGCGTCGGAATTCTATCGGTCGCTATTCGGTCGCTAATTTGACAATATTTTTTTTTTAGAAATTTACATAAACAACAATAAATCACCTGATAAATAACAATATCACCTGATAAATAATAATACCACAAAACCACAATAAATCAACTACACAAATCACAATCTCCACAAAGTTCAAATTCATCACATAAAATACAAACACACAAACTAATCATACATCCATAACAAACCTCAAATTCATCACATAAAATACTAACACACAAACATCATACATCCATAATAAAATGACAACATGCACATAACTAAAATGAAATCACAAATCCTCCGCATATGTGTCATCCTCATCCTGGTCGTCGTCTCGTCCAACATCTCGCGACGGATAATCCTGCATATTATTTAAAAAAATTAAAATTAAATACTTAATAAAGAAATCAATTATTCTTGAAAATTAAAAGCAAGATATTTTTCATTTAACTGAAATTGACGAATGATAGTTTTAAACGTTTTGCTCAAATCGGTAGTCCAATTTACAGTCCAATTTGAACTCCGTCAGTTTTTACGTGTTACTTTCACCCCCCATATCGTGTTTAAACAATCGATAGATTGATTGGACATTTCTTTTCAATTTCGAACTCTCAAACCCAAGTTCATAGATTTGAAACTAAATTAGTTAAGAAAATGCAAAATTGTTTGTCAATGCCATATCGGGAGTCCAATTTGGACTCCGTCAGTTTCTACAAGTCATTCTCACCTTTCCGGTCGTGTTGGAGTCATTGACAAATTAATCGGACCTATTTTTATATTTCTGACCCCCTTAAACCCGATTAAATTAGTTCTTCTTAAGAAATGTAAATTTGTGTATGAAGTTCAAATTTGGAGTCCAATTTGAACTCTGTCAATTTCTACGGGTTACTTTCACCTCCCATGTCGTGTTGGAACAATCGATAGATTGATTTGACCTCTATTTTCAATTCGGACCCTCAAACCCAAGTTCATAGATTTGAAACTAAAGTAGTTAAGAAAATACAAAATTGTTTGCCCAAGCCATATCGGGAGTCCAATTTGAACTCCGTCAGTTTCTACAAGTCACTCTCACCTTCCCGATCGTGTTGGAGTCATTGACAAATTAATCGGATCTATTTTTTTATTTTTTACCCTATTAAACCCGATTAAATTAGTTCTTCTTAAGAAATGTAAATTTGAGCATGAAGTTCAAATTTGGAGTCCAATTTGAACTCTGTCAGTTTCTACGGGTTACTTTCACCTCCATGTCGTGTTGGAACAATCGATGGATTGATTAGACTTTTCTTTTCAATTTTGGACCCTCAAACCCAAGTTCATAGAGTTAAGAAAGTGATATTTTTCCCTCCTCAATCTAAATTCTTATATTTTGTAAGATGATATTTAGAGTTAACAAATAGAAAATCAATAAAATAAAATACTTACCGGAGGCTGCTGTGCAGGAGGTGCAGGAGGTGCTCTATTACCAGGAATTCCCAATTCTACGAGCATCTGGGAGACGGTCTGAGAGACGATGGTTGAGATATTCTGAGAGACGGTCTCGTTGATGATCGCCCTAAACATATTCGGAGTCATGGTCGGGCCGGCACTGGAAGAAACACCTGGGGCTGCTGGTGTGGTAAATGGAGAGGTCGCATGTGAGACCGAACTCGAGCATGATGATATCACTTTGGTCGTGCCCAAGCTATGTCCAAAACCATAGACATGGCCTTTCTTGGGTGTCCCAGATGCTGCAACCCAAATGTCAGGATCCAACTCTGGACGCTGACTGTCATCCCCGTACCTCTCATCCATTCCTCTACTATATGACTCCTGCAAAAAATAAAACAAATAAAACAAAATTATTCTACAGTTTAACCACAATAAATGAAAACTATTAGTGTATACACTTACCGCTACCTCCCGAGCTTTCTCACTAATGTAATCATTTGTCCCTTTCTTCTTATGAGTTTCATCAAAAAGCTCTTGAAATTGAGGTGGCCTCTTGAGCTGTACTTCCTGTTATTCAAATAAATCACAGTTTATTATTAGATTAAAAAAAATTCACAAATATAGAAGTATACTTACCAATCTCGCTTTATGCGTTGCAAAGGAGACAGAGCCACTCGTGTGTACATTCGCTTCAGGATGCGCTGCTCTGTTTTGCTTTGCTTTGCTTGAATTTTCACTCCATTTCTCCGCTCCCCAAATGTCGCATAGCTCCGTCCAATACTCCTTTCTCATCCACAGGCCCATGCTCCTTCCATTCGTTCTTATCTGTACTTGCACATGCTCTTTCTGCAGTTTTTCGGACATTGTACATAAGATGTTTGAAATTTGCTCTTTCCGCATGCCATCTCATATGTTGAGCTATCTTTGGTGACATATACATTCTCTGCAATCTCGGTGCAATAGGAA
The DNA here is from genome assembly GCA_014218235.1 of Colocasia esculenta. Classification (NCBI taxonomy): domain Eukaryota; kingdom Viridiplantae; phylum Streptophyta; class Magnoliopsida; order Alismatales; family Araceae; genus Colocasia; species Colocasia esculenta. The sequence goes on along the minus strand of CM024763.1, from coordinate 40,513,666 downwards.
AATACCGCAATGACATATATGGTATATCTTTTTGCTTTGAATTGTCCCCTTTCTTAGGCTTGAATCTATCATGACCACATATGGAACATGATACCTTACTTTTATCCTCATTATAATATAGCATGCAATGATTAGGACATGCATCTATTTTCTCATATCCAAGCCCTAAGTCAGTGACCATCTTCTTTGCACGATAAAAATTTTCAGGTAACTTCTCATCTTGTGGCAACATACTTTTGATAATCAGTAACAAACGATCAAAACAAATCTCACTGATGTGAAATTCAAATTTCAAGTTCAATAATTGTGACACCGCAGACAGTCGAGAGTGATTTTGACATCCATTCCACAATGGCTCATCAGCATCTTTGAGTAGCTGATAAAATCTTTCAGCTGTCTTGTTTGGCGGTTCTTCATCGTGTACATGCTCCTCATGAACATTGAATCCTGGACCAGCAGCATCTATGACCATATCAACATATGAACTTCCAACATTGGCAGGCTCGGCAGGCTGGAAGGACCACAATGTTTCACCATGACATATCCAGTTTGCATAATCTTTAACAAACCCCTTTCTGTATAAATGACGTTGTACATCCCATGTTGTCAGCCACTTCAAATTCTTACAGACTGCACAAGGACATCGGATACGACCCTCACAATCTACAGCTTCAATAGGATTTCTCAAAGCAAACTGAATGAATCTCTCAACTCCATTTTTAAATTCCGTAGACACCACCTGATCAACTACTCTACGGTACATCCATGAACGATCTTCTGACATTTTCCCTGTGCGAATGAAATGTAAACACACAAAACTTTAACATGTCTAACAAAATAAAAAGTCCAACCCTTTCCTCACATCGTCCATCTCTGCCATTTTAAATAGGAATGAAATATCATTTAGATTTTCACTTTTAACCCATCTGTGAAGGTTTGATCGCACGATTAATTACTATATGTGTTGTGTTATTTGCTAAAAATTTCGGCAGCATCTCCCCACACCTCTCCGATATACCACAAAATATTTATTGATTAAGAAATTTTCTTAAACACTTACTAATAAGTGGTTAAGAAAATAATCAAAATCAATAAAGGTATATCAGAGAGGAGTGAGAAGACGCAACCAAAATTTTTAACAAACAACACAAACACATATAGTAATTAACCACCTAAGTGCGATCAAACATTCACAGACTGTCCAAACGGGACAATTCAAGACTTTGAGTTAGATATACACGTTCTCATCATTCAAAATGAGAACGTGCACATCAATCCCAAAGTCTTGAACGGGTAGGTTGATTGACACGGGCTTAACACGCTCTCCTAAGATGCATGCAATGTTAGGTTGCACCCACGCATCTCAGCTCACATACAACACCCAACTAATTAATTATTGACAAGATAATAACACATTCTAAAAACACAAAAATAAGTATTCTAAAAACTCTATACATATCAACAAGCACATAAAATAAGCAAGAATGACTTTATGCTGACGACCATTCAACAATAAAACTAAATAACATATTCAACAACAAAGCTATCTAGGAAATTCACAAAAGCACCAATAACATGTGAAATTGGCAATACATGCGCATGGGACCCCCCTCCGGCCCATAGATATATTTCTTAGGACAGTTTGCTCAAATATTGCTCTCTCTTCCTCTCACATGATTTTTTTTTTTTTGACAAGGCTCTCACGTACATGCATGATTTAAAGATTAGGGTAATCTACTGAGAGAGAAAAGCGCAAAATTATCCAAAATATCAAATCGAGTTCAAGTTGCAGGAGAAGGGTGGGTGCCGATCGAGTCCGAGCTGCCCTCCGATCTCTTCCGCGTTTGCTTGTACTCGGATAGGATATACTAGAACAACTGTTCTTAATTTTGATTTGAAAACGATACTATTATTCCATATATATCCCAGCAACAACGGAATACCAACTTCCGAGCATATCCATATTCTACGCAACCCTTGATTAGTTGAGACTGTTGAGTTGATAATAACATCTCACATCACCCTCACCCGACAACAATGGACTGAGCACTTCTTCCGGCTCTCTCCACTATTGCATTCAGGTTCTCTTCTGCCCATCGTTTCTCAGACAAAGCACTTTAAAGAGAACAATTTGCTGAATTCACAGGATTATATATATATCCGTCTTTTACTCGCTCCAAACACAAAGACAAGAACCTCATAAATATTATGTTACAAAACCCACTCATCTTATATATGAGACGGATAATCTTACAAATGCAACAAATTTTGTCCCACCTCAAAACACCGGACTTGGATAGGACAAGTTAGGGAGCCGCATACATGTATGTTATCCGGATCTTGTGCAGTTTTAGCCATCTCATTCCCACTACTGTTTCTGGGCACTACACGCACAAAAACACTCCGATCCACCTCACTTATGCGGAAGAAGAAGACAAGAGATGGCGTGAGGGCGCGGCCGGCTTTCCCATTCCCAAACTGAACCCGACGGGCGACGGCTGCTTCCCACAGAAGGCGGCTTCGACGCTGTCCACCTGAAAGGGCCCGCCGCCGGAAATCGGAATAGCCCGGGCCCCGCCGCAGGATGTCCATGGGGGCGGGCGATGGAGGGAGGAGGAAGCAGGGCGGGGTAGGGGAAGCAGGGGGGGGTAGGGGGCCGCAGGCCACGGGGCGGGTGATGGAGGGAGGAGGAAGCAGGGCGGGGGTAGGGGGCCGCGGGACAGGAGGCGAGCGATGGAGGGAGGAGGAAGCGGGCAGGGGGCGGGCCTAAAAGCCATGGGCCAGGGGAGAGGGGATAGCGGCAACGAGGGGGGAGTGAGAGCTCCACTTACCGGAGATGGGGAGGCGGCAGCGGCGACGGGTACCGACGGCGGCGGCGATGACGTTGATGGTGGCTGCAGGAGGCGACGACGTCGACGGCGACTGCAGGCGGTGGTGACCTCCTCGGCGGCGGCGACGACGGCTCAGCAACGACGGAGATAGGAGGGAGGGAACGACGGGAGACGGGAGGAAAAGATAGGAGGAAAACGTTGGTCGGGGGGGATATAGGGCATCAACGACCGATGTTGCGACCGAACTTACATCGGTCACATAATCGGTCTTTGATATGCGACCGATTATATTGGTCGCTATTCGGTCTCTATCAGCGACCGACTAGAGACTGATATATCGGTCTCAAAATCGGTCTCTATAGGCGCTTTTTCTTGTAGTGATGTTATGATGAATGTACACTAAACTTTACCATATAAATGCTGAGCTAAACTTTACTTTAGTCAGAATAAATTCTTCCCAGAACATTAAAAAAAAACTTTTAGAACATGAAACTGTAATTTGGTTAGCTGAGAATTCCATTTTTATATCGATACTTAGTGAAAGATAGTATATTGACTACAGATCTTTAAAGCAACAGATAGTGAAAGATAGTTCATAATTGGCTAGTGCCTAAAAGTTTAAAAAGTCTGAGAGGTTTGGAGATCCATCTCCTCTTGCTGATGTATAAAATTTCATACTGCTAGGGTTCTGAGCAAATATTGGATTATTTATTATACATGTTCATTGTTCCATTCCATTTCCATGAACCTGTATGAGTTGGTATTTAGAGAATTGGGTAGCAATGAGTCAGATTGTACCAGCCAATTGTAAGTAGGTGATGATGGTGTACCACTTGGCCTCTCTTAAAGCAGAGTTCTTTGAATGTCCTTCCATTTATAGTTTGGAATCTTTGTTCAGATTAGTATTGCAGAACAATATACGTGACCCCAACATGATACAATCTACCTAACTGCCCACCCATCTATCCATCCATCTTCCCATCTCTCTACAAATCTATATGCCCAATTTATTCATTCATTTTGCTGCCTGTGCAAACCCCTACACTCATTCCTTTAGCGATGGGGAGAAGAAAAATTTGTATACATGGAATTTTTGCTTGCCATGCTAATATTAGTTCCATCTTGCACAGACTCCTTAAATGTGGTATTCAGTAAGTTAGAATAATTTTCTTTTTTTCTGATTTTACCGACGTTGAATCCTGATAACAATGGTTTTTGCTCTTTAGGATGAAGAAGATGTAGTCAAAGGTTTATTTTGCATGGGTAAGACCTATGGTGAACTTGCAGCTAGCGTCATGAAAGAATATATCCAAGAGGTAGTCCATTTCTGTATGTTCAAATGCTTTTCAACAGTCATTGCTGCTTGAAATAATTTTCATTGTGAATACAAACTAAGTAATTAAATACATTGCTTAAAGCATTATATTTTTAATGTAGTAAAGCATATAAAAGTTATTGCACACTTTAAGCCATATCCATCTAATTGTTGATTACATATGTAAGAAACATTTAAGCCACATCCATCTGAAGTAATGATATAAATGCAAATTAGGTGATATGAGGAGGATGTGCTTCACTTGGCATGCATGAAGTACGGACTAATTAAGAAGATGCATTTACCATTTGTTTGGAGTTGGGTACATACATGTTTCCTGTCCTATATTCACTTGGGCTCGCATAAAGTAGGGACTAAGAAGATGCATGCATAAACTCTATTCTACATCATTAAGTGACGACTCAGAGGACTACAAGCAAACTACATGACCATTGGAAGGTAACCGAAAATGTCTAGCAATTTAGGCCGATACTAGGTTTGACGTCATGGACATTGGCTTCTTTGGTTTAAACATGAATAATGGAATAAGGCTCTGATGATGATGACTAAGTTTGACCTCATAACATTGCTGTTGAAGGAAGGCAAATCACCCATCAATTGCTGTTGTTCAAGGAGAAGTGGAATTGGTTTTGTTCATGAAATAGAAAATGAAGAAAAATAAGAGCTCTGCATAATTAGTATCTCAGAAGGAAACTACAATAGTTAGTAAAATAAAATTGGTTGATGGGCAGTCCCAACTGTTTGATATGAATCCAGTTTTATATCCTCATGATTTCTTCCTAGGCCACTATATTTTTGGATGTAGTAGTTTTCAACTACCAATCCTCTATTTTATTGTCTAACCTGGTTTGTCTGTAGGGATGTAAACAAGCCGAGCTGAGTTGAGTACTATGTTGTTCAAGTTCTGTTCGTTATTTTTTAATTGAGCTTGAGCCAAACTCAAATTTTATCGAGTATTGAAAATGGATGTTCGAGCTTAGTTCATTTAAATACTCTCGAGCTCAAGTCCTTAATGAGTATCTTAACGAGTCCAATTAAATTTGAGAAATGGAGGCAATTTTATATGTAATTCATAAATGCAATTCATAACAAAGCTACCGATGCTATGTGTAGAATTCATAAGCAGGTCACATTGCATGATGCTACTGTACTGGTGCCTCATTGGTTTACAAAAATTCAACATGCCTATCAAACTGATGATAATTTCCTGCATATGCTACAGCCATGAAACAAATCTTAGATTAAACTTAGTTTTCTGTCATGGCTATCACTTGTAACTGGATCACACTTTGACCATTTTAGGATTCAATTTCAGTGGACTATGAATCTGAAGTAGAAGATGACATCCTACCCATTTTTCGAAGAGGAGAGGTTTGTATAACAATCTTTAGAGTTTTACTTTCTATTTTTTCTTAATTTTACACAACTTTTTGTTTCAACAGTCATATTAGTTTCAAGCTTCATACGGCAAGATTTTTTTTACATATCAATTCCTTAAATCTTACCAAATCCCAACGAAGTTGAAGCATTGGCAGAGTTTCGACAAATATGAAATTTTTAATTAAGCTACTCCACAGATCCTACCAACCAAAAGAGTTTAATGATTGTAATTAAATAATCAAGGTCAAATGCTTAAAATTCTAATATTAAATGAGCTTTGGGTTAACACTATTTTGGTATATCATCTCGTTAACATGGATTAGTCTACCCCCCCCCCCCCCCCCCAATAATAAATAGAAGGTTAACCCAAGGCTAATGTGGGCTAACCGCTAACCCAAGATATTCCTAGTCAAATAGGTATTGGAAGTTTAATTCATAGGCATGCCTTAACTACAGAACACCATGTTCCTGGAAAATAACAGGACTCAATGATCAAAAAGGGCAATCTGATGTTAAGGATCAAACTAAATAACAATATCTTAAATGACACGTCCCGAGAATTACGCAGCGGATATTAGTTCGAAGAATTCGAGTCGATATCCCGAGACGTGAACAGTCAGCAAATAAGCCTCTAGCTAGCACGCACTAAATGTATAACAACATACATCATCATAGGGCCCAGATATTGAACTTAACTAATCTTTTATTCAAATCTCAACTCATTATATTCCAAATGGAAACTATTACAGGACTAAGACTCAATAAAAGAAAAAGTACATAATACCTCACTTCCTACTACATTGTTCTACCACTCAAAAATAAACTAACTATAGATAGACTCATAATTGGAACGTTCTTCACTCGGACGCATTCCCATCCTCGACTTGCTCTTCCTCTTGAACTTCATAGTCACCTAGATTGGGTAAAAGTAGGGGATGAGCAAACTAGCCCAGTAGGATTTATATCTCAATGTGCGGGCAATGATATAAGTGATTAACATTTTGGAACTAGGTAAGCACGATGAATGTCATGATATGCATGTACGAATAAAACTCATTAAAACATGATACATGGACAAGCTAGATAGAGTGATCACGATAGAACAAGATTTTTGAATAAGATGACAAGATAGAACTAGCAATAGATCACTTTGTACAAGCACGCAAGATTTCACTTGATGTCAAGAACGCAAGATATCACTAATTGCATTAAATGAGGGATGGCCATATCACGCAAGCAAGCAAGCACGCACGAGCACGATCATGTAACACTAATCAGGCACGTAGACACTAATGTACACCAAGAAAAGATCCATCAAGAATGTACACCAAGACACGTGTATGTGGTTTCTGTATCTATCATTCAACACGACACGCACGACTCCCAGCGCAGATGCAACGCCAGTAATCATTATACCCCACGGTTAACAGTATATTTATGACTCGTCATCATTGGGGCTAGACTGGAGCCCTTGGAATCACGCCGTGCCCTGTCAGCACCTCACTTAAATTTTTAAATGTAGATACCCACAGTCATTAATGATGGCCAATGAGAGTTTTCAAGATGTAAGCATGTGTGATATCATGTTCATGATAATGATGAGAACCAACAATAAGTAAATTGAACATGATTTCATGATAATAATGGTCAAGAGATAAATTTGGCAGCATAACGGTACGATTCATACTTTGGTTCAATCTTTACATTAATGGCTTTAGTCTATATTGTAAATCACACTCACGAGAACAAGATGAGAGAGGAAGTGCACGCTATCTCCAAGGAACTTCAATGGTACAACCAACTTGTCGGCCATATGGGAATTCATGGTCAGAGGAGATTTACGGAGGCCTTGGTGAAAAGGTCACTAGTCTACCGATTCGGAATGACCGTAGAGAGTTTCCACTTTCTCAAGAAAGGGCTGCCTAGACGTGTAAGTGTGTGTAGTGATGTACGCGTCTCAATTCACAATCCATCGGTCTCAAACTCGCGGAAAACACTTTAACGTGATAGCATGCAATGAAACTATTCTCTTAACTAAACATGGATTGCGAGATTTTAAGATAACAATTTATCATTTTAAGAAGCTAGAACAGTTCAAAAAGTTAATCAAAAGTCACCTGAATAGTCACGTCATTTAAGAGAGCAATTAGAATAATGTTCGTGTACTTAAAGCTTTTTAAATGGGTTTAACACTTTTAAGCCACCATGCATTGATCAGACCCAAAACATGCGAATTACACACTAAATATCACATTAACCAGACCTCGGGTATAGCAGTTAGGTTTGCAAGAAAGTAAGTGGGGGTTTAATGCAAAATCATGAGATCGCGACAGGTACATATAAGGAAAGCGACAGGGCTGTCAGGCTCGGGGTCAGGTCGCGACAGACCCCAGTAAGGGTCGCGACGGGTCGGGACCAGAACGCGACAGGGTGATGTGAAGAACGCGACGAGCGGTCAGATCAGGCAGCAAGGTCGCGACGGAGCGCTTCGTCGCTTTCAGAACGCGACGGTCGGTGCTGTCGTGACAAGACCTAAGAACACGGCCTATCGGGCCATCACCTTCACAGGGTCTACGCCTGACGTCGATAGAGAAAGGATATGTTCTTGGATTGCGGTCCAGAACTACCTTATATTGACACAAGGTGCTTCTAAAATAGAGAACAATTTGTACAGGGTATGAAAAATAACGAAACCAATTTTAAACTAACCTAGACATGCAAAGGTGCTTCCAGTAAATCGGAATTAGAAAATAACGAGGGTTTTGACAGGTTTTAATCAAGTCAAACTCAACGTAGAAGACAAGTGTAACCTGAAGACGTAGTTTTCATGCAGCAACCCTCTTACCATGTCTATAACTCTCTAACTAACGGGATTTAGACAAAACATTAAACACAAAACCTGACGAGGACAACTAGTAGAATAACTTTTATGTTATGAGTTTACTCTAATTTGGTCTGGAATCACATGCAACTTACAAAGAACGGGAAAAGCCCTAACAGTGCACGACTTTGGCAAAACGCTTATAATTTAAAATCTACTAAATGAAATTTGATGAAACCAGTGGGAAATAAAAGTTAACTTGATTCTCTACACATTGGTATAGGATATGTTAAGGTTTGGCTCAAGAAAACCTACCTTCTGGGTTGAAGAAGTCCCATTTTTCCAGAAAACCCGTGTTCAGACCACTGTTTGAAGAACGCTTAATACTCCGCGTATACTGCATGGAATTTGGGCATTCCACTTGGGTTAGAACGTAGAATTGACCCTCTTTCCAAGGGTATAAGCCTTGCAAGGTTTGGTTTAGGTTTGGCCTACCTTTGATCGACTTCAAGTGGACGGTTTGTGCAGGTCGTAGCAGAAGAACGGGGGAAGAAGATTAGCTTCTTGTGGATGATCCACAGCTCCCCAGCCACCAAGAGCTCCTCCACACAACCCCAGAAAGTTCTAAACTCGTCCCTAGGGTTTGGGTGAAGAGTATTTAAGCATCTATGGGTTTTAGGAGTCCTAATGTAACAAACAAAGAAGGGTTGCGGGATTGGCTTGTGTCTTTCCATAATTTGAAGATCTCTCCCTCCATTAGAGAGTCTTGGCCATCAAGCAACCTCCATGGGTGGGTAGGCACGAATTTGGGTTGCCAAGAATTCATGATTGCATCACAATTAAACCCTAATTACCACTTTCTAATTTCAACTTATTTATGGTTACGAATTTTCATGCATTTTCTTGCTTCATTTGATTTTTGGGTCATATGAGGTCCAATGGCCCAATTATGATAATGGGTCATCAATATATAATGTTGGAAGTTTTCCCAACATTTTTATTGAATTTATGGTTGCGTCGTGTTTTCGTGTTAACGATTTTCCGACTTGTTTCCTAATTTGGATAATCGGTCACAATAACTCGTAAACCTAGTCCAAATGATTTTTATCGACCCAAATTTCTTGATGGGTCATTAGAGGATATTATTTGAAGTCCATATATGATTTTTATTTAATTTTCTGACTCATCCAAGTACGTGTGATAATGATTTTTTGACTTATTCATGAATTACGATAATAAGTCGCAAAACACTTTAAACTTGGCTAATCCGATTTTTCTTGGCATAAATTTATTTGTGGAACATTTAGGAATAATGTGTGGGGTTGATTTATAATTTTTACAGAATTTTCCGTTGTGTTTTAGCACATACGATAATGGTACGTATGTTTTAAATAATCCATTATTATGGAAATTATTTATTTCCATTTAATTAAATCTTTATGTAATTAAAATTTCCGGGGTGCTACACCCTCCCCCACTTAAGAGAATTTGGTCCCCAAATTCATGTATAGAAAGTTATTGTACAAGTGAGGTGTACTTACTTTTGAATAGCTCCGGATATCTTTTGTGCATTGCTTCCTCGGTTTCCCACGTGTCGTCTTCATCCATGCGTTGATTCCATCTAACCTTTACTAGTGGAATAACCTTGTTCCTCATTTGGCGCAGTTCTCGGTCCACGATCTTAATTGGCTTCTCTTGATATGTTCTGTCTTTGTTGAATTCCAGAAGCTCGTATTCTATGACATGCCATGGATCTCGTACATACTTTTTCAACATGGATATGTGGAACACATTGTGTATTTCGTCCATTTGTGGTGGTAAAGCGAGACGATATGCCACCTCGCCGACTCTTTTAAGGATTTCGAAAGGCCCGACAAACCTTGGTGACAACTTGCCTTTAATGCCAAAACGTCTGATCCCACGGCCTGGAGACACTTTCAAGAATACATGTTCCCCAACCTGAAACTCCAGGTCTCTTCTTCTATTATCTGCATATGCCTTTTGTCTTTGCTGCGCCACTGCCATTCTTTCTTTAATAAGCTTTACCTTCTCGGTGGTTTCCCTTATCATCTCTGGTCCTAACATTTGTTCTTCGCCAACTTCATACCAGCATATTGGAGATTGGCAACTCCTGCCATAGAGTGCTTCAAATGGTGCCATTTGAATGCTAGCTTGATAGCTATTATTGTAGGCGAACTCCACAAGAGGTAAGTGTTCGTGCCAGCTACCTCCAAAATCTAGGACACATGCCATAAGCATATCTTCAATCACCTGGTTGGTTCTCTCCGTCTGACCATCTGTCTGTGGATGGAAAGTTGTGCTAAATTTAGTTTAGATCCCAAGGAGTAGTGCAGTCCTTTCCAAAGTGGGATGTAAACCTAGGGTCTCTATCAGACACGATAGACACCGGTACTCCATGTAATCAGACTATTTCCTTCACATACAATGCAGCCAGAACATCTACTGACCATTTATTCTTCACTAGCAAGAAGTGAGCCGACTTAGTTAAGCAGTCGACAATAACCCAGATAGCATCGAATCCACCTCTAGATCTGGGTAGTCCGAAAATAAAGTCCATCCCTATCCCTTCCCATTTCCATGTCGGGATTTCTAGGGTTTGAGTTTACCTGCGGGTCGCAAGTGTTCCGCCTTGACTCTTTGACATGTTAAGCATCGGGCGACATATTTCGCCACCTCTCTCTTCATATTAGGCCACCAAAAGCTTCTTTTCAAATCTTGATACATTTTGGTAGATCCAGGATGAATGGGATACCTGGTCCTGTGAGCCTCATCCATAATCATTTTCTTTGTCTCCGCATGGTCGGGTACACAAACTCGATCCCGGAACAATAGTCTTCCATCTTCAGTTAATGAGAAATCCGGCCTCTGGTCTAGATTAGCCTTAATCTCCACAAGTACGGAGTCATTGTCTTGGAGTGTTGTGATGTCCTCCAATAGTGTAGGTTGTGCCCTAATACTAGCAATAAGGCATCCCTTCTCTTTGATGTCTGCATCAATATTTAACTTGGAGAAGTCCTCTAATAACTTCCATTCGTCCACCATTAAACTTGACAATGTGATCATTGGCTTTCTACTTAGAGCATCCGCCACAGCATTTGCTTTTCCTAGATGGTATTCGATCGTGAAGTCGAAATCTTTGAGATACTCCAACCATCTCCGCTGTCTCATATTCAAATCCTGCTGAGAAAACAGATACTTCAAGCTTTTATGGTCAGAAAACACAATGAATTTCTCGCCATATAGATAATGACGTCATATCTTCAAGGCGAAGACTACAACAGCTAGCTCCAGATCATGTACAGGATAATTATCCTCGTGCTTCTTCAATTGTCTGGATGCGTAGCATATAACTTTCCCACTTTGCATCAGCACACAGCCTAGGCCGATCCCGGATGCATCGGTGTATACTTCAAAACTACCCCCAGCAACTGGCAGTGTCAGTACAGGTGCCGAGGTAAGGTGCCCTTTCAATGCCTTAAAACTTTCTTCACATTCCTCAGTCCATGCAAATGGATTCTCCTTCCTGGTAAGCCTGGTCAATGGTACAGCTATCTTTGAGAAATCTTTAATGAAGCGACGATAATAACCAGCTAAACCCAGAAAGCTTCTAATTTCTGACACGGTTGTCGGCCTTTCCCAGTTCTTTACCGCCTCCACCTTAGATGGATCCACCGAGATTCCCTCCTTGGATATGATGTGACCAAGGAAAGACACTTCCTCCATCTAGAATTCACACTTACTAAGTTTAGCATAGAGTTGATTATCTCTGAGCACTTGCAGAGCAACCTTCAAGTGTTCCTCATGTTCTTCTTTGGATTTGGAGTAAATAAGGATGTCATCAATGAACACTACTATAAACTGGTCCAAGTATGGCCTATAAATATTGTTCATAAGTTGCATGAAAGCCGCTGGAGCATTTGTTAAACCAAACGGCATGACCACGAACTCATAGTGACTATATCTATCGCTGATCATCGTCAGATTAGCGATGGGATTAGAATATTACTATAATATATCATTATATGAAATATAAAGTTAAATATTACTATTTTGAATATATAATAAATATAATATAATATTTTTAAGCATATAATTATATTCACTAAACAAATATAATACATTCACAAATATGCAAATACAATGTGTATAATATATATATAAATATCAACTAAACAAAAAATGTAACTTATATATTTATATTATATATATATATATATATGTCTTCCTTTTATTTTATTTTATATAATAATTATATAATACATAATATATATTTGAATAATGTAAATAATTATATCTGTAATATAGCTAAACTACCATAATATAAATAAAATAGGTAATAGTTAGCAACAATGGTTAATAAAAATTAAGTAAAAATAACATATAATGTACACATATATTCAATAAACTAAAAGTGTAACTAATGAATTTGTATTTGTCTTATTTATTTTTTAAAATAACATATAAACTATATATAATAAATATAGATAACTATGGCACCGTTTGGCACCGTGGTTGGCAGCGATTTTGAGGTGAAAATCACTGACAAAATCTAAAGCGGTGCCAAATAAACACAGACCACCTCAAATTACGTGAAAAGCGCTTTACGCGCTCAGGAGAGATATAGAGAGAACAAACGTGGTCTTTCCATCTTCCAAAAAGTCGTCTGCAGTCCGCTTCCAGGGCAGGTGCAGCGCTTTTAGATGTAAAATATCTAAAAAAGCCTCACCTACTGTGACTGCTCAAACAAAAGCAGGGGTAAAATAGTACAAAAATCTTAAAAACTTTTTTTTCAACTGCGGTTGTTCCAAACGACAGTCTCAACTTTTAAAGTCATAATAACAATATGTTCATGTGTCAGAAACTTTTAAAAAGCAGTTTGTGGAAAATTTTCTTTTTGTAACTTCTCTACCAAACGGTGCCTATATCTATAATATAATTAAGCTACTAATAAACAATATAACTAATAGTTAGCAACATCGGTTAGTTAAGTGTAGGATGGTAAGGAAGATGTCTCTGAACAGCGATGGATCAGCGACGGAAACTACTGTCGCTAACGAGGGACGAACAATTTCATCGCCGATCTGTCGCTGATTAGCGACGGAAAAGATTGTCGCTAGTTCGCCGCCAATAAGCGACGGATTAGCGACAGAAAATTTCTGTCGCAAAATATCACAGCTAATTAGTGACGCCTCAAGGACGGAAAAGGTTCGTCGCAAATTCGACGTTGGATAGCTACGGAAATTTGCAAGCAAATTATTTTGTCATTGATGCGTCGCTGAGTAGCGACAGATTAACGACAGAAATATTTCTATCGCTAATATGTCGCTGCTTTGTGAGGGAAGAGGGACTAGCAAATCTGTCGCTACTCAGCGATGGAAATTTTTCATCGTAAAATTTCGTCGCTAATAATGACTTTTCTTGTATTGTCAAGCTAAACTCGTGTAAAATTTATCCTAGGAAGACTTCATGATCCCGTGTAAAAGTTCTTTGGTTTCACTCTATTTCGATCTCCCATGAGGGAGAATTAATTCTTTGAATCCCTGAAAGTTCCATGTACCCGACCCTTCATGTTTGCTTTCAAACCTCGTGCCTACATGATCCCATGCCATGAGAAAATTCTCAAAAATACTAAATCATGTTAGCTTTCAAACGCCCCTATTTTCTCTAATTTTTATCATGTATCCATGACTAATTAATTCGTTGAACCATGACTCCACATGTTTAAGGCATCGAAATGTAACCTAATTATAGCATACCTCAACCTTGTCTATTTTCAAATTAATCATGCATGTTGATAGACCATCATGTCTACTCTCGTTTTAAGTTGGTTTCATGCTTTTTGGATCACTATGCGATTTATTATTGAATTTTGAATAGCCCTGTATCATGTAGACCCACTTTGAAAAAGGGCAAATCCCTCTTTTATGGGCTCGGGCCACTCCCTAAGATCATGACGGCCTGATCCGCCGCGACCTCAGAGGGGTCGCGACACCAGGACCCGTCGCGATCTGATCGCGATAGGTCGACGGGTCGCGACCTGCCCACCGGTTCACCCCGATACCGGTTCACATATTGCGCTAAGCCCGGGCGTCGCGATGACCTTAACGCGATAGCCCTTGGGGCCGCGACATGAAACCTGAACGCGACCCAACCCTGTGTCGCGACCTGAACGCGACAGACCCTCACGTCGCGATCTGACTGTGGCGGCCAAAACTTTAAATTATGCACATGCCCCTGTTAATTAGGCTATATACTCCTTAAATAGCCATGATTAAACCATGTTAAAGTTATTTCGACCTGGAAAGTTAATGATGGACAATAATTGTATAAATTTAATTATTTAAAAGCTATATACATAACCATACTTGTTCTCTTGATTCATCTACACTTACACACACTTAACCGTCATATTTGCCATTAAACCTTGTTAAATTATTCAATAATATATCTAGTAATTTAGTGAAATAAATTAATAAATGCCTTATTTAAATAATTATACTTGTCTTCGTTTCACTTGCATGTTTTGTACACTGTTACCGTTTTCCCTCGGCCTTCGAGCACTCGAGGCACGACTGACCAGTTTTTCATACAATTTCTCTTGACTTGGACCACCTCTCCATCGGGAATACTCTCGACTGGACCAAGGACTCCTTGTCAAGGCCTCCATAAGTCTTCTTGGCTTTGGCGCACATCCTTAGCCGATGAGCTGGTTGTACCCTAAAACCCGTTACACCTTTAGGGATCAGTACGATCCATGGCCTTAGTGTGTTCTCTTCTTTCCTTGTGATCATGCCAGACCATCTAGCATGTGTTCATAGCACGGCTAGTGGGCGGTGATGATTTCTACCAGACTGTCGGTACATGACCTTGTGTTGTGCAACTCTGACTATTGTTGTTTATCATGTTTTATGTTTTTGTCCCTACCTCATCTACTATCTATATCCTCTCATCTGTTCACGTTCTCTCTGCACTCTCACATATTTCGTCCACTACTCTCATCTCTTCTTGGTACTCTATTTGGCCATACAATTGATTGTCGAAAATAAAATAACAAGTGCTATATGCCAGTGCAATAGGGCCCGATCTGGTCCTGGGGAGAGCTCTCGAAGAGTGCTATTTCCTTGCAAGGGTTACATGATCAGGATGTGTACGGCATGCATCCAGTGCCATTTAATACTATAACAATTAATCGTTGACAATCAAAGTGCTATCTATTCAAGTGCTATTATCATTACATGGCCATTTTACTGTCGATATCGTTGTGCTATACCAGTGCTATTACTCTCGTGCTATCGTTACTTTCTCTACATGACTATAATCTTTCGTTACCATGGCAATTAAGACATTAATTATTTACAGCATGCTTGTTCTCATGAGATATTAAGTCCTGCTGGCCGTTATTCGCTCATCCTGCGTGTTTATTTCGTGTGTTCAAGTGAGTCGGATGATGACCACACTCACGTGGATGGGAACGAGGACGACGTCCAGGAGTGACCCCTTTCAGCAACCGTTTTCTTTGTAGTTAGTTAGTATAGTTATGAGTTAGTGAGTCAGATAGTCAGTATGTATTAGTTTGGATTTCAATAAAGTACTCTGGGCCCTAGTTATGGCTTTGATCAGTTGATGTAATAGCTAGTGGATGATTATTAATGAAATTGGAGCTATTTGATATTATTTCAATTGAGCAATGATCTGTCATTTATTTCTCGCTCTGTACTATTTAATAACTGTAATATCGCTCCGATATTCCACGTTGGGGCGTTACAGGATCCATCTCCTTTTCCTCAAAAGGGGCACCGCACCTCTTCTTCTTCATTGTGACTTGCCACGCAAGCCACTCCTACTCGACCCGCCCTTCTTCCGGTATCTATCGCCATAAGGTCCAAGTGCGACGATAGAGCTCCCAGTCTCCATCGAAGGCGGCGAGGTGTAAAGATGCGGAAGAGGTAGCGGCGCTCCCAGCTTAGTGGCGGCGAAGCACAGCAATGACGTCGGCTTTAGGGCTTCTAGTGGCAGTGACCAGGTGCAACGGTGGAAGTGGCAGAGGGGCCTTGACCTAGTTTGGTGGCACAGAAGCATCGAAGCGGCATCTCTCCCCACTCCGGTCTTCTTCTCTGTTGGCTCCATCTCATAAGGGTGGTCAAGCTAGGGCGACGACGATAGCCTCCCTCCTCTAGCAGCGATGTTTAGGCGATGGCGGTGGAAGTCTTGACCTCATCGGCGGTGGAAAACCACAACGTCTATGGTTGGCCGCCTCTCCTCACTGGCTTTCTTTTGTACCCCCCTGGCGACCCTCCTGTCTCCCTGGGGCTCGGGCCAGGGTGCCAAAGAGAGCAGTAGCAGAGGCGTTGTGTGACGGGTGTAGGGCGTAACTAGGGTACCAGTGTCCTAGGACGCACCTGGTATCACCCCTGAATCAGACGGCATGGAAGCCCCTTCTTCCCTTTCTCTTTTGGTGGAATTCGGGAGCCCCCATTGGGGTCGAATGGTGGGTTGAGTAGTGGGGCATGATGCTCCCACGGTGGAACTGGGGTGGGTTTGATGAGCTTGTGTCGGTGAAAGGGGTTCCCTTCCCCTGTGGTGACACCAGAACAATGAGGGTGTCAAACGATTTAGGGGATTAAAGTCACAGAGGAACCCTGAACAATGGGTCGGTGAGGGTTTGGATCTTTCGAGGCCGATCCGATGGCATATGGAAAGTTGATCCGATGCCTCCCTAGACTAGTGGGGGACATGGTTTGTTGTACCCTTGATTCGGTGGCCTGAGTAGAAGGCCTGATACGGTGGCCTTGGCAGAAGGGCACTAGAATGCATTTTTTTTGTACATTTACTTTGTGTGGCTGGCCTTCGAGCTTTGTCAAGCACTGAGCCACCCACCCCTTGTAGGCTGGTCCTCGGGGTTATGGTGGTTCCCAGAGAGCCATTCGGTGTGCTTAGCACGTCCGACCGTTTGGGGCCATCTTGCCTTAGTGTGTGGATGCGATGCTACCGAAATTTTCTTCTAACGTCATGATTATCTTTTCGTCTCTTTGTCTAACGTGCATCTTATGTTACTTATGAAGGTCATGGCTTCAGAGCAATCTTCTTCCTCCACCAATGCAGCAGTGGTCGGTGGTGCCGGCTTCGAGATTGATAGCCATGCGTCGATAGTGACTTGGGGTAGTCTATTCAAACTGGATAGAAGGCATGAAGAGACTATGATGTTGGCGAGATCTTCCGATTCAGAGACTAATACCATTGAGGGGTCTAAGGTCATGTTGGGTTTGGATTCTACTGCCTTCAACCGGTCGGGCCGCTACCGAGTCGATTTTTCGAAGGATCGACATTTGCTGAAATTTCTTCAATCTCATGAGTTGGAAGGCAAACATGACATCTTCTTCATCGGGCGAATTGAGAGAGCCATCCTCTTAGGTTGAGACAGTATGGCGAGCAACACCTCTAGAACAGAGCCGATGTACGGGCTAGGTGAACCTCGCTTATGGAAGCCTATTTTGAGTCTTGGTGAGTTGACACCGGAAGACAACAAGTTAACAAGGGACCCTACTTTTGTTCCAACTAGATGGGATCATTCTTCAGGCAAGGTTTTCAAAGAACAACCATCATTTGGACTGTTTTTTGCCCCCTTTGAAGTGGGGTTATGGGGATGAGCCGTATGTCCTAGATTGCCTGGCTGTCAGATTCAAGTACCAACTTGCAGTTGGTTGGTTTGCCGATTTACGAGTCACTGACTCCCACAATTTTCGTGCCTTTGTTGTTGAGGCGATGAAATATGTTTTGTAGAGTTATGCTTCCATGTTGATGATGGCTGGCATATACCATAGTGTCTATGCTGCAAGATACAAGTATCCTATCTCTCATGGGCTCTACTGTGGGCTGATAGAGGTTTTCGACAGTGAGTTCAACACCTTCTACACAGCTGAGGGAGAAACCTCTTTGGACTTATGGAGTCTACATCAATTGACAGGTTTGCTCATAGATGGGGAGCCTTATGAAGAAGTGAGCCTTCCAGATGTAATGAAAGACAAGACAGATGGGGAAGGCCGCTACACTTTGGGGTTCTCTTATAGATACCTCATGAAGGTTTATCGGAGTCTCTTTCTCTCATACTGTAAGGATGCTTCTACGAAGGAACGCCGGAGAATAAGGGCACATATGTGGCCGAAGTACTTCTTTTCGACAGAAGAGAGATATGAAGACTTTCCTTCGATTGGCGAAATCGGAAAATTGAAGAAACGGGCTCGCCGAAAAGTCACCCTCTCAGAGTCTATATTCAAAGGTGATCGCAGAGGGCCTAACCCTGCTAATGTAGACCCCTACACCCATTGTGCCACGTACTTAGTGTACTGGCTCTGCACCTTTGCTATGCCCAGTGGCGACGACACAGTCATTCACCCTGAGACTATTTATCCAGCCTGCCAGATGGCATGGGGCATCAGGTTATCTCTATGTCCAGCCGTGCTATGCTTGATTTACAAAACTCTTGAGGAAATGAGACATCATAACTTCCCTCACACTCGTCGCATCATTAGCCCAATACACTTTTTCAATGCCTCAGCTTGCACTTTATTTTCAAAATTTGCTTCCCGATCTCTTCAGGCTCCCTTGCTATTTCCTCGCATGTTGGAGTTTGCAAGCACGGAGCCACCCTCCACTTCTGCTCAGCTATATGATATTAGGGGGCGACTAATAGCTATTCCAATGGACTCTCCTGGCACCATTCATTTCTGAACCCTAGCTAGTCATTCCCGTCCACTAGTAAACAGACATAAAGAATGCAGTGACTATCTGTTAGAGGAATATACTCATATAATCAGTGGCAAGCAGTTGATGAGGTCGTCCATGGAACCAAAGCTTGGGGATTGGGCACGGTCTATTCATCCCAACGTGTTGGTCTTTAGGAGGGGACACACTATCTATTTGGAACCCTATTACCCCTTCAGGTTCGGTAGGAATTTTGGTTATGACCAACATATTCCTCTGTCTTGTGCGCAATTCTTCCTTGACAACAGAGTGGTGATGGGCCTACCGACAGTTGATCATGCTAGGACTTGGTGGGATTTCTTTCACTGCCAGGATCCTTCGACCTTCCGAGTGCCCATTCCTGGCCGGACACCCCGTGTGACCGCCGACTACGTCAAGTGGTGGAATGCTCAGACGACTTTTTACTGGAGCTTCAAGTTGGAATGCTAGGATCAGGCAGAAAATAAGATTTTAAAAGCCCAGGCCGAGCCTTCCATTGATATTGATAGGGATCATTTGCTTTGGCTCAAATCTAACAATGGAAAGGTCATTGACTAATATATTGAAGCTCAGAAACAATCGAAGAAGCAAGGCTCCACTTCTTCTCTCATTAAGCCTGAAGTCTATTGATATTTTCCCAAGCACCCTTCATCATTTGAGCAAGATTAGTGCGGATCACTTGCCACCTGCTGCTCCTCTTCCCCTTGAAGAAAGTCAGCTAGTTGTTGTTTCTTCTAGGAGTGAGACTGATCATCAGTTCCCTTGGAAGACTTTTGTGCCTGGAACGGAGCGAAACCCACGATATTATGGGCATACAACCTGGTTGTTCGTCCTCCTTCAAACTTATGGTCTGACAACTGAATCTGAAGTTGACGCGATCCTTGATCGCGACCTGCATGTCTCCTTTTATCATGCAGAAGGTTAAGGAATGGATTATATGGGCCTCTACTATTTTCTTTGCTCCATTGGGCACGAGGATTTGGCCAATTTGGCAGAGCGTTGCCAGAAGATCAATGACGTCTGATGGTTGATTAAGGAAGCTGCTTCTTGGGACAAACAATCTGCCTTGACATATTGGCCCTTGTCGCGCCTGTACATTGGGGTGCCAGGCGACTTGTGCTCTCTCTTATTTATTTCAGTAATTCTTTGTAAGGACGTCTCTTTAGTATACTTGACTTTTGTCATTGTTGTCTTCTTTTTTTAACAGACCAGGCCACCAAACAAATGGCGAATCAGTATAAGAAGGTATTATCGGCAGTGAAGAGGCCCACTCATTTCGAACTCAAAGCTTCTGCTTCAGAGACCTCGCCTCCTCTGACCAAATGCTCCATGGCTGCTAAATCATCCATAGCAGCCACTATTAAGAAGGCAACTGCTTCCAAGAAAAGGAAGGATGCATGTGAGCCTAAAGCTTCCCCGGTTGGCCCGACGATACCTTCATTTGAGGAGTTTGCTAGCCGAGATGTCGGTAAGTACCCTCAGGGGACACTATGGTCTCGACGATCTCTTCATTTGGCCCATGTCAATAGGGGATGTGTCCCTAACCCTGGCTTTCTTCATTTCAGCACTTAAGTTGAACACAATGGAGGAATTGTACGAGAGAGCCCAATACATTCAGACTCAATTGAAGGACTCTCTGATCATGGCCATATTCGAGCCTAAGGCCCGGACATTCAAAAAGGGTACTGGTGCTCCCCCTACTAGTGGTCCTACGACCGAGGGGGTCATACATAACGAGCAGGTGAGTGCAATGGGCAATCCTGGTCCTTCCACCTACCGCCCCAATACCAATACCAGGACCCAACAGCCCCAACAGCCAGCCCCTAGGCCAAACAACCCTCCTATGTTTATGGCACCCCCACAGCCACCTCAGCAACCCCAGCAGCCCCCACACTATCAACAGCCTCAGCAGCCCCAGTACCAACAGCCTCGTGCCAACCAATACTACCACCAACCCCAGCAGCCACAATATCACCAACCTCAGCAGCCACAATACCGGCAACCTACCCCTCCCCAATACCAACAACAGCCTGCTCTGGCACCTCCCCAATACAACCAGGTCCCTCCTCCAGGCACCTATGAGCCTCAGCAACCCAGACGCCCCCCTGGCCCAAGGAGAACCCATTACCCTCCATTGCTGGAATCCCTCCCAGACATCTTTAATGCCCTCATGGCCGCCGGTGCACTCACCTTGCCAAGGGAAAGGCTACAATGGCCTCCCAACGTTGATACCTCCCGGTACTATGAGTTCCATCGAGGACTGGGCCACACCCTAGAGGCGTGTTTCCATTTCAAGGACTACATCTACAATTTAAATGACAATGGAGGCATAGATTGGGTAGAAATGAGAAAATATATTGTTGAGATGAAGGCAAGAAGGCCACCCGGGCAACAGTAGCAGCAGCAGCAGCAACAGCCCAACATGGGCATTGTCCAAAACCCCCTCCCGGAGCACCAGCCCCCGAACCAGAAAGTAAACACCTTCACGGTGTCTCCCAACATTGAAAGAATGCCCGGTCGGCCTATGGAAGCATCCGCCGCATCCACCTCCCTTACCTCCTTTCATCTGTACACCTACCCCTGACAACCCACGACCTTCCTTCCTACGCATCCCTACCCAACGCCTCACACCATCTAGCCAGCCGCCTAACCCATCACTCATCTGCAAATCCACCACAACACCACCATCCACTGTCCCCCAAGCACCCTTCTTATGCAACCCCTACACCTTGCCACCACAACCAAACCGCCTATCCCCTACCACCACCGCCCCATAGCCACCACCATCTAACCCGCCTTTCCTTTGCACGCCGTCAACCGTACCCCTCATCACCCCCAATCACCAAGCCCCCTTTCTCCGTACCACCGCTACACCCCCGAGTGCGGCAGGTATCCAAGTGCCACACCAAATATTCACCCCTCAACCCTCTACCTCACAACCACCTTCTGTTTTGCCGGCCGTGGCGTCAACTATGGGAGAAAGCTCAGAGGCAACCATGGTGCTTCGGAGTGGGCGCATGTTTAACAGAGTATTCCCCCAGCAACAGGAATAGGCACCAGTGCCTCAGGAGGATGAAGCCCAACAAGAGGAGTCCATCTTGGGAACTCAGTATGATTTGTTAAAACAGCTGGATAAGACTCCGGCCAGGATATCCATCTTAGAATTGATCAAGAGATCAGTAGTGCACCAGGAGGCTCTCATGCAGTTTATGCAGAAAGTCATGGTCAACGAGGACTTGCCAGTAAATCAGATTGGTGCAGTTTTGACCCCCACAAGTTTGCATCCGGTCATCACATTTCATGAAGATGAGTTGGCACCCGCAGAGTCTTAGCGGTATGCCCTATGACTCACAGTCGATATTAATGGGATCCACATGTCTCGATGTTTGGTGGACTCCGGAGCATCAATTAATGTTGTGTCTTCCGACACACTAGAGTTCTGTGGGGTAGCACTTCAGTCAATCTGACCCTCCGCCATCACCGTCACGGCTTACGATAACACCAGTAGGCCGCCCAAGGGGGTCATCACATTGAAGATAGACTGGGTCCATCGGTTACCGAAATGTATTTTCACATTCTGGACATGGACCCAAGTTTTCGTATGATTCTGGGCAGGCCATTTATTCAAGCCCTTGGCGCCGTTATCTCCACTGTCCATCAATGCCTCAAATTTCCTTACAAGGGGCGGGTCGTCAAGGTGGCCAGTAAGCCTGCAATTATGGAAGTGGACGCCATGACTGATAATTCAGTCCCTTCCATTTTGCCCAGTAATCAACCGCTAATGTCCGTATTAGATGCACCAAGCATGTATCCTGGCCCGATTAGCTCATCCGTCAATGCTACTGGAAGGAGCAAGATCATCACGAAGAAAGGTTGGCACATTATGATGCAGATGGGGTACCAGCCAGGCAAAGGGCTGGGGGCACATCTGTAGGGGAGAACAGAAGCAGTTAAAGACTGCAAGATGAAACCCAAGGCAGGGCTGGGTTACAGGCCAGGCAAAGGAAAGCAGCAACCAGGGCAGCCCCTCACATGGTCACTGTATGAACATTTCAAGAGGGGGCCGCTACAACCAGGGGGCGGACAGACATCCACCATTACCGATGAACCTACCCGTCATTCCCCCCTGACCACATATCAAGCCACAGACAGTCACAGGCCATCCAAGCACTTCAAGAGGATTGAGTCGAAGCCAGAGTGGGGCAAATGGTTCGACATGAGTGATGTCGTCGTGTCCCTGGACCAACTCTTCGCACCCACAAAAACTAAACAGCAGACAGCCGAAGCAAAGCAGGTCAAGGAAGCCACCACGACAACAAGGCTCAGGGCAGGCTCTGACTCTCCGGGCACTACGCCCACTTCCCCTTCACCTCCGGGCATCGCGCCCGCTTTAGTTTTAGTCCCAGGCATCGCGCCTATTTTAAATTCATCTCCGGGCATCAGGCCCGCTTTAGTTTCAGTCCCAGGCATCGCGCCTATTTTAAATTCATCTCCGGGCATCGCGCCCGCTTTAGTTTCAGTCCCAGGCATCGCGCCCGCTTTAGTTTCAGTCCCAGGCATCGCGCCTATTTTAAATTCATCTCTGGGCATCGCGCCCGCTTTAGTTTCAGTCCTAGGCATCGCGCCTATTTTAAATTCATCTCCGGGCATCGCGCTTGCTTTAAAATCACCTCTGGGAAACACGCCCACTTTAATTTCATCCCCGAGCATCGCGCTCGCTTTAATTCCTATTCCAGGCATCGCGCCCGCTTTAATTCCTGCTCCGGGCATCGCGCCCACCTTAATTTCCGCTCCGGGCAACATGCATGTCCCCCTCTTTCTTCCCCTAGGCAACGCGCCTACTCCCCTTCCTTCTCCAAACAACACGCCCATTTCCTTCTCCCCTCCGAGCAACGCGCTCATCTCCGCCTCGTCCCCAGGCAATGCGCCATCGTAGCCCATTCTCCCGAGCAGACTTTCACTCTCCGATTTCCCTGCTCGAACCCTTCTTCCTTCGAACCTGCACTCGTTTCCTACTTGCTCGAGTTGGCAATCTCGCCTCGTCCGCTCTCTCCATGCACGCTAAGCACTGAGGGGGAGCCAAGGGTGTCAGCTTCACAATGGCCGACTCCATCATCATCATCGAGGAGACCTCCTTCCTCGCCTCTGAGTGTGCCCCGATTGACGGGCCACTCCTCCTTGGTCCCATGACCAGCCTCCTGTTTCCCTCCACGTAGGGACTTCTTCCCCCCTCCACGCAGGGGGGCTTTACTGCTTTCAATAATTCTCCGTCTTCCCCCACGCGAGATTCTCTTACTGTAAATACTTCTCCATCTTCCCCCACGCAGGGAAATCCTTCTACTGTAAATACTCTTCCTTCCCCCACGCGGGAATCTTTTACTACTTTTTCTCCTTCCCCCACGCGGGATTCATTTACTGCTTTTCCTACTCTTCCTTTTGTTGTAGATTCCAGTAGGCGTAGTTCGAGTCTAGGTCAAGGTAGCAGCAAACTAGGGGTACTCTCTGAGAAGAAGTCCAAGGGTAAGAGGGTTCCACACCGATTTCTCACTGATCTAGCCCATAGATGCAAGGCATGCCTAGAAATTCTAGAATTTGTAGAAGAGCCTTTGCAGTTGCCAGAAATAGAGTATGAGCAGTCAGTATGCTTAATCAATGATGGGTTCGGCGTCTATGAGATCATGGATGACGACGACCCGATTGAGGAAGGTGATGAAGAGTTTGAAGACGAGGCTGACGCATTCATAAGTGGATTGAAGAGATTTGATGAACCGTCAGCTGCTGTACAGGATATCACCAAGGAAATCAACCTGGGAACCGAGGAAGACCCTAGGATCGTCCTCATAAGTAGTAATTTATCACCAGCTGAAGAGGAGGAAATCATTGAGGTTCTTAAGGAATACAAGGACACGTTTACATGGAGCTACGAGAATATGCCAGGCTTGGACACCGCGCTTGTTGAACACCGTCTTACCCTTAAGCCGGGGTCCATTGCCATTAAGCAGCGGTTGAGGCGTTTCCACCCCCGAACGGCTTTGAAAATGAAGGATGAAGTCGATAAGCTCCACAAAGCCAGGTTCATTAGAGTCGTGCTTTATCCAAATTGGGTGGCAAACATCGTCCTGGTCATGAAGAAAGATGGAAGAATTAGAATCTGTATTGATTTTCGAGACCTCAACCGCGCGTGTCCTAAGGATGATTTCCCGTTGCCTCACCTCGACATGCTCATCGATAACATGGCCGGGTATGAAACCCTCTCCTTTATGGATGGCTTCTCAGGGTACAATCAAATTAAGATAGTTGAGGATGACCAGGAAAAGACCTCGTTCACTACGCCATAGGGAACTTATTGTTATGTGGTCATGCCGTTTGGGCTTAATAATGCTGGAGCCACTTACTAAAGGGCTATGATGGCTATCTTTCATGACATGATCCACATTTTTATTGAGGTGTATGTGGAGGACCTGGTGGTGAAGTCAAAGACTATGGCTGAGCATCCTGGGGTTCTGACTAAGGTCTTGCAGAGGTCTAGAGAATATCAATTAAAAATGAACCCCAAGAAGTGTGTATTTGGTGTTTCATCGGGCAGGCTTCTAGGCTTCATCGTGAGCAAGAGGGGTATAGAAATTGATCCCAACAAGGCGAAGGCAATAAGAGAAATGCCCCCTCACAAGAATTTAAAGGAAATTCGAGGACTCATTGGGAGGTTGCAGTTTATTCGCAGGGTTCGTCTCCCAACATTCGCAGAGGTGTAGACCCTTCTACGACCTCACCAAGCCGGGAGTCGAATTCAAATGGGATGAGAAGTGTCAGGCGGCTTTTGATGGACTCAAGGATTATTTTGGCTAATTCCCCTGTCCTAAGGCCGCCAACTCCAGGCAAACCTCTTATTCTCTATGTATCTGTCCTGGAAGACTCGGTAGGAGCTGTCCGCGCAAGTGGATGAAGAAGGCAAGGAGAGGGCAGCATACTACCTATCTAAACTTCTCAACCCCTGCGAGCAAAGGTACACTGCGATGGAGAAGACATGTGCCATGCTCATATGGGTAGTGCAGAAATTGAAGCACTACTTTCTTGCTCATGAAGTCCATCTCATCGCCCGTATGAATCCTATCTAATTCCTCCTTGAAAAACCTATTCTAACTGATAGACTGGCGCGTTGGCAAAGCCTCCTTTCTCAGTTTTAAATCACCTACATTCAGCAGAAATCCATCAAAGGCTATGCCATAGCAGATCATCTCGCTCATCACCCTATCCCTCAGTTCGATCATGTTTGTTCAGAGTTTCCAGATGAAGAACTAGTGTCCCTTAGCCAATCTGATCCTATATGGACATTATATTTCGATGGAGCTCTGAATTCCCAAGGAAATGGTATCAGGATTGCTCTACTATCACCTGAGGGTGTCACCATCTCCCAAGCCTATAAATTAGAGTTTCCTGCCACCAATAACATCGCCGAATATGAAGCTTTGTTGGCTGGTTTGGAGCTCGCTCGTTTCTATGGTGTCACCCATCTATGAATTGTAGGTGATAGTCAGCTAGTCTTGCGCCAAGTGCTCACCAAATACATCACTCGCGATCCAAAGCTCAAGCCTTACAAAGAACTTGCCTCAGCTTATGCCAAGCTATTCTCCAAGCTAATCTTTGTCCATGTCCCTCGTCATCAGAATCTTCTAGCTGACGCCCTTGCTACCATCGCTTCAACTCTCAATATGTGCTATCCCGGGGACTTTGACAGCATTCAAATTGCACGCCGCAATACCCCTGCTGTTCGGGACCCCGTCTTCCTCCATATCAAGGAAGATATGTTGAAGAAGTTGGAAAGGAAGGAGAAACTTGAAGTTATGTTATTAGAGCTAGAAGAAGAGTTAGAAGACGAAGAGAAACCATGGTATTATGAGATAGCTAAATATTGCAAGAATTAGTCGTACCCTGAGGAAGCCACAGTTGATGAGAAGAAGGCCATAAGTAGATTGTCCAAGAAGTACACTCTGGTTGGAAATGCTCTGTACAGAAGGGGATTTTCTAGAGTTTTGCTTAGATGCCTGGATGAGGATGAAGTTCTGAAGGTTGTTGAGGAGGCCCATTCGGGTGTTTGTGGTGGCCATGTGAATAGCCAAATGCTTGCTAAGAAGATTCTCAGGCAAGGCTTTTACTGGCCCACTCTATAGGAGGATTGTGACGGTCCTCGCCGTTCAGACCCACTAACCTAATAGCGAGCCTAACTCGAGTTCGCCTTCCGCGAACGGGCCGGAGCCTCGAAAGGGATATCAAACTACGAGTCCGTAGAAATATAAAGGAACCAACTCAAATATTCATAAGATCTTCCAATCTCACAAATATTTACATGAAATATACATAGTTGTAGTACAACTGTAACCTAACTACAACCGAACCTGGGGCATACCCCGAGGTGAACAACAGAAAAGTAAAAATTACACTGCTGGTGGTGCTGACCCTCCACTGGACGATGGGCGCGAAATCTCCTGATCTCCCTCACCTGGTAGGAGGTAGGGGTGAGCCTCTCGAGTCACTGGCTCAGTAGGAAAATTCCCTAGAAATCGAGCAAACCAACATAGGTAGCAAAGCAAGAAATGCTGCACTAACAATTTATAATATTATCTAGCAGGATATAAAATTGTAAGTACCACTTACCATTTGTCGCTAAACAGGAATCAACGTAAATAAATGAACGGAAAAACCAAACAGGTGTACGAGCTACTGTAGAAAAACGCCACACTCGAGCCACATCAACTGGTTCGCGACACCAGTTACTGGCCTGGATAAACCACACAGGACTACCTCTCAGTCTCGCAGCCACGGACGAAAGGTCCAGCTGCCGCTCCACTAAACAAGTACAAAGAACTATGGAGTCCAACTAAACCACCACAACCTGCAGGTCACACACCTCGCAGGCCCATGCCTGGCACCTTTAGAGACTCTGGCCCGAGCTCCCTAAAGTGAGGCACTGGAAAATAGGACTAGCTAGGGCCCAGTACGTCTACTGGTATCCGTCTCCCCCAACTATGAGCGCGCTACAAGCGACAACACAACAAACTCTCTCTAGTCGCTGTCCCACTGTCGTCTTTCCCTCAGCCGGACGCACTACTCAGCACAAGAGTGAGGGTGTCCAGGAAGACGACAAGACCTCATCGGTACCCAATACCGGGACAAGCCCCGAGCACTCATGTGCCTGGCTCACACAAAACCTGGGGCTCCCAACTGAAGAGGTATCCACGGAAGGCGTCAAACTACACGCCACGTACACAGAAACCACGTGCACAACGTGCAAGCCACGTGAAACCTCCACGCAAACCACATGAACACCATATAAACCACACACCACACGCTCCCCGAGCGTAGAGAGAGTGCCAATGCACCTCCTACTATCATCACATATCACAAACCATGCTAAACGAATAATTATACACTTACATATATTCTCGGATAACAGCGTTCGGCTGTTGCCGCGACAGGGTGCAGCGTCGCCTACAGGACGCGACGACACGATAGGTCGCCTTCTGAACGCGACGTATCACGGTGTCGCGACTTGGTCACGATGCCAAGGGTCGTCGCCTTAGCAGGTGCGAACCCTAATCCGGGGTCCTTCATTCAGATCACCCCAAACTCTTTAAAACCTAGGGTTTTCATTCCGTTTTCATGCTTTAATGTGTTCCCACACATGCTATCTAAGGTTTAGAAAGCAGGAAACACATTATCCACATCACACAAACGATTCACGGATCAAACCACGGGAAATCTCCCTACCTTCGCGAAGAACGCGAAGAACAAAGCTCGTACGACGTTTCCTCCGCTCCACGTAGCGTCCTCGCAGTGGAAGCTCGTCAAGCCAAGCTCTAACAAGCCGAATCGCCCAAAAATTCCTCAGCAAAAACCCCCTGGCCGAGCAGAGCTTTTGTGAGCTCTGTTCTGCCAGAGTTTCTTAAAAACGTAGTGTAGTTAAGAACGCGATGCCCGTCTAAGTCGCGACCTGAACGCGACGCATTAGGTTGTCGCCTTAAGCCTACTGACGTTAGTTCAGGCGCCCAGCACACGACACGCGGCAGACATGCAAATGTTCACTTAAACTGGCGGTTTCATGAACGTGGTGCCATGGGCTGTCATGATCAAAACGCAACGCCCTTCACTGTCGTGTTAGGAACCGAGAAACAGTGAGCACTTTGGGCAAAATC
The DNA here is from genome assembly GCA_014218235.1 of Colocasia esculenta. Taxonomy (NCBI): domain Eukaryota; kingdom Viridiplantae; phylum Streptophyta; class Magnoliopsida; order Alismatales; family Araceae; genus Colocasia; species Colocasia esculenta. Next base: position 40,484,347 of record CM024763.1, on the reverse strand, counting down.
TCATAACCTGCAAAATCACCTGCCATACACACGTCATCGGCCACACACTGGCCTCTATAACCACACAAAGACGATCCGAACGGTCGGAACGTTACATTACTATCACCTAAAAAGAAATTTCATCCTCGAAATTTAATACAGAAGCCAAGTATCAAATTTTCAATTTAATCCATATGGTACTATCACCTAAAAAGAAATAAAGACTTACTCAAACAAATATGGATACGCTTTTCTCATTTCTTCCGCTAATTCCCAAGTATCTTCACCACCTTGCCTGTTTTCCCATCTAACCTTTACCAATTCAATTTCTTTGTTTCTGAGCTTTTGGATTATGTGGCCTAAAATTTGCACTGGATATTCCGGCATTGACATGTCGGGCTTCAAATCATCTCTTTGATAGCTGACAACTTGGGTTGGATCTTTGATATACTTTCTTAACATTGAAACATGAAACACATCATGTGCATCAGTGAAATCTATTGGCAAATCCAATTTATAAGCTGCTTCACCCATCCTTTCTTTTATTTGAAACGGCGCAACATATCTCGGGCTCAACTTGCCTTTCTTACTGAACCTTAATACACCTTTAGTAGGAAACACCTTTAAAAATACAAAATCACCGACTTCAAATTGTAATGGTCTGCGTCTAACATCTGCATAACTCTTCTGGCGACTTTGGGCTGTTTTCAACTTTTCTTGAATGAATTTTACTTTTTCTGCACACTGACGAACCATTTCTGGGCCCAAAACCTACCTCTCTCCTACTTCATGCCAATTTAATGGTGATCTACACGGTCTGCCATACAAGGCTTCATAAGGTGCCATTTCAATACTTGAATGGTAGCTGTTATTATATGCAAACTCAACCAGACCCAAATGACGCTCCCAGATACCTCCCCACACAAGACAGCAAGCTCTCAACATATCTTCAATAGTCTGAATTGTTCTTTCTGTCTGCCCATCTGTTTGTGGATGATATGCTGAACTGTACCTTAGTTCTGTGCCGACGACTCTTTGCAAACTCCTCCAAAAGCCTGAAGTAAATCGAGGGTCTCGATCTGAAACTATAGTGACTGGTATTCCATGCAAAGGTACAATCCTTTCTACATACAGTTTAGCTAATCTATCAACTGACCATGTCATACTAACTGGTAATAATCTGCAGACCTTGGTCAATCTATCCACAAATACCCATATTGCATTATGACCTGATGAACTGGGCAAACCAACTATGAAATCCATTGCTATGTCATCCCACTTCCACTGCGGAATGGGTAATGGCTGTAACAATCCTCCCAGTTTCTGATGCTCTGCTTTTATCTGCTGACATACTATACATCTGTTATAAACTCTGCAATTTCTTTCTTCATATTTGGCCACCAAAAATGTTTCTTCATATCTTGATACATTTTAGTGCTACCTGGGTGGATGGTGTATCTTGATCTATGAGCTTCTTCTAAAACCTTCTGTCTAATTTCTGTATCTTCTGGGACATACAATCGTCCTTTTAATCTGACCACATTATCATGCCCTAAATTTACTTCATCCATTCTGAGAATATCTGCTAAATTAGCATCTGCTCTCTGTGCCTCTGCTATCTGCCAGTAAAGAGAAGGCTCCATTGCACTAGTTGCTAATATTGCTCTGCGCTGACTGCTTGGCACATAAAAGGAATTCTCCGCCACATCCTCATAAAGTTTCCATTCTCTGATCATAAGTTGATTCATAACCGCTTTTCTACTCAGTGCATCTGCCACCACATTTGCTCTGCCTGGATGATATGCCAAATTAAAGTCATAATCCTTTAAATATTCCATCCATCGGCGCTGCCTTAGATTCAAATCTTTCTAAGAGAAAATATATTTTAAGCTTTTATGATCAGTAAAAATCTCAAATCTTTCACCATACAAATAATGCCGCCAGATCTTTAATGCAAAAACTACTGCTGCCAGCTCTAAATCATGAGTAGGGTAGTTCTCCTCATGTTTCTTCAATTGCCTGGAGGCATAGGCAACCACTTTACTATGCTGCATCAAAACTGCACCCAAACATCTCTTGGATGCATTTGTGAACAGAACAAATCCGTCACTACCCGATGGAATCTCTAAAACTGGAGTTGATGTCAACCTCTTCTTCAACTCTGCAAAACTGCGCCTACACTCCGGGGACCATACAAAAGGAACACCCTTTCTTGTCAACCTTGTCATTGGTGCCGCTATCTTGGAGAAATCTTGGATAAATCTTCTGTAATAACCTGCTAAACCCAGAAAACTCCTAATTTCAAACACAGTCCTCGGCTCTTCCCACTTCATTACTGCCTCAACTTTGGTTGGATCCACTGCAATACCTTCACCTGATATCACATGACCCAGAAACTGAATCTCCTTTAACCAGAATTCACATTTACTAAACTTAGCAAATAGCTGATGATCTCTCAATATTTGCAAAGTAATCCGCAAATGATCTGCATGTTCTTCTTCTGATGCTGAATAAACCAATATATCATCAATAAAGACCACTATAAACTGATTCAAGTACTGATGAAATATTCTATTCATCAAATTCATAAATGCTACAGGTGCATTTGTCAATCCAAAAGGCATCACAACAAACTCATAATGCCCATACCTAGTCCGGAAAGCTGTCTTCTCAATATCTTCTTCTCTGATCCGCAACTGATGATAGCCTGATCTCAAATCTATCTTGGAAAATACTTTGGCTGACTGCAGTTGATCAAATAAATCATCAATCCGAGGAAGTGGATACTTATTCTTAATTGTAACTTTATTCAACTGCCTATAATCTATACACATCCTTAAACTGCCATCTTTCTTTCTAACAAATAACACTGGCGCTCCCCATGGTGACTGACTAGGTCTAATAAAACATTTTTCTAATAATTCTTGCAACTGCTTTTTCAATTCTTTCAATTCTGCTGGGGCCATTCTATATGGTGCTTTAGAAATGGGTAAACTGCCTGGTTGCAATTCAACTGTGAAGTCTACCTCTCTATGCGGAGCTAACCCTGTCAATTCCTCTGGAAACACATCTGCAAATTCTCTAACCACAGGCACTGAATCTACAGACTTACTAGATTCAACTAGACTAACAGAAGCAAGGTACGCTACACATCCCGCATTAATTAACTTTCTAGCTCTAAGTGCAGAAATAATAAACTTGGGAGTGTAAAAAGGCATACCTTGAAATTCAAACACTTCACCACTGGGTCTGCAAAATCTGACTCTCTTCTTTCTACAATCAACCAAGGCCTCATAGGCCTCTAACCAATCCATCCCCAGAATCACATCATATTCTTTCAATGTTAAAGCATATAATCTTGCGGGCATTTGATTCCCATGGATCACTATCAGGACCTCTTCTAAAAAGCAGGAAGTCAACAAATATCCTCCTGAAGGAATTTCCACTACCAACTCACAAGATCTCTCCTCTAAAGGAAGTACCATGCTATCCAGAAAATCTTTGGAAATAAATGAATGGGAAGCACCCGGATCAATTAATATTCTAGCAGTAAAATCAAAGAAAGGTAAAATACCTTCAATAAGATTGGATGCTTCCGCCTGAGCTCTGGTAACAGCCATCACTCGACCCCTCCTCCTCTTTGATACGGTGCACCTCTGCCCTGTTCTGCTGACCGCTGAAAGGGCTGTTGCTGCTGCTGGGTTCCTCTACCATAAGTCTGCTCTCGAGGATATGGGCAATTCCTTGCTAAATGTCCTGGCTGTCCACAAGCATAACATCTAAAACCTGGATATGTTGTAGGCTGTCATGCCGTACTTTGTTGAGATTCTTCTGGAACCGGCGGTCTGTAGCCGCGGCCCTGCTGAAAACCTCCTTGCTGAAAACCCTGTTGCCTGCCTCTACCACGGCCTCCTTGAAAGAATTTCTTGATCTGCTTGCCCCATTTTGCTATTCCAGATGATGAAGAAGCTCCAGAAGGTGCTTTCCCTTTACTAATTCCTCCTGACAGTTGTGGATGTCGGAAACTACTGAGCCTAAACCACCTGTCTGAGACTGCCCCTGCCTGGCCCGAACAGTCCTCTCAAGTATTGCTGCTCGCTGAGCTGCCTCTTCTACTGTTCTACACATCAATGGAATCACTGCATCTTGCAATTTTGGCCTCATACCTCGAATAAAGTATTCCACCATCATGGTATTATCAGTTACTACATATGGGGCATACCTGCTCAGGGCTATAAACCTCATCTGATATTCAAGTACTGAGAGATTCCCTTGCTGGAGTGTCCTGAAGTGCTCTCTTTTCATTTGCTGAATCTGTATTGGGAAGAAAGAGTCATTAAAAACTGACAAAAATTTCGACCATGAAATAATATCCTCCGTCCTGCCCATAAAAACTGTTTGCATCTTTAGCCGCCACCATTCTGCGCAAACCCTCGTAACTGGTATGCTGCAAGAATCACTCTATCTTCCTGAGGACACCGCATTATTGTAAATACCCTCTCGATCTCATGTATCCAATGCTCCGCTGTATCTGGGTTGGGGCCTCCTGAGTATGTAGGGGGCTGCAATCTCAAAAATCGCTCCACATGTACCGTAGTCTCCTCTCCAGTAGCTAGACTTACTGGAACTACAGGTTGTACAGGTACTACAGGAGGTACCTCTACTCCAGGTGGGGGTGGAACTGGAGCTACTGGGACTGCCTCCTCTGGAAATGGTGGTACTGCTGCCGCTGGCTGTACCAGTGGTTGCTGATCCAGTCTTACCCGAATCTCTGTCAAGCTTTCCCAGATTCTTTCTATCATCCTCTGCGTAGGATCCTCTCCTACCCCTTCTCCACCACCTCCCAAATCTCTCCTTTCGGCCATTACTATTCCTGCACAAACATTATTCCAACAATATAATACACAAGAAATCAATACAAAACCAGGGTCATTACCAGCAGTGGGTTACAGTAAAGACATAGCTATGAAATTTCCAATTCCTTTATATTCTTACGGACCTTGCTCTGATACCAACTGTGACGGTCCTCACCGTTCAGACCCGCTAACCTAATAGCGAGTCTAACTCGAGTCCGCCTCCCGCGAACGGGCCAGAGCCTCGCAAGGGATATCAAACCACGAGTCCGTAGAAATATAAAGGAACCAACTCAAATATTCATAAGATATGCCAATCTCACAAATATTTACATGAAATATACATAGCTATAGTACAACTATAACCTAACTACAACCGAACCTGGGGCATACCCCGAGGTGAACAACAGAAAAGTAAAAATTACACTACTGGTGGTGCTGACCCTCCACTGGACGATGGGCGCGAAATCTCCTGATCTCCCTCACCTGGTAGGAGGTAGGGGTGAACCTCTCGAGTCACTGGCTCAGTAGGGAAATTCCCTAGAAACCGAGCAAACCAACACAGGTAGCAAAGCAGGAAATGCTACACTAACAATTTATAATATTATCTAGCAGGATATAAAACTGTAAGTACCACTTACCATTTGTCGCTAAATAGGAATCAACGTAAATAAATGAACGGCAAAATCAAACAGGTGTACGAGCTACTGTAGAGAAATGCCACACTCGAGCCACGTCAACTGGTTCGCGACACCAGTTATTGACCCGGACAAACCACACATGACTACCTCTCAGTCTCGCAGCCACGGACGAAAGGTCCAGCTGCCGCTCCACTAAACAAGTACAAAGAACTGTGGAGTCCAACTAAACCACCACAACCTGCAGGTCACACACCTCGCAGGCCCATGCCTGGCACCTTTAGAGACTCTGGCCCGAGCTCCCTAAAGTGAGGCACTGGAAAACAGGACTAGCTGGGGCCCAGTACGTCTACTGGTGTCCGTCTCCCCCAACTATGAGCACGCTACAAGCGACAACACAACAAACTCTCTCTAGTCGTTGTCCCACTGCCGTCTTTCCCTCAGCCGAACGTACTACTCAGCACAAGAGTGAGGGTGTCCAGGAAGACGACAAGACCTCATCGGTACCCAGTATCGGGACAAGCCCCGAGCACTCACGTGCCTGGCTCACACAAAACCTGGGGCTCCCAACTGAAGAGGTATCCACGGAAGGCGTCAAACTACACGCCACATACACAGAAACCACGTGCACAACGTACAAGCCACGTGAAACCTCCATGCAAACCACGTGAACACCATATAAACCACACACCACACGCTCCCCGAGCATAGAGAGAGTGCCAATGCACCTCCTACTATCATCACATATCACAAACCATGCTAAACGAATAATTATACACTTACATATATTCTCGGATAACAGCGTTCGGCTGTTGTCGCGACAGGGTGCAGCGTCGCCTACAGGACGCGACGGCACGATAGATCGCCTTCTGAACGCGACGTATCGCGGTGTCACGACTTGGTCATGACGCCAAGGGTCGTCGCCTTAGCAGGTGCGAACCCTAATCCGGGGTCCTTCATTCAGATCACCCCAAACTCTTTAAAACCTAGGGTTTTCATTCTGTTTTCATGCTTTAATGTGTTCCTACACATGCTATCTAAGATTTAGAAAGCAGGAAACACATTATCCACATCACACAAACGATTCACGGATCAAACCACGGGAAATCTCCCTACCTTCGTGAAGAACGCGAAGAACAAAGCTCGTACGACGTTTCCTCCGCTCCACGTAGCGTCCTCGCGGTGGAAGCTCGTCAAGCCAAGCTCTAACAAGCCGAATCACCCAAAAATTCCTCAGCAAAAACCCCCTGGCCGAGCAGAGCTTTTGTGAGCTCTGTTCTGCCAGGGTTTCTTAAAAACGTAGTGTAGTTAAGAACGCGATGCCCGTCTAAGTCGCGACCTGAACGCGGCGCATTAGGCTGTCGCCTTAAGCCTACTGACGTCAGTCCGGGCGCCCAGCACACGACATGCGGCAGACATGCAAACGTTCACTTAAACTGGCGGTTTCATGAACGCGGTGCCATGGGCTGTCGCGATCAAAACGCGACGCCCTTCACTGTCGTGTTAGGAACCGAGAAACAGTGAGCGCTTTGGGCAAAATCTCATAACCTGCGAAAATCACCTGCCATACACACGTCATCGGCCACACACTGGCCTCCATAACCACACAAAGTCGATCCGAACGGTCGGAACGTTACAAGGATTGTTCCATCTTTGTCCGCTGGTGTGTCAAGTGCTAACTGCACGGTGACAAAATTCATGCTCCATCCTCTACACTCCACCCAATATCCTCCCCATGGCCTTTCGCTATGTGGGCTTTCGACATCATTGGTCCCCTTGGTGATCCTAACTCCCAGAACAAAACCAAATCATTTATTCTCACAACGATGGAGTACTTTACCAAGTGGGCGGAAGCCGAAGCATACACGGAAATCAAAGCAACAACCGTCTGCAAATTCATCATGAGAAACATCATCACCAGGTTTGGCATCCTGAGTACCATCATCACCGACAACGGGCCTCAGTTTGTCTCTCAAGAACTACATGACCTCTGCAACAGGTATAAAATTGCATTGCATCATTCATCGCCATATTATCCACAAGGCAATGGCCAAGCAGAGGCCATGAACAAAACTCTAATCAAAATTGTCAAGAAAACCTGTGAGGTTAACAGATTCTCGGATTGGCCAGAAAAGCTTGTAGAAGCTCTATGGGCCTACCGCACTTCAATCCGTACTCCCACAGGACAAACACCATTCGCCCTCACTTACGGAATGAAGGCTGTAGTACCGTACGAGATTCTCATTCCCTCATTGAGGGTCCAGCTTGACAAGGACTTGTCAATCAATGAGCGGCACAAATCGCTTCTAGCACAACTGGAACTCCTAGATGAGAAGCGTCTGGTCGCCGCAGAACACACGAGAGCGTACCAAAATAGACTCACATGTTTTCACAAAAAGAAAGTTATTGAGAGAAAGTTTAAAGTCGGTGAAATGGTCGTCAAGAGAATCTCTGTAAAACCTGGTGGTCCCCAATCCAAACTCCAACCAAACTGGGAAGGGCCGTACGTGAATAAAGAAGTATATCCAGGCAACGCATATAGGCTGGTGAATGCGGAGGGTGAGGAGCTCTCTCACCCTTGGAATGGACTATATCTTAAAAAGTATTATCCCTAGCTAGGTGTTCAGAATAACATGGTACACAGATCCCCAAATGAAAAGCCATCATTATTTATTCATTTCTAAGTCTTGGTGGGTTAGCCATAGGTGTCGACACCCACACACTTACAAGCCCACCCCTTGGAAGCCAGAAGTACGGAATCTAAGGGAGGTCAATGCCGAACCAAGAATCTAAGACATTACCCGCTTCTTTCTCTACTCGGTCTGCCAACAGAAAAGGAAGCCGGAGGGATCAACCTCTCAAATCTACCCAAAACTCAAATAGGCGTAGGTCAAGGCATAAAAAGGGGAAAAAGAAAGAAAATCAAGATCAGATCAAAAGAGCCAAAAACTAGGCAAACCAAGTAAAAAGCACGTCAATAGTGGCAAAGTCCCCGTAGGGATCCAAATAGACCTAGTTGTAAGCGTGCAGCACGTCAAGAGTGGCAAAGTCCCCGCAGAGATCCAAATGGACCTGGTCGTAAGAGTGCTAAAAAAGCCCCACAAGCCACGAAGAACCGAACTCCACTGAGTACAAGGGTAAAGGAGAGAGTGTCTCCCCAGTCACCCAGACTAGTGGCAAAGTTTCTAAATTCTCTTCCCTTCTCTCCCACGGGTATGTCTTAGGGTCAAGGCAAGGCGGCGATTGACTAAGAAGGATGTCGCCAAAAGTCACCTTGGGAGAAGGCACCATTCGAGCACATCCAAACCTCTGTCACTCAAGAATATTTAATGAACTCTTAATGGTGGCTGACTAATTAAAAGCATCCGAGTATCACGTTCTTCCAATTAGGAGCGGATCCCCTTCGTTCCGCGTGTCCTTTTAGAAGGGACTATGCCGGGTTACGGCCTTCATTCTCAAAGATATAGGATATCTTGTGAATATTTTCAAAATAAAAAAAATGGAATACCTCAAAATCCAAAAAAATGAATATTTTCAAAATCCCAAAAAATCGAATACCCCAAAATCCAAAAAAATGTGAATATTTTCAAAATCCAAAAAAATGGAATACCCCAAAATCCAAAAAAATTAAATATTCTCGAAATATATCCAAAAATATCATATTTCAAAATTCAAAAAAAAGCATATTTCAAAATCCAAAAAATATATATAGAATATCTTCTGAATATTTTCAAAACAAAAAAAAAATCGAATAATCCAAATTCCCAAAAAAATCGTCACACCCCATCATGTCTATGTCCATATTTAATTTGCTTTTATCATCTGCTTATCTGCATGGCACATGTAAAATCTGTAGTTAGATGTACATTTATCTTGTAATTTCCTGTTATCATCCACTTGCTTGTATGTCACATGTAAATTCTGTACATTCGTCTCTTGCATGTTGTTGTTCTTTTATGCTCGCCTTATTTAAATAAAGGCTCAGCCCCTTGATAAAGTCCTGAAGCCAAACACCATTCGTACGCAAGGAGCTGATCCAGAACAGACATTTAACTTGTTTGTTCAAGTGATTTTCAGGCACAAGAGAGAAAGCAAGAAACGCATATATATATGTGGCCAAAAGGGGGGGGGCAACCCTAAGTACATCATCATGCAAGTGCCCGACCAGGCATACATCATCGAAAGAAAAGGTAAAAATACAATATCATGGTGGACGGCCTAACTCTCGCCACCGCTCTCTGCAGGACGGGGGTGCTGGCTGCTCTCCGCCTCACCGGGATCTGCTGACGGGCCTGGAGCTAGGGGCCTCATGGAGGCACGGGAACTAGTCGACCCCTGGGCAGCGCGTCCCTCCTCGACGTTCCTCTGGTACTGAGAGGACGTCGCTATGTAGCTCCCGGAGTAGGCGCTGGCTCGCCCCTCCCTCTAGCAGTGTAATTTTCCTTCCTGTTGTACGCCTCGGGGTATGTCCCAGGTTGTTGTTGTACTAGTTTGGTTACAGTTGAGGAACTGGCTATGTAGTACCCCGGAAAATTCATTAATTAAAATTATAGATAAATAGAAATTTCATCTATTAATAAATTTAATTAATTAAAACGATACACATCATTATTGCATGCGTATAAACCCTATAAAAATTTTGTAAAAATAGTAGATATACTTTAAATAATGTTCTCTAATGACCTATCAAGAAATTTGGGCACAGAAAAATCGTTTAGACCAAGTTTAAGAATTTATGTGACTTATTAGCATAATTAAGGAATAAGTCGAAAAATCTATTATTTTCTGACCCAAAGTGGATTATAAATAAAAATAAACATGTGGGTAGACTTTAAATAATATGGGATGATAGTCCATTATGATATTTGGACCAATGGACAATCTTGGCCCATGAATAAATTCTCTAATAAAAGGATAATTAAAAATCTAATAAGTAAAGTAAGTACATGGGTTGTACAACTAGACTCACATGAGTTATTGGGCCAAGAGTAATTGCCCAAATGATGAATATTAGAAATATTGGCATGAATAATATTTATTCAATTCAAAAATATAAAATTACTTGAATAAGTGTGATAAATAGATTTACATAAGGATAAATTGTGAATAATTGGAATTAAATCAATACTCATTAAGTCAAATTAGTAATGGGTTTTACTAATGGTCCTAGCATAAAGTTTGGGCCCAATTATGAAGAGTTCACCATGAGATGAGAGTTAAATAAGTGAAATTCGTACCTAAAATATTAATAAATAGAAAAGGGTTAAGATAATGAGTATTTTAACTCTTAATCGTCTTAGAAAGAGTTCTAAACCTAGTATAACTCAATAGGACTCTATCCTAATCTAAAATTTGGATTTAGATGAGAGACAATTGGGTTAAATATAAGAGATCCAAATTAAATAGGGAAATTCGTAACTATATTATCTCTTAATTAAAAAGGGGCTATTAAAGCACTAATATGACTCATATATATCTTAATAAGAGTCCTAAGCCTATCCTAACCCATTACCCACGAAATTGGACCTCTCCCCATCTTATTAGGTGGATAAATATAAGAGAATAGGGAGATAAATGTGAAAATTCAGAGTTTGAAGGGAAGGGAAGAGTTTTAAGTTATTAGGACTCTTAAGCAACCTAATAGACCTCTAATTAGTGTCAACCAAGCCCCATTTTTGTGGCTGGAGCTCTGGAGCATGAGGAGAAGGGTTGGAGCAAGGAGAAGAAGAAGGTTGGAGCAAGGAGAACTTCGAAATTCGTCACCACTCAACCCTAGGATCTTTACAGCGCAAAAAGGTAGGCAATCTCTCAAGCTAAAATCGTGAAATAATTACCCTAGGTAGCCTTCATGTACCTCTTCAAAAGCCCTATGGTTTCGTGGTATTTCGTTCACCCATTTGGGCGAATTTAATTCGTGAAATCCTGCTGTCACCATGAACCCTAATCTCATGTTTTCTCTAATTCCCGATGTGTACATGCTCTCATGCCATGATAAAATTTTCAGATATACTACATCACACTAGCTTTCAAACGCCCCTGGTCTTGCTTGATTTCGATCTCTCATGAGAGAGAATTAAATCTTTGAATATCTGTCAGACCTGTGCACTCGACCCTCCTTGTTTCCTTTTTAATCTCGTGCACACTTGACATCATTCCATGATAAAATTATCATAAATATTAATACATGTTAGCTTTCAAACGCCGCTAGTTTCATAATTTTTCATGATGTATTCATCCCTGAATAATTCATTGAACCATGACTACGCCTGTTTAGGTCACCGAAATGTAACCTGATCAATGCACATCTAAACCTTGTCTATTTCAAATTAATCGTGCATGTTGATAGATATACATGTCTACTTTCGTTTAAAACTAGTTTCGTACTTTTTGGATCTGGTTGACGGCATAGGTGTTGTCGTTGACCTAGGGGTTGGCGTCCATCCTTGTGGATGTTTGTTGTCGGTTCAGGATTGTTCCTGCGATGAACTTGACGGCAAACGACCTTGACGTCGACTCTTTGGCGGTTAGAGTAGACGGCTTGGGATGTTGACGTCTACCTGTTGCGCCTGTTGAAATAGGGCAGACCCGTGAGCAGCCATTTCCTCTCCTTTTCCTTCTCTTTTTCTCCTTTTCGATCTTTGTCCGTTTTCACTCGTTCAGATGGTTGGCGGGAGCTCGTGGAAAGACCTTGGTGCGCGAGGCAGGGTTAGATCGGGCGGAAAACAGCGGATCGAGTGGCGATTTTCGCGAGGAAGCTTCTAAAGGTTCGGCACAAATTGAGGTTTGGCAGGACTTCTTTCACGCTTCAGAGGTAGGGACTCGACCCCTTAGTGTTCTTGTAGTGTTAATTTCATGCTGTTGCGTGTGATTTGTGTGGAATCGTGCTTTGAGGAGGTTTTCCTTTTTACCGGGACTTTGAGTGGTTTGGTCGATCCGTGCGATGGATCGTGGTTTCCGATGTTGCTGTAGTGTAGTGTGATGTGGGGGGAGAGTTTCTCCTTCATCATTTCGCTGGTCTGAGGGCTGGATTGCTCTCTTTGGGATCGGCATGTGGCTGTGTCAGCTGCTGGAAGCTGGAGAAGTCAACATCAAGAGATGTTGACGTTGATCTCTTCAGGCGTGAGGTTGACGGTGTGATCCGTTGCCGTCAATCCTTGGGGAGGATCTTGACGGCGTGGTTGTTGCCGTTAGGTTCTTCATGGTAGGAGATAAACGACAAGATCGTTTGTCGTCAAGTTTGGGTTAACGGCTAGAGTGTGACCGTCTATTCTTTTTAAACGTCCGTTGGGTTGCCGTTTACCTCTTGTTAGCGACAGTCGATGCTGTCGTCTACTTTACCCTTGACGTCAAGCTATGTTGCCGTTTACTTTCTGATTAGCGACAGTCGATGCTGCTGTATACCTCAGGTGAGTTCCCAGCAAGCTGTGCTTTCCTTCTTCCGTGATTTGAGGTGTTAACATGCGGTGTCCGCTTGTTAGCACAGTCCGCCAGGTGTAGAGAGTGTCTCTACCTGTGCTCGTATTGTGTTTGACTGTGTCGAGACGTGACATAGGGTTGTCCGTCGGTTGTACAGAGTTTCAGGCGTTGAGTGTGTTCCGTCTGTTGTACGCGCATTGCGTTACCGCGTGCCCGTTTCTGTTGTGTTTCCTAGGCGTGGGTGCGACTCCGTCTAGATGACTAGCGTGTGGTTGTCCTCCGCTAGTGAGCCAGGACGCCGAGTGCGACTCTGTCCTATGCGTACTCCTTGTGGTGGTTTTGAGCCGGTCTCCGTGGAGCCCCTTCTCTACCGCTAGGTCGGGCGTAGGGGGAAAAACCGGTCGTGGACCAGACGTGAGAGAGAGCGTCTGTAGTGTGCACACGTGGCTAGGGTTGCGAGACTCTGTGGTTTCAGGACGCTGAACAGCAGACCCTGGTTGAGTCCTACTTTGTGAGTGCTGTGTGAGCTCTTGCGTGTGAGCTTGTGTGTATGCTGTGCTTGTAATGTTGTCGAGCCGGCGAGGTTCCTGTTTCTCTCAGTGCGCTCCTGAGGGAGTTGCGCACTACGTTACCGATTCCTGAGTGTGTGTTGACAGAGTGTGCGCGTTTACTTACAGTTGCTTTCTGTTTAGCACTGTTTAGTAGCTCTGTTACCGGTAGGGGTTAGTTGCCCTACTGGGTCTCTTTTTGTGAGACTCACTCCCTTCCCCTCAGGTGGTTCGTGGTCGGCTTTCGAGGTTCGAGGAGCTGTGTTTCTCCGTGGTTGGTCTCGTCTTGCTGTTGTGAGTAGTACTTTACTCCTGTTCTTACTGTACTCTTACTTTAATGTTATCTCTGAGTTATGCTAGTTTGAGATGCTTTTAAATTGTGGTGTGTACATTTGTTTATATGTTCTCCTCAGGCACTTTTTTTCTTACCCTTTCGAGTTTCGGCTCGTGGGTTAGCGGGTCAGGATTCGGGTTACCGGTTGGTGACTGGTAATGCGGATCTTGGGTCGTTACAGTTGGTATCAGAGCCTGGTCTATCGAGACATATAAGGAAATGTTCTGTATAACTCAGAGTTGGTAGAGTATAGTAGCAGCAAGCGGTCTGGAGTTGTTTTGCATTTTGATTTTTGTGCATGTCCTGTGTAGATTTATTATGGCTCCAAGGCGGTGTCATGAGCGGAGGGTGGTTGTGCAGACATCACAGCAGGAGGCTGGAGATGCCCCGCCACCACCATTGGCTCAGCCTAGACCTCAGGACACGCACGGTGGTGTAGTGCCACCACTTCCCCCTCAGGCTACTCAGGGTTTTGATTGGACCCCGCAGTTGGTTGGAGGGTCGAGGCCGGAGCACTGGCAGGTGTTGCTATTGGCTCGTGTTTCCGACGCTATTGCGGCATATTTGTATGCTGCAGCGGCGGAAGCTGACTTTTTGCAGACCCAGGTGCAGGTTGGAGCAGTGCAGGCTCAGGCAGGTCCGTCTCGACAAGCGCAGCAGCAGACTGGTTCGCAGCCAGATTCAAGAGTTCGGAGGAGGTTTCGTCGTTCCAGAAGGTTGACTGAGCAGAGGCAGCTTCCAGTTGAGAGCGTTCAGCAGCCTGGTGTGCAACCCCAGCAGCAGAGTCAGCGCCCTTTTAGTGGCCGGTGTTACCGGTGTGACCAGTTAGGCCACATGGCTCGGGACTGTCCCCAGTTGCGGCATGACCAGCAGTATTGAAGTCAGTTTTAGCTTGAGTATAGTGGTATTGGTAATTAGTGGGCTCAGGCAGGTCGTTGTGCAGTGTTTGTGTTATGTACCTGGCCTGATTGGTGTCAGAGGTGGTTTGTTTTGTAGAAGGTACCGTGGTTGTCCTTGGTTGGTAGCCATAGTTTTGTTAGGTCCCGGTACTTTCTGCTCTTTTGTTTTTGGTGGAGGTAATAGTTTTGTGTCGGGTTGGTGGTTACCAAACCCGGTTGCCTGAAATATATCTCTGAGTTTTTAACGTGAAAATGGATATGTTTTGGCTTGTATTGTCGTTTCCGGTGCCACCTGTTGTAGGCAGACCTGTTCGTACTATTTGTTGTTGTGAGGAATTTTTTTTTAGGCTGCGAGCACTGGCGGCTTAACGGTTGTTATTGTGACGACGCCTCCTCACGACATTTCTAAGTGCGGTTCGTTGCCCGAGCTTTCACGGCGGTTGTGTCCTGGCTGTGCTTAGTCTCTGTAGGCATTGTTGGTCTGGCCTTGTGTGGACCCGTATTTTGGTAATTGTTCGGTTGGCGTTCTTTCGGAGTCCTTTCGATTCCGTAGTCCCCTCTAGGATGCCAATCTGTGGTGGCACTAGCGTGTGTAAGTTTTCCAACCTCGTGGTGTGTGTCCGGAGTTCGGAGTGGTTTTAGTCGTTGGCTCTCGACCTTGTAGAGGTCTGAGGTGGCCATGTTTATGGTGAGACGTGGTACTCGCCTAGTTGCTGCGTGGCTTTGGCAAGTGTGCCAAGGGTGTTTCCCGCTTTGTCTTTTAAGGGTTGGGGCCGGTATGGCCTGTAGTGCCCTTTTGACCTGTAGTTTTTGCGTGTGTGGCTTTTGGCAGATCTCTTGTGGAGAGTCTTCCTATTAGCCTGTGGCATTAGTTTTTCGCCTCTGGGACACGTGTGCTAGCCTATGCTGTGTGGTCGTACCGTTGCCGTTGTGGAGTAGCTGCTTTGCCTTGTCTAGGTAGCCCTGTCGATGGTACGCCAGGCTAAGGTTGTGGCATGTGTCTAAGTTTTCCTTTCTCTTCGGAGCAAGTGTAATCGGGGCTGATACCCTGCGTCGGTATAGGTGCTTCTGAGGTCGATGTGTTGTTCTCGACCTCCGTGGTTGTTTCGGTTCCCGTGTGGTTGTGTCTTTTCTAGGGGTTAGCACATTGGTACCCGCACTCAGTTTTGTGTGCACGTGTGGTTAATGTGTTACTAACTCCATGTCGATTTCCATTTATGTGTGCCGTGGATGAGTCAAGAAGCCGCTGGCGGAGTCTCTAGTCGGTTCATGTGGTGACAATGAGGCCTTGAGCTTGCTAGTGCTCGACCACGTGTTTTGTTCATTGTGAGGTGAGAAGTGTTGGTCATCCTTTTCACGATCTCCGCGGTTCTTCGCGTAAGTGCCGTGTGGTGCTGTGGAGCTAGTGGTTTTAAGGTTTTGTGGCTCCACATGCCTGGGTAGCCCTGTCGGACTACGATGACGGTCTGGGTGAGACCTAGTGGTGACAGTGGATACTGTTTAGTGTGTTGAGATTTTTCTGCGTGTGTTGCTGTCCGTGTCGGACCGCGAGGAAGGTCTCGGTGAGACACTAGTGGCGACAATGGACGTTGTTCCGTGTGTTGTGGACTGTCAGCGAGTGTGATGTTGCATTGGTTTCGTCACCCGCGTGACTTTTTGGTTCAACTGATGATCGGTGCTAGCTGTGGCTAGTAGCGTAAGGCTGCATCCCTGAGCATTGCGAGTAATTCGAAGAGTTTCGAGCTTTGTGCAGATTTTTCTGGTGTTAGCTTGGGAGCTATGCTAATGCGGTATGTCAGGTTGGTGCCTTGCGTGTCGCGTTAGTCAAGCCCCACAGGGAGAGTTACCCGACCAACCGCTTGAGTGTGTAGCTGCGTGTGTTGGCAGCTTGTGGTGTTTGCAGCTTGTGAGTGTCCGGTAACGAGGACCTGTGTGGACGACCGTGTAGTTCTCCTCTGATATGTGTGGAGGTGGACAAACGTGTTGTCACTGGACTATGGTTAGTCCAGTGGGCTATGGAAGTAGTTTGGCTCCTTAGTCGGAAGTTTTTGTTTCCTAGTGTTAGTTTTGACCATGGTGCGTTCCATGTGTCTTTGTCGTTAAGGTACTCTTCTTGCGACGTTGTGTATTTCCCTTGCTCTTGTGTTAATGATGACACTGGTTGGCAGTACTGGAGTGTTGCTGTTCTTTGCGGGTTGCCGAGTTCTGAGGTTGAAGAACAAGGTGATCTTGCTGTTTTGTGTTGTTGGCAGCGATGCTCAGGTGGGTGCGTTGACCGGTGAGCGGGATGTGCGTGTAGTTTTGTACCTCTGTGTTGCTGTCTTTTCCTCTTGTGTGGCTTGAATTTCGGGGGCGAAATTCTTTTAAGAGGGGAGGGCTGTAACATTTCGGGTCTAATTGAAGTTCGGATCTGGTTGACAGCATAGGTGTTGTCGTTGACCTAGGGGTTGGCGTCCATCGTTGTGGACGTTTGTTGTCGGTTCAGGATTGTTCCTGCGATGAACTTGACGGCAAACGACCTTGACGTCGACTCTTTGGCAGTTAGAGTAGACGGCTTGGGATGTTGACGTCTACCTGTTGCGCCTGTTGAAATAGGGCAGACCCGTGAGCAGCCATTTCCTCTCCTTTTCCTTCTCTTTTTCTCCTTTTCGATCTTTGTCCGTTTTCACTCGTTCAGATGGTTGGCAGGAGCTCGTGGAAAGACCTTGGTGCGCGAGGCAGGGTTAGATCGGGCGGAAAACAGCGGATCGGGTGGCGATTTTCGCGAGGAAGCTTCTAAAGGTTCGGCGCAAATTGAGGTTTGGCAGGACTTCTTTCACGCTTCAGAGGTAGGGACTCGACCCCTTAGTGTTCTTGTAGTGTTAATTTCATGCTGTTGCGTGTGATTTGTGTGGAATCATGCTTTGAGGAGGTTTTCCTTTTTACCGGGACTTTGAGTGGTTTGGTCGATCCGTGCGATGGATCGTGGTTTCCGGTGTTGCTGTAGTGTAGTGTGATGTGGGGGAGAGTTTCTCCTTCATCATTTCGCTGGTCTGAGGGCTGGATTGCTCTCTTTGGGATCGGCATGTGGCTGTGTCAGCTGCTGGAAGCTGGAGAAGTCAACATCAAGAGATGTTGACGTTGATCTCTTCGGGCGTGAGGTTGACGGTGTGATCCGTTGCCGTCAATCCCTTGGGGAGGATCTTGACGGCGTGGTTGTTGCCGTTAGGTTCTTCATGGTAGGAGATAAACGACAAGATCGTTTGTCGTCAAGTTTGGGTTAACGGCTAGAGTGTGACCGTCTATTCTTTTTAAACGTCCGTTGGGTTGCCGTTTACCTCTTGTTAGCGACAGTCGATGCTGTCGTCTACTTTACCCTTGACATCAAGCTATGTTGCCGTTTACTTCCTGGTTAGCGACAGTCGATGCTGCCGTCTACCTCAGGTGAGTTCCCAGCAAGCTGTGCTTTCCTTCTTCCGTGATTTGAGGTGTTAACATGCGGTGTCCGCTTGTTAGCACTGTCCGCCAGGTGTAGAGAGTGTCTCTACCTGTGCTCGTATTGTGTTTGACTGTGTCGAGACGTGACATAGGGTTGTCCGTCGGTTGTACGGAGTTTCAGGCGTTGAGTGTGTTCCGTCTGTTGTACGCGCGTTGCGTTACCGCGTGCCCGTTTCTGTTGTGTTTCCTAGGCATGGGTGCGACTCCGTCTAGATGACTAGCGTGTGGTTGTCCTCCGCTAGTGATCCAGGACGCCGAGTGCGACTCTGTCCTGTGCGTACTCCTTGTGGTGGTTTTGAGCCGGTCTCCGTGGAGCCCCTTCTCTACCGCTAGGTCGGGCGTAGGGGGAAAACCAGTCGTGGACCAGACGTGAGTGAGAGTGTCTGTAGTGTGCACACGTGGCTAGGGTTGCGAGACTCTGTGGTTTCAGGACGCTGAACAGCAGACCCTGGTTGAGTCCTACTTTGTGAGTGCTGTGTGAGCTCTTGCGTGTGAGCTTGTGTGTATGATGTGCTTGTAATGTTGTCGAGCCGGCGAGGTTCCTGTTTCTCTCAGTGCGCTCCTGAGGGAGTTGCGCACTACGTTACCGATTCCTGAGTGTGTGTTGACAGAGTGTGCGCGTTTACTTACAGTTGCTTTCTGTTTAGCACTGTTTAGTAGCTCTGTTACCGGTAGGGGTTAGTTGCCCTACTGGGTCTCTTTTTGTGAGACTCACTCCCTTCCCCTCAGGTGGTTCGTGGTCGGCTTTCGAGGTTCGAGGAGCTGTGTTTCTCCGTGGTTGGTCTCGTCTTGCTGTTGTGAGTAGTACTTTACTCATGTTCTTACTGTACTCTTACTTTAATGTTATCTCTGAGTTATGCTAGTTTCAGATGCTTTTAAATTGTGGTGTGTACATTTGTTTATATGTTCTCCTCAGGCACTTCTTTTCTTACCCTTTCGAGTTTCGGCTCGTGGGTTAGCGGGTCAGGATTCGGGTTACCGGTTGGTGACTGGTAATGCGGATCTTGGGTCGTTACACGACCCGACCTCCCGGACCCCTGCCAGGGACCCCGAAGCTCGCGCCGCCACCCACGGATCCGAAGACCCAGAAGGGTTAGAATTTAGTCCAGTAAGATAAGCAATGAATTCAAATAACTATAACAAGAAAGTTCGTACATTAATAAGGAAATTATGTACAACATGTCCCAAATAAAAGTACATGTACAGAAAGAAGGTGCAGTCCTTAAGGAGCATACCCCGAGGACTTACAAAAAGGCCACTCTCAACTCACTCCGGGTACAAGAGCACTCATGCTCACAACTCACACTACTGGCAACGCATGGAAAACGAGCCGCCACCACGATCGTCTGACAACGAACTCCTGTGACAGCGAGTCCCTACCTGAAGAGAGTAGGGGGGTGAGCCTCGCGAACAAGGCTCAGTAGGGATAACTAGTCCCTTACCAGCTAGAGCAGCCGGAACTCCAACAAAAGCGGAAGCAACTACTCTAGAAAGCAGTAAAGCGGAAAACACCTACTCCATAGTACTACAAAGAAGCGGAACAGAGTAATGCCATGACCCACAACCAGGGTCGGGCCAAACACGACTCTCACAGAACCAGCGGAGTCAAACAGAATGCGGAAGCAACCCTCGGTACACACCCGCCGAGACAAAGAAGCTCACGGAACACCGGAGCAACCACGTGAGACCAGAGTCTCACGACACAGGCACCAACGTCCCAGACCTCCACGAGGTCGGGAAGAAACAACCAGGTGTCACCACGAGAGACACTGAGCAACCACGTGAGAAGCAATAGGCACGGCCACCTCAGACCTCACCACAGGCACAGCCACCTCAGACCATCACAAGGTCGAGGGCCCACAAGCAGAACCACCCTACACCTCGGACACTCCACGAGGTTAGGGAACTACACACTCCGGTGCCACCACGGACGGCACCAAGGAATGGGTTACTAAAACAGCAGTTGGGTGTCTGCAGCAGGCACCCCGAGAGAACCCGCGGTGCGGAAGCCACTAAACACGGCCCACGAGGCCAAACCAACAGAGCCCACGGAACTAGACACGGCTAGGCTACAACCACTGTGCAGACTAGGGCAATGAGACTCACTTAGAAACTACGTGAGAAACTCCGTCACAGCAAGAGCAACCAAGCCACCGCCACCAGCAGCTAAGAGGAGGACACACTGTCCACACCTCCAGCTCGCCAGCCGCTGACTCCTGCCTACAACCTCCCTAGGTAGAGTGAGGCTAGTGAATCACAGCAGAGAACAACACAACCAACCCCCTGCAGCCCGGCCGAGCTGTGGCCCCACGCCTACCATCTCTATGTGGCTCCGGAATCACCGCAGAGCGAGGCAGTGAGAAGGACTAACTGTTCTGCACCAGAAGAACACCTCAACCACCTCAGAGACACAGACCAGCTAAGGGAGCTCCACAAGTGACTCCAAGCCGCTGCCCACCACCGTTTTCCCCTCAGCTCTGGAGTCCGCCACACTAGGCTATCAACTCGAGCACGCTCGTAGCCTGGAGAACTCCCTCAACAGGCTCCCGAGGATGGGGGTCCCAGGTAACGGTAACAACCTGTCTCGCGGACAAGCCCTCAAGTGCCTAGCATTGGGCGAAAGAGAACTGGCGGGGCAACCACCACAGAAAATGACACAGCTAGCTTGTAACCAAGACAAGCCCAGCATGCACAAGCACGCACGGCACCCCTTCTGGAAATCCTCAGAAGGGCCGTCGGCACACACGGCATGGTCCGAGAAACCGGAACACCACCAAATAGAAACAGAAACCACCGCTCTACTAATAATCGATTGGCAGTCAGACAATCGATTATTAGACAAACGCGAGCCTCCTAGCACCGCCGCTAGGACACTGCCACGAAGGTGTCACCTTCGGTCAGCGAACGCAGGAAGGCAACCTACTGTGTTCCCTACTAGAAGGTCCTAAGGGCAACCCTGCCTTGGGGCACACGTCGACACGCCCACCGAGGCCACAGAACCACTCGAGGCAAGGCAGGTGTTGTCGCACCCTCCTAGCCCGTCGCGATCTCATCGTGATGGGAAGGGCAACCGCGACAAGAGCCCTGTTGCGACAGGGAAGCGGGTTGCGACAACAACCTTGTCGCGACAGGAAACTGGGTCGCGACACGATCCTTATCGCGACGGCCAACCGCGCCGCGATAAGGTCACATCCGACCAAGGCGATGCCTCCTCTGATGTCACGATGCGCACTGCGATCGCGACATCAGTCGGGAGGCAGGCGACCGGATGCTACATCCCGGGGTCGCCACAACTACAACAAGCAACCATAGGGGGAGGGGAGCATGAGGAAAGCTTGTAAAACATGCAAAGAACCCCGAGGGCTCCAATCCACACTAACAAGTATGGGCAAAAGAGATCCCTACTGAAAAGACGAACCGAACCCTCAAAGGGGTCTTCACGAAGCCACGGCCGCCTCCTCCTCGCTCCACGATGCCACTCCAGCTCCGCCACGAGCCGCCGCCGGCACCACCATGCTCCAACTGCCAGAGGAAGAGAGGGGGAAACCTTCCCCTCCTCGGAGAGGAGGGAAGGGAGAAAAAGCCAAAACAAGGGGAAGGGAGAGTCGGCCAAGGCATTTAGCCTTCGGCTACCAAGACGCGATTGGGAGGGGCATTGCGTTACCAACCTTAACACGACGGCCACCCACACCGCGACAAGAACGCGCCCCCAAGGGACGCCACGACAACCTGATAGGTCGCCCTGACACGCCTGTCCCTCTGATAGGCGTCAGACGACCAAAAAGCAGAACGATGTCGCGACCTATTGACCGGACGGGACAAGAATGCGACGGAACCACTGGTCGTGACACAGATGAATGTCGCGTCGGGAACCTGCAACGCGACACTAACGCGTCGCCCAGAGCGGACGCGTTAGTGGCAAGTCATCCAAACACACAAACGGAGGAACCAGAAAACCCAGGATGTTACAATACATCCAATAAAAAAATAATTTCGTCCTCGAAATTAAGGGCGAAACTCGGTCGAAGAACACAACAGGTGCAAAGGGACCACTAAGTTGTACCACAACTTCCGGTGGTCACAACCATAACCCAGCCACAAAGGGAGTGCCTAAACAGACATCCGACGGCTCACAGGGCGCACAACAACAGCGCAGAGCACACAAGCAGATGTCGACAACTCCACAGGCGCGGCGCGCACCAAGCCGACCAGAAACACTGGAACCACCAGTCAGGAACACGCGACTGAACCCTCAACAGACCACGCTGTTGAGAACAACCGGTCAGTAACTCCCTCTGTCACCAGCGACTAGACAGAGGTCCCAGCTACTGAAGACAAACCGAGGGAAACGCCGAGAGGTCAACCGTAAGACTCCGCTGAATGGCTCCACACGTCTAGCAACAGCTAGCACCTACGGCAAGGCCAAACAAGAGTTTCTTAATGGTGACCCAAAACCAAGCAGAAAACACGCATGTGGAGAAACCACGGCGAGTAAGGCAGTATCCGCCGGCGCAACTAGATCTCACCCAGATCATCCTCGTGGTCCGACCAGGACACACAATGACTGTAGAGCTTCATAAAACTAAACCATACGCTCCACAGGCACACGCGCAGAGGCAAAACCAGAGAAGACGTCTGAGGCTGGCAAAGCCAAGAGCTCAAGACGTCGGTAAACTGCCCAGAAATCGAAATAACTGTAGAGGTCGAGGACAGCACGTCGACCTTAGAGGGACCCAGACCAAAGCAGGGTACCACAACCGAACACTCTCGCTCCCTAAAGAGAGAGGGAAAACCCAGACACAGGCCACGGCCAAGACCTGGCGTACCACCTATAGGGCTACCTAGACAAGGCAAAGCAGCCACCCCACAGCGGTAACGGTACAGCAACAAGGCACGGCTAGCACGAAGTGTTCTAGAGGCGGAAAGCTCAACGCCTCGAACACCGAGCAAACTCGAAAAACGACGCACAAAGCTCACAATTAGACACACGACACGACACACAGTGCCAACACCAGCACCAGGAGCCACCCAAGGTACAACACAGTGCACCAAGACTCCAAACGGCACAAAACAAATCACTCGAGCACGGGCACATGGTGCTACCACAAGCACCACAACCAGGCAAGATGCAACACAGTTGCACCAACGGCCGAACAACACGGCTAACAGGGAGGACTCTCCACAAGAGACTTTCCAAAAGCCACACACAAGAAACTGCAAGCCTAAGAAGGGCATGACAGGACACATCGGCCCCAAACCTCAAGGCACAAGACACGAAGCAACGAACGAAAACACGCTCAAGGTGTAGTACACAGCCGCACCCTGAAACGGCCTAAGGCTAACCGAAAGGGACTCTCCACCAGAGACCCACACAAGCAAAACAGGCGGAGAACCAGCAGCTTCAAAAGCGCAACAACACCTCGGCTCTTAGAAGCACACAAACACAAGGTACTGCTCCTACCACGCAGGCGGAGAGGGCCACACACCAAACAGCGACAAGCACCTCCAAGCACAGCTGAGGCACAAGCAAAACACACACCGAACAATGCCTGCACTAGCAAGCCAACAAAATAAAACCCGGTGCCGCCTCACACTGAGCACAGGGCACGCTACCCTACATCGTCCATTCAGGCGACAAGGAAACTAGCATAGCAAGTGACGGGACAATAGGTCACCACAACCTATCGCACCACAAGGAAACAACGCGCGGGAGGTGAGCAACCAACTCAACCTCAAGACAGCACAAGGGGAGGGACCTTCGCCACAAAGGTCGCCACGGTGCACGACACGGCACCAAATGCCATGTGGAAGCACCACCACCCCGAGCAACCCACGGAAAGCAGAGTAAGAAGGCACACAACTGGACTCTTCCTCACACAAAGGAGAAAACATCACACTAGGCTGGCTCTCACCCAAGAGGCACAGCCAGCCAAACACCCACTACACTCACCAGACCCCATCTGGGAGAGCACGTAGGGCGTGAGAAGTGAAGCAAACCATCCGACCACGGGGACACATGAAGTCCCACCAGCGCAGCTGAGAAATTCGAAAACGAACAAGAAGACAACCTGGCCAGCACCACGGCCAGACACACGGCCAAGGACACAACACCTCGACCAACAACACCCAAGCAGACTGTCACACAGGCAGTCTGACCGGCAACAACGACAGCTCATCTCTACAAAGAGAAAGAGCAGCGACAACCAAAACAACCACAAGGCAGCTCTGGGGAGAACCTCCACTAAAAGCGCCAAGAACCGTCTTGGGAGAACTTCACCATAACATAGCTCAACACAAACGACACACTTCAAAACACAGGGGCAACACAACGGTAGCCCAAAACAACACCGAGAACTCTTGGGAAAAACCTCTGCCAGAAGTGACAAGGGCGATCCTGGGAAGAACCTTCACCAGAGCACTCAAACCAAAAGGCCAAGCAACACGGACCATTAGAGAGAAACACTGCAGCAAGCAGAACTGCAGAAGCAACGTGAGCAGGTCCTGGGAGAACCTACACCAGGACGCAGCCCAAGCAAACGACCAAAACACATGGCCATCCGAGAGAAAAACATAGCAGCCAACGGAAACAACACAAACCACTCCGCAGCAAGTAGAACTGTAGAAACAATGCAAGCCAGTCCTAGGAGAACCTCCACCAGAACCACCAAGGTACCATTCTGGGAAACCCACCAAAGCGCACCGGCCAACACAACAACAGCATACCTCAACCCTGAGGTAGAACAACAACCAGCAGAAACAAGCCCGAAACAGTCCTGAGAGCAACCCTCACCAGGACAACAACCAACGGTTCTGGAAAAACATCACTAGAACATAGGGCCCAGCGATGCACCTCAACTTCGAGGGCAATGCAACGGCAACCAACCAGACAACAGAGACCTCAAACCACAGAGGCAACACAGCAGAAGACTTCAACGAGCACAGAAGTAGTCCCAGAGAGAGAGAAACCCTTATTAGGACAACAACAAAACAGTTCTGAGAACCATCACCAGAACACAAGCAGCCAAGCGACGCACCTCAACCCAGAGGGCAGCTCAACAACAACTAGAAACGAGCACAACACAGTTCTGAGGAAACCTCACTTCCACCAGAACCAACAGAGAAGAACTCCGGGAACACCTCACCAGAGTTCACAACTAGCCAGCACAAGGCCGACAACAACCACAGACAGGTGTCACAGCGCTCAACCAGCGGTGCAACACGACACACAAGGCACCTGCTTAGCTCGAGCAAAGACGTCGACTGAGCAGAGCACAGCGCCCAACGGCGCACAGGCACACAAGGCCAAACACACAACTAACACAACACACATCCCAACAACAAGGGGACATCCAACAAGGACACACCCTCACAACAAGGGGCCGCCAGCAAGGCAAGGACACCTTCGACCGGTTTCGCAGACCACAACCCTGCACCGGTGAAGGCCACACCACACGTAGGCTCTCTCAGCCTTCACGACACAACCACCCGGATGCGCAGGCCGAGGACGAATCCAACCGCAACACGAGCGAAAATAGCAACCACGCTCGCAGCACGCGCACCCAGCAACAGCAGCAACACTCTCCTGCAACTCACATCCGGACCCTGCTAGAAAGCTAGCCACCTGCAATAAAGAGCCCAATGCTCACCTAACAGCAACTCTACACGAACGGGCCAACAGCGTACTAGTACCTTTCTTTGGGACAGCCATAGTTATTAACTCATTACAAATCTCGTTGGACCCCTGAGCTCTGATACCACTGTAACGACCCGACCTCCCAGACCCCCGCCAGGGACCCCGAAGGTTGCATCGCCACCCACGGATCCGAAGACCCAGAAGGGCTAGAATTTAGTCCAGTGAGATAAGCAATGAATTTAAATAACTATAACAAGAAAGTTCATACATTAATAAGGAAATTATGTACAACATGTCCCAAATAAAAGTACAGGTACAGAAAGAAGGTGTAGTCCTTAAGGGGCATACCCCGAGGACTTGCAAAAAGGCCACTCTCAACTCACTCCGGGTACAAGAGCACTCACTCTCACAACTCACACTACTGGCAACGCACGGCGAACAAGCTGCCACCACGACCGTCTGGAAACGAACTCCTGCTACAGCGAGTCCCTACCTGAAGAGAGTAGGGGGGTGAGCCTCGCAAACAAGGCTCAGTAGGGATAACCAGTCCCTTACCAGCCAGAGCAGCAAAACTCCAACAAAAGCAGAAGCAACTACTCTAGAAAGTAGTAAAGCGGGAAACACCTACTGCATAGTACTACAAAGCAGCGGAACAGAGTAATGCCACGACTCACAACCAGGGTCGGGCCAAACATGACTCCCTCAGAACCAGCGGAGTCAAACAGAATGCGGAAGCAACCCTCGGCACACACCCTCCGAGACAAAGAAGCTCACGGAACACCAGAGCAACCACGTGAGACCAGAGTCTCATGACACAGGCACCAACGTCCCAGAGCTCCACGAGGTCGGGAAGGAACAACCAGGTGTCACCACGAGAGACACCGAGCAACCACGTGAGAATCAACGTCTCACCACAGACACGGCCACCTCAGACCTCCACAAGGTCGAGGGCCCACAAGCAAAACCACCCTGTACCTCGGATACTCCACGAGGTCAGGGAACTACACACTCCGGTGCCACCATGGATGGCACCAAGGAACGGGTTACCAAAACAGCAGTTGGGTGTCTGCACCAGGCACCCCGAGAGAACCCGCAGTGCGGAAGCCACTAAACACGGCCCACAAGGCCAAACCAACAGAGCCCACGGAACTAGACAAGGCTATGCGACAACCACCGTGCAGGCTAGGGCGATGAGACTCACTTAGAAACTACGTGAGAAACTCCGTCACAGCAAGAGCAACCAAGCCACCGCCACCGGCAGCTAAGAGGAGGACACACTGTCCACACCTCCAGCTCGCCAGCTGCTGACTCCTGCCTACAACCTCCCTAGGTAGAGTGAGGCTAGTGAGTCACAGCAGAGAACAACACAACCAACCACCGCAGCCCGGCCGAGCTATGGCCCCACACCCACCCTCCCTACGTGGCTCCGAAACCACCACAGAGCGAGGCAGTGAGAAGGACTAACTGGTTCACACCGGAAGAACACCTCAACCACCTCAGAGACACAGACCAGCTAAGGGAGTTCTAGAAGCAACTCTACGTCGCTGCCCACTACCATTTTCCCCTTAGCTCTGGAGTTTGCCACACTAGGCTGTCAACTCGAGCATGATCATAGCCTGGAGAACTCCCTCAACAGACTCCCGAGGATGAGGGTCCCAGGTAACGGTAACAACCTGTCTCGCAGACAAGCCTTCAAGTGCCTAGCACCGGGCGAAAGAGAACTGGCGGGGCAACCACCACAGAAAATGACACAGCTGGCTTGTAACCAAGACAAGCCCAGCAGGCACAAGCATGCACGGCACCCCTTCTAGAAACCCCCAGAAGGGCCGTCGACCAACGCCGGCACACACGGCATGGCCCGAGAAACCGGAACGCCACCAAAAAAAAAAAGAAACCACCGCTCTACTAATAATCGATTGGCAGTCAGACAATCGATTATTAGACAGACGCGAGCCTCCTAGCACCGCCGCTAGGACATGGCCACGAAGGTGTCACCTTCGGTCACTAAACGCAAGAAGGCAACCTGCTGTGTTCCCTACCAGAAGGTCCTAAGGGCAACCCTGCCTTGGGGTAAACGCCAACACGCCAACCGAGGCCACAGAAGCACCCGAGGCAAGCCAGGTGCTGTCGCGCCCTCCTAGCCCATCACGACAGGAAGGGCAACCGCCACAAGTGCCTTGTTGCGACAGGGAAGCAGGTCGTGACAACAACCTTGTCGCGACAGGAAACCGGGTCGCGACACGATCCTTATCGCGACGGCCAACCGCGCCGCGATAAGGTCACGTTCGACCAAGGCGACGCCTCCTCTAATGTCACAACGCGCACTACGGTCGCGACATCAGTCGGGAGGCAGACGGCCAGGATGCTACATCCCAGGGTTGCCACAACTACAACAAGCAACCATAGGGGGAGGGGAGCATGGGGAAAGCTTGTAAAACATGCAAAGAACCCCGAGGGCTCCAATTCACACCAACAAGTATGGGCACAAGAGATCCCTACTGAAAAGACGAACCGAACCCCCAAAGGGGTCTTCACGAAGCCACGGCCGCCTCCTCCTCGCTCCACGACGCCACTCCAGCTCCGCCACGAGCCGCCGCCGGCGCCACCGCGCTCCAACCGCCGGAGGAAGAGAGGGGGAAACCTTTCCCCCCCCCCTCAGAGAGGAGGAGGGAAGGGAGAAAGAGCCAAAACAAGGGGAAGGGAGATCCGGCCAATGCATTTAGCCTTCGGCCACCAAGACGCGACTGGGCGGGGAGTCGCGTTACCAACCTTAACGCGACAGCCGCCAACACCACGACAAGAACGCGCCCCCAAGGGATGCCACGATAACCTGATAGGTCGCCCTGACACGCCTGTCCTTCAGACATGCGTCAGACGACCAAAAAGCAGAACGATGTCGCAACCCGTTGACCGGGCGCGACAAGAACGCGAAGGAACCACTGGTCATGACACAGATGACTATAGCATCGGGTACCTCCGACGCGACACTAACGCGTCGCCCAGAGTGGACGCTTAGTGGCCAGTCATCCGAACACATAAACGGAGGAACCGGAAAGCCCAAGATGTTACATGCAGGTTCCTACAAAAGGTTTATTCAGGATTTCTCCAAGATAGAAGCTCCAATGATGAGGTTAACAAGGAAAGGAGTTCCTTTTGTATGGTCTTCAGATTGCAGGTGCAGTTTTGCTGAATTGAAAAAGAGGTTGACTTCGGCTCCAATATTGGAGATTCCGTCAGGCAGTGGCGGATTTGTTTTATACACAGATGCATCCAGGAGAGGTTTGGGTGCAGTTCTGATGCAACATGGCAAAGTAGTAGCCTATGCCTCCAGGCAGTTAAAGAAACATGAAGAAAATTATCCAACACATGATTTAGAGCTGGCAGTGGTTGTTTTTGCATTAAAGATTTGGCGGCATTATTTATATGGTGAGAGGTTCGAGATATTTACTGATCATAAGAGCTTAAAGTACATCTTTTCTCAGAAGGATCTAAATTTAAGGCAGCGCAGGTGGATGGAGTATCTAAAAGATTATGACTTCAGTTTGGCTTACCATCCCGGTAGAGCTAATGTAGTAGCAGATGCATTGAGCAGAAAGGCGGTTATGAATCAACTTATGATCAGATAATGGAAACTATATGAAGATATAGCAGAAAATGCATTGTATGTGCCAAATAGTCAGCGGACAGCAATATTAGCAAGCAGTGCAGTGGAGCCTTCCCTATACCGGCAGATAGTGGAAGCGTAGAGAACAGACGACAGTTTGGCTGATATTGTGAGAATGGAAGAGGTAACTCTTGATAATGACAGTGTGGTCAGACTCAAGGGCCGATTATATGTACCAGCTGAAGCAGAGATCAAACAGAAAGTTTTAGAAGAAGCTCACAGATCAAGATACACTATTCACCCAGGCAGCACAAAGATGTATCAAGACATGAAGAAGCACTTCTGGTGGCCGAATATGAAGAGAGAAATTGCAAAGTTCATAGCAAGATGTGCAGTGTGTCAACAAGTAAAAGTAAAGCACCAGAAGCCAGGAGGATTATTGCAGCCGTTACCCATTCTATAGTGGAAATGGGATGACATTGCCATGGATTTTGTAGTAAGTTTGCCCAAGTCCACAGGTGGTCATAATGGTATTTGGTTTTTTATGGACAGATTGACTAAGGTTTGTAGGCTATTGCCAGTCAGCATGTCATGGTTCGTGGATAGATTAGCAAAATTATATATAGAAAGAATTGTGCCTTTGCATGGGATTCCAGTCACTAATGTCTCAGATCGAGATCCCAGATTCACTTCAGGCTTTTGGAGGAGTTTGTAGAGAGTGATCGGCACAGAGTTAAGATATAGTTCAGCATATTATCCACAGACGGATGGGCAGACAGAAAGAACAATTCAGACAATTGAAGATATGTTGAGAGCTTGCTGTCTAGTTTGGGGAGGTATATGGGAGCGTCATTTGGGCTTAGTAGAATTTGCTTACAACAACAGTTACCATACAAGTATTAGAATGGTGCCCTATGAAGCATTATATGGCAGACCATGCAGGACACCGCTAAAGTGGCATGAGGTAGGCGAGAGACAGGTTATGGGTTCAGAGTTAGTTTAGCAATGTGCGGAGATAGTAAAATTCATTAAAGAGAAGCTTCAGACAGCGCAGAGTTACTAAAAGAGTTACGCAAATACCAGACGCAGACCTTTGCAGTTTGAAGTCAAAGACTATGTCTTTTTGAAGGTTTCTCCTACCAAGGGTGTGCTTAGATTCAACAAGAAAGGCAAATTGAGTCCGAGGTATGTTGGACCATTCCCGATAAAAGAAAGAATTAGTGAAACAACCTACCGATTAGATTTGCCAATAGACTTTACAGATGCACATGATGTGTTTCACGTCTCCATGCTCAGAAAGTATATTAAAGATCTATCCCATGTGGTCAGTTATCAAAGAGATGATTTAAAGCCAGATATGTCAATGCCGGAATATCTAGTACAGATCACAGGCCACGGAACTCAAAAGCTCAGAAATAAAGAGATTGAATTAGTGAAAGTCAGATGGGAAAACAGATAAGGTGGAGAGGATACATGGGAGTTAGCAGACGAGATGATGAAAGCGTATCCATACTTGTTTGAGTAAGCGTTTAATTCTTTTAGGTGATAGTACCATGCTAGTTTAATTAAAAATTTTGGTGTTGGATTTCCGTTTTAAATTTTGAGGATGAAATTACTTTTAGGTGATAGTAATGTAGCGTATTGATCGTTCGGATCGTGTCATTGTGCTTATGGAAATCCAGAACTCAAAAGCTCAGAAAGCTCAGAAATAAAGAGATTGAATTAGTGAAAGTCAGATGGGAAAACAGATAAGGTGGAGAGGATACATGGGAGTTAGCAGACAAGATGATGAAAGCGTATCCATACTTGTTTGAGTAAGCGTTTAATTCTTTTAAGTGATAGTACCATGCTAGTTTAATTAAAAATTTTGGTGTTGGATTTCCGTTTTAAATTTTGAGGATGAAATTACTTTTAGGTGATAGTAATGTAGCGTATTGATCGTTCGGATCGTGTCATTGTGCTTATGGAGGCCAGTGTGTGGCCAATGACATGCTTAGCAAGTGTCTACATAGGTTTCCGGGGCGTTGTGGGCTGACATGTTAGGCCCAACGCGCCTACATGTTCACTGTCTATGAACGCGACAGTGAGGGGCGTCGCGTTCTGAATGCGACGGCCCTGGGTGTCGCGTTCATAGAACCGCTGTTTGGGTCGATGTCTACATGCACGCCGCGTGTCGCATGCGGGGCGGGGCATGCTAACGTTAGGAGTAGGAAGGCGACGGCCACAACCGTCGCGTTCAGGTTGCGACAGTGTGCTACGTCGCGTTTCCAACCGAGCTTTGTTTTAAGAGGGTTTTGGCTGGACAGAGCTTTTGCAAGCTCTGCTCGGCCAGGAGAGGTGTTGTTGCGTGGTTTTGTGGTGATTTGGCGTTCCAAAGGAGTTCTTGGCGTGTTCTCGCCGCGAGGTCATCGTGCGGAGCGGGGGAAACGCCGTGTAGATCTTGTTCTTCACGTTCTTCGCGGAGGTAGGGAGATTCCACCTGTTTTATCGCATGGACTGTGTGTGTGTCATGTTTAATATGTTATTGGCTTTACAAACAGTAGATACCATGCTAGGACACACATTAAAGCATGAAAAATGGATGAAAACACTGGTTTGAAGGGTCTAAAGGGGAGATCTGGCGAGGGGTCCTCGGATTAGGGTTCCTACCTGTGAAGGCGACGAACCCTCCTGTCGCAATCAGGTTGCGACAGACCGACCCGTCGCGTTCATGTTCTTGAACGCGACATATCGGGGTGTCGCATTCAGATGGCAACATGGGACCCTGTCGCGTTCACAGCCGATGGTCTATTTGTGTTTGTGCACGTGAGCATGTTATTCGATTATCATGTATGGTGATGCATGGCAATGGTAAGTGGTGCGTTGGCACCTGTAGCACTCGGAGAGCGTGCTATGTGTGTGGTTTGCGTAGTGTTCACGCGGTTGTAGCCTCCAGGATGATCGTCCTCTCAGAAGGGCAAGAGGACGAAGACGCTTTGGACGAGGAAGAGAAGTTCTCAGAAGGAGAACCTCCGGCTAATGAGTCCTCAGGAAGGCGAGGACCAGAAGAAGTAAAAGAACTAGACGAAGACATCGCTTACCTCTGAAGGAAGCAAGGAGAGAGGCCGGACATTTGGTGCTCAGACGTCGACGTGATGGTCTTAGGATCGTCGGCTGATCATCTAGAAGGTGCTCGCGCGTGAGAGCAAGGGTGGTTTTTCAGCAGCAGACCCCACTATTTATAGTGTCGGGGTGTGAATCGAATCCAACGGTAGACATCTATTGTAACGTCGCGTGTTTTTCAGATCCTTATGGATCATGTGTGTAATGGTTGTGGTGGCCATCGTGAGGCCAGTGTGGTTTGGATGTGTGGTGCGCACAGGTTTGGTCCTGAAACAAGATAGGACCTGCTGTAGTTGATTGGGGGTTGACGGCCAGGTGTGGTCGTTGACTGGTTTGGCGTCCATCGAAGGTGACGTCAACTTTATGAAGTTAACTGTGGGCTTTGTGGACGTTTATAGTGACGGTTCCCTAATCAACAACAGGGTTGACGCCAACCTGTGCGACCTGCAGAATATAGGTCTACCCGAGGGCAGTTCCCTCACTCCGTTCTCCCTCTTCCTCACCCTATTTTCATACCCTTGCTTCCCCACTGCTTCCAATGGTTGCAGAAGGCTAGTTGGGGGATCGTGGAACGTGAGGTGGTGACGAATCGGACAAGGAAACGCCGGAGCGAGGTGTAATCCCCGTAGGAGCTCGCGGAGGGTTTGGCACGAATCAAGAGGATTTAGGAGGTTTAAGTGCGTCTTGAGGTAGGGAATGATCCCTTTTAGTTCCTTCTGGTTGTGATAATGATCTGGAATGCATGAATCTGCATGTTAATTATGTTTTTGGGTTAAGGTACTCCATGTGGGGTCAATGGGTGGTTTGAGTAATTCAACGAGTGAAACATGTTGTTTCAATTTGATTAAGATGCATGCATGTTAGAGGAAGTGTTACCTCGTGTTTTTCTATTGATTTTAGGGCCAAGAATATCTAAGGTATCGGCCTAGGGTTTCTGTGAGAGTTGGTAGCTGAAGATCTTGGCGTTAATATCGATTGACGCCAGGTTCTTCAGCTGGGAGATTGACGGCCAGATACTTTGTCGTTTACATCTCATCGACGGCAATTGATGTTGCCGCCAGCATGCATTTATTTTAATGTTTCTATATTGAATATTTAAAGATAACGAGCAGTGTGTTGGCACCCGTGGAGCACTGGGTGCATGAGGTTTCTGTGACTAGCGTACAAGGTACAACCCTAGCTAGTTCTTTACGTGTTTACGTGGTGTTCACGCGTAATGAACTATTGGTGCACGCGGTTTATGTGAGTTTTCACGTGGTTTGTGTGACGTGCACATGGTTTTGTATACGTGGCGAGTAGTACGACGCCTACAGTGGTTACCTCTCCAGTTGGGTGCCCCAAGTTCTCTGTGATCCAGGCTGTTAGCTCGGGGCTTTGTCCCGGTACTTGTGTTGTACCGTCGAGGTCTGTGTCGTCTGACCTGGACACCCTCACTCCTTTGCTTGAGTTGTACATCCGGCTGAGGGAAAGATGATAGTGGGACAGTGACTGTTGTACTTGTCTTTTGGTCACTTGTAGTGCGCTCTTAGTTGGGGGTACGGACACCAGTAGTCGACACTGGTCCCCAGCTAGTCCTTCTCCAGTGCCTCACTCTAGCGAGCCCAGACCAGGGTCTCTAGAGGTGCCAGGCATGGGCCTGCGACCGTGTGGTCCGCAAGCAGTGGTGTTTAGTTGGTCTCCACAGTTGCTTGACCTTTTCTCGTGGAGCGGAAGCTGGACCTTTCATCTGTGGTTGCGAGACTGAGAGGTAGACATGTGTGTGTTGTCCGAGTCAGTCACTGGTGTCGCGAACCAGTTCACGTGGCTCGAGTGTGGCAGACTCTACTTTAGCTCGTATACCTGTTTGGTTTTGCCATTTATTTATTAAAATTCCTTTACATAGTCGGCAGACGGTGAGTATATTTACAGCTTTAATATCCTGTTTATCTGTTCTATAAACTGCTAGTATAGTTTATCGCCTTCGTACCTGTGTTTTTGGTTTGCTCGGTGTTGGGGAAGTTCCCTACTGAGCCAGTGACTAGCGAGGCTCACCCCTACCCCCACAGGTGAGGGCGAGGAGGACGTTTCTCAGCCGTCATCCAGTTCGGAGCCGCGTTGTAGCGGTGCAGGGTCAGCACATCCAGCAGTGTAGTGTAGCTAGTTTGTCTACTTCCTTCAGTTGTACCTCGGGGTATGCCCTAGGCTTTTGTACTTTCTTTTCTTTTCTTGGAAATATGGCTATGTAAACTTGTGAATGTATATATGAAATGGTGTGTTCCTTTGTGTTTACACGGACTATGGTGTGGTATCCCTTGCGAGGCTTCGGCCAGTTCGCGGGAGACGGACTCGGATCAAGTACGTTACCGGTTTAACGGGCTTGGACGAGACGTTCCGTCACATCTATCTCCAAAAGCAGCGGTTGAGATTTGAGCACGTGGCGCAGCTGGATTGACTGAAGAACGTCTCCTCGGATCCAGACAGGACCGCTCGACGAGGATCGCCATGATCAAGCGCGGGAGTCGAAGAGGCGACATGACTACTCGCGCACTAGACAGTAGTTGAGGCGACGTAAGGTGCAGAGCGGCTCTGACAGCATTATGATGCGTCTTAGTGGCAGGGCGGCGCCTGACAGCGAGATGATGTGGCACAAAGAGATCCACGTGGGCAAACGTAGCCATGCGCCTAGGCACGTGCCCTCGACGAGTAGATTCAGCTTCACCTCGGCCCAGTTCATGTTCCGACATGAACCTGGGGGGCCAATGATACGGTGATATCCCGGTAGGTTGGTTCGGCTTGGCCGACCTCATCAAGCACAGGCCGACAACCTTCATCACAGGCAGAACATTAGTCAGCCGACGTTCATGGTCGGACATTGTGACCTCTTTGCTCTTTGGGGCCATCTCCCGCTGTTAGGTCGAGGACGATCTTGAAGGTCGGTCGTAGCCGACCTTGTGCCAGACGTGCTTGCACTTGCCCCATAGCGATCCTCCGACGATTCAGGTCAGAAATATCATCAGCTCTACTCCTCGGGTCGACTTCATAAGCTCGGCCATGAACTCCTCCACAGAAGAAGCCGACGTTGAGCTCGGCACACTCGAAGGGCTCCCCGGAGTGCTGGTCACGTGACGGACAAGGTGAATAAAGTAATGTCCGAAGATCATAGGATTGATAACCGCGGTAGTTAAGGCCACGATCACGATGACTTGGCAGGGAGGTGGTGACGCCCAATCCGGCGAGAATCACGATAACCCCCCAGCGAGATTGGCGGGGTCGTCCAGTTCACACGTAGGTGTCCTAACACTATATAAGAGGCAGACTGTGGCGGAACGCCTCGGCCAAGCCCGTTAAACCAATAACGCACTTGATCCGAGTCCGCCTCCCGCGAATGGGCCGTAGCCTCGCAAGGGAAACCAAACCACAGTCCGTGTAAACATAAAGGAACACACCACATTTCATATAAAATTTTTCACAATTTACATAGCCATAATCCATTAAAACTGAAAAGGTGTACAAAAGCCTGGGGCATACCCCGAGGTACAACAAAAGAAAGTAAACAACTACAAAACTACAAGGCTACACTGCTGAGTACTACTCCGCTGGAGGTACTGACCCTACTCCGCTACGACGTGGCCCAGAACTGGACGCCGGACGGGAAACGTCCTCCTCGCCCTCACCTGTGGGGGTAGGGGTGAGCCTCTCTAGTCACTGGCTCAGTAGGGAACTCCCCCAAAGCCGAACAAACCACAAACCACAGGTACAAAGCAGTAAACAATACTAACAATATATAAAATAGCTAAGCAGGTAAGTAAAGCTGTAAAACTACTCACCGTCTGCCGACTACGAGAAACAACAGTAATAACTAAACGGCAAACCCAAACAGGTGTACAAGCCAAAGTAGAGACAGCCAACACGAGCCACGTAAACTGGTTCGCGACACCAGAAACTGACTCGGACAACTAACACAGGTCCACCTCTCAGTCTCGCAGCCACGGACGAAAGGTCCAGCTGCCGCTCCACGTAAAAAGGTCAAACAACTGTGGAGACCAACTAAAACACCACAACCTGCAAACCACACGGTCACAGGCCCATGCCTGGCACCTCCAGAGACCCTGGCCTGGGCTTGCTAGAGTGAGGCACTGGAAAAAGGACTAGCTGGGGTCCAGTACGTCTACTGGTGTCCGTACCCCCAACTACGAGCGCGCTACAAGTGACTAAAAACAACCACAACTGTCACTGTCCCACTGTCGTCTTTCCCTCAGCCGGACGTACAACTCTAACACAAGAGTGAGGGTGTCCAGGTCAGACGACACAGACCTCAACGGTACAACACAAGTACCGGGACAAAGCCCCGAGCTAACAGCCTGGCTCACAAAGAACCTGGGGCACCCAACTAGAGAGGTAACCACGGTAGGCGTCGTACTACTCGCCACGTACACAAAACCACGTGCACGTCACACACAAACCACGTGAAACCTCACGTAAATCACAAGTAACCACTGGTCCACTACACGCGAATCCAACTGACTCGCGTACACAACGCGCAGTCACTGAAGTAAACAACTAACAGCATACCTTGTATGCTAAACACAAGAACTATGTGCACTTAGTGCACCTCGTATAATTCCACGCATGCATTATCGATAAAACACCATAATTAGCCATTTCTGTTCATATAGGAGTAGGCGGCCACATCGATTGCCGCTTACAGGAAGTAGACGGCAAGGTCCCTGGCCGTCAACCTCCTGGCTGAAGATCTTGGCGGCAAACAATGTTGACGCCAAGTTCCCCGGCCTTAAACCCTGCAGAAACCCTAATCAGGTCCTGCGAGTTTTCCACTCATTCATATTACAGAAAAACATGTAAATGCTATTCCTCTAGCATGATAGAACCCAATACAACCCAATTATACATGCTTTACACATTAAACTACACAAACCACCCATTATCCCGTATGGTGCAACTCTATCCAAACATGGATTATCATGCTGGTTCAAGTAGTTATGATGTGTTTTAATGTTTCTAGGGAGCTACCAGGGTTCGTTCCCTACCTCAGAATGCGCTAGAATCTCCCGCAACTCCCCGGTTCACGCCGAGCCCTCCGCGAGCTCCCACGCGAATTGCACCACGCCGCGACGTTTCCTCGCGCAATTTGGCGACGCCGCGCGTCCCACGATCAACCAGCCACTCCTCGATACCTGTTAGAACCTTCAGAAACACCAGGGCGCGAAGCTGGGGCAAGAGGGAGAGAGGGTGAGCTGAGAGAGCTGCCCTCGGGTGAACATATAACCTGTTGAACTGACAGGTTGGCGTCAACCCCCTTGTCGCCCACATGCACCGCCAACATAAACGTCCACAAAAGCTGCCGCCAAGTTCATGATGTAAACGTCCATGAACCTGGACGCCAACAGTCAACGACCACCCCTTGGCCGCCAACTCAGACAGAACAGCAGCAGGTCCCATTCCAATTCAGGACCTACCCTGCTCTTCACCTGCTCAAGCCACGCAATCACACCATACATTCCACACACCCAACTCACACTGGCCTCACAATGGCCGCCACAACCACAATGCACATGATCCGCATGGATCCGAAAAGCACGCGACGTTACACAGACACTCCACTAGCGCAGGTACACTATTCTACCTCAGGCTAGGCCATTCTGCTCGGCTAGCGACTGACAAGAGCGTTGGAGTGTCTCCCCGTCGAGGCCTCTCGGCGGGCTTTGCAGGTCAGTTCGGGAGCTCGGAACTAGCGTGGCACATCAGCCAAGCGCGCCTTAGACGGGACTCATTGGCTTGGTCATCTCGGCTCACTCTTTGGCGAGAAGCACCTCAGAGGTCACCTCGGCCTGAGCCGACCTATGTTACACTTACAGTAACATTGACGTCGTCTATGGGAAAACGCTACTAAAAGTCAGTGCGGCTTTCCCCACACCTCATTAGGTGAACTCAACTAAGTACGGGCATTGGGAAGCCCTTGAGGCATTATCTATGAGCGGCAAGGGGCCCGACCAGAGGTGCATAAGGTCACCCCGACAAGAATTTCTAGAGAACAGTCCAAAAAGATGAAACGACGAGTCGCTTAGAGCATCGTCTTCTTTTATCTTGTAATAGCGCTTATGCGTACACTAAATCGAAAACCCATAGTGTGCGATAAAAGACCTCAGGTGGGAGGCCGTCATTATGGTCGGCAGGTCAGATGCGTCAGGAACCTGCTCTATTTGTTGTGATTTTTCAATGAAATCATATTTCTTTTGAATGTGCATGATTTGACTGTGATTGAAAAGCCGAAACTCGGCCAATTGCATTATGGCATCGTGATTTGTTATCCCGTGGACACTCGGTTAATCCCGACAACAAGAGAACAGGACAAAAGACATGGACGTCGTAGTTCGCTGAACGAGGTTGCTTCGGCACTCTTCAGGAACTGAGAGACGACGTCCGACGTGAATTGAAGGCGTGGTCTCTTCGGCACACGTAAGACGTGGACGTCGTAGTTCGCTGAACGAGATCGCTTCGGCACTCTTCAGGAGCTGAGAGATGCCGTCCGACGTGAATTGAAGGCGTGGTCGCTTCGGTACACGTAATATGTGGACGTCGTAGTTCGCTGAACGAGGTCGCTTCAGCACTCTTCAGGAGCTGAGAGACGACGCCCGACGTGAAT
The DNA here is from genome assembly GCA_014218235.1 of Colocasia esculenta. NCBI lineage: Eukaryota > Viridiplantae > Streptophyta > Magnoliopsida > Alismatales > Araceae > Colocasia > Colocasia esculenta. The sequence continues at coordinate 40,445,221 of CM024763.1, read as the reverse complement.
TGAAGGTGTGGTCGCTTCGGCACACATAAGATGTGGACGTCGTAGTTCGCTGAATGAGGTTGCTTAGGCACTCTTCAGGAACTGAGAGATGACGTCCGACGTGAATTAAAGGCATGGTCGCTTCGGCACACGTGAAATGTGGACGTCGTAGTTCGCTGAACGAGGTCGCTTGGCACTCTTAAGGAACTGAGAGAATGTCCGACGATGAGTGAAAGGAGGTCGCTTCGGCACCCCAAGTTCTCTAACATGGTCTCCTCGGCATGACATAGACGTCATAGTTCGTTGGACGAGGACGCTTAGGCACTCGTCAAAAACTGAGGGACGACTTCCGACATGAACTGAGACATGGGTGTCGACATGGTCACTAAGGCATTCGTCAGGAGCTGAGGCATCGTCCGACGTAAATTGAAGGCGTGGTCGCTTAGGCACACACATGGGCATACTAAGTAGTCCAGGGGCCATGATCTGGTTGGACGCAAACCATCGATGACGACGAAGTTGCTCCGGCACTCGTTAATATGAAACTCCGACATACTGGAAGGCTATAGAGTAGAAATGGCATGTATAGTTCTATGTTCTCGGTAATAGAAACTGTTCGAAAGACAAGTTTTCAGATAGACCGACGATAAACACATGCAGACAACGACAAAAGGTTTGCAAATTTCTATTGATAAGGAGAAGGGGTACAAAGTACGGCATGGCGCCATGTACAAACGAGGAATCTAGTCCACGATGACGTCGCCAGTGCCGACATGAGTTTCTTCACTGTTGGGCGATGCTGGCTGATCAGTTATGACGTCGTCGGCAGCGGCCTCCAAGACGCCCTCAATAGCGGTAGCCAACGCGTCGTCGACGACAGCTGCAATGCTCTTGTCCCAGTCATCGTCGTCGGCCTCCTCGTCATCTTCCTCGTCGAGTACGACCTTTGAAGCGTCAATGTTCGGGAAGTGTTCCCGAGCACGCTTGAGGCAGAAGTCATACCCTTGTTGGAAAAGCTTGACGACCTCGGCTTTAAGCTCGTCAGACTCGCAGTACTCAGCAACAGCCTCGGCGATCACCTTTTCACGCTCATCGGCCACCAGCTGAGCAGTGGTAGCCTTGGTCTTTTCATGAGATTCGAGCTCAGCCTGGTGAGCCTCCTTCTCGGCCTAGAGCGACTTCAAAAGTTTGTTGGCCCTAGCCTTGGCTTTGTTCGCTCGCTCAGCCTCCTTGGCGCGAAGATCTTTCTCGGCCACTAGCTTCCTCCCAACCTCGGTCAGGCGTGCCTCTGCGGAAGCTATAGAGGTCTCGACCCGATAAAGAATTCTTCAAACTGGGCCATCACGCCCTGAACCGACAAGTAGAAGTCCTCGATTATTTGGCTTGACCTCACTCCCGGGGACCTTCGCTTCAGCTGGAAGCGCTTGTCTCCCCCATTCAGTGGTGTTGAGCCCTCCGGTGTGCCTAGATGACCGTGGCTGGGAAGCGACCGAGGTAGGGGCGTTGGCTGATTTATCTACTAATGGTTGTGGACATTTGCTCGGCCCCGTCGTCTCGAAGATACGCTGCTCTTTGAGGGGTACTGAGTCTGGGACGACAATCGACACCTCGGTCTCGGTAGGACGAGCGCGCTTTGCTCCTTGGCTCACCTTCTTCTTGCCCCGAGACGACAGAGTTCCCTCTCGGCCACCTCGGCGAGGGAGGGTCTGATGCTTTTCTTGGCAGGAGGAGCCGACGATGTTCCCTTGTCGGTCATCGCTGCACGAAAAGAAGGTCAGTTATCCTAAGATTGTATTAACAATCAAATAAGAGAATCACGGTTCAGACCTCGTTAGGCCTCGACTATCAGCTCGAACAGCTTCTCGGAAGGCTCGAGCAGGTCGGGAGGCTCCAACGCCTGCAGAGATTCGAACTCTGAGAGCTCGGATTCAACAAAGTTCGGGGAATGGAAGGCCTTGTCTTGAATATTTATTGCGGAACAGGTGGTCGAAAAGGGCCATCCGGACGGATAGTGGATGAAGACTAAGTTCCTCTTCCAATTATGGACAGAGAATGGAATTCGGCCAAGTATTTGCCGACCTGATCGAGCTGCGAAGTACAGCAAGTCACCAAAAGCTTTAACCGAGAAGCAATATAAAAAGAGCCGAGTGGTCGGAAGGACCTCGGTAAGGGCACAAGCTGCCAAGAAGCCGACAACCGACCTCCAGGAGTTTGGTGTCAGCTGTGATGGAGCAGCCCCCAGCTTGAGTAGGAGAAAGATAATGAAGGGATGGAGAGGCAGCCAGAAGCCTACACGAATGGCCTCAGAATAGAGGCAGACCCCGTTCTCTATAGAATAGTGAGCTCGGAGTTGTTTGTTAGCATACATTACGGAATGCTCGGGAAGGAAGAGACCTGGATGATTCCTCATCCACTTAAAAGTCTCGGTTTCAATCTCACAACGGGCATCGACGACATTGTCAGCTAGACGACGAGAACCCGAGGTATGAGAGGAGGGTTTCCTGGGTACATATGACCCAGGATGACGTGAAGGACGGAAGACTCTTCGGTAGGCCCCGACGCCTGGGCATCGGGCCGAGAAGCCTCCGGGACGATCATCCTCTCGGAAGGGCAAGAGGACGAAGACGCTTCAAACGAGGAAGAGAAGTTCTTAGAAGGAGAACCTCTGGCTAATGAGTCCTCAGGAAGGCGAGGACCGGAAGAAGTAAAAGAACTAGACGAAGACATCGCTTACCTCTGAAGGAAGCGAGGAGCGAGGTCGGATGTCTGGTGCTCAGACGTCGACGCGATGGTCATAGGATCGTCGGCTGATCATCTAGAATGTGCTCGCGCGTGAGAGCAAGGGTGGTTTTTCGGCAGCAGACCCCACTATTTATAGTGTCGGGGTGTGAATCGAATCCAACGGTGGACATCTATCTCCAAAAGCAGCGGTTGAGATTTGAGTATGTGGCGCAGCTGGATTGGCTGAAGAACGTCTCCTCGGATCCAGACAGGACCGCTCGACGAGGATCGCCATGATCAAGCATGGGAGTTGAAGAGGCGACGTAAGGTGCAGGGCGGCTCTGACACCATTATGATGCGTCTTAGTGGCAGGGGGCACCTGACAGTGAGATGATGTGGCACAGAGAGGTCCACGTGGGCAAACATAGCCACGTGTCTAGGCACGTGCCCTCGGCGAGTAGATTCAGCTTCACCTCGGCCCAATTCCTGTTCCGACATGAACCTGGGGGGCCAATGATACAGTGATATCCCGATAGGTCGGTTCGGCTTAGCCAACCTCATCAAGCACAGGCCGACTACCTTCATCGCAGGCAGAACATTAGTCAACTGACGTTCATGGTCGGACATTGTGACCTCTTTGCTCTTTGGGGCCATCTCTCGCTGCTCGGTCGAGGACGATCTCGAAGGTCGACCATAGCTGACCTTGTGCCAGACGTGCTTGCACTTGCCCCACAGCGATCCTCCGATGATTCAGGTCGAAAATATCATCATCTCTACTCCTCGAGCTGACTTCATAAGCTCGGCCACGAACTCCTCCACAAAAGAAGTCGACGTTGAGCTCGGCGCACTCGAAGGGCTCCCCGGAGCGCTGGTCACGTGACGGACAAGGCGAATAAAGTAATGTCTGAAGATCACGGGATTGATAACCATGGTAGTTAAGGCCATGATCGCGATGACTTGGCAGGGAGGTGGTGACGCCCAATCCGGCGAGAATCACGGTAACCCCCCAGCGAGATTGGCGGGGTCGTCCAGTTCACATGTAGGTGTCCTAACACTATATAAGAGGCAGACACTCCACTAGCGCAAGTATTCTGTTCTACCTCAGGCTAGGCCATTCTGCTCGGCTAGCGACTGACAAGAGCGTCAGAGTGTCTCCCCGCCGAGGCCTCTCGGCGAGCTTTGTAGGTCAGTTCGGGAGCTCGGAACCAGTATGGCACGTCGGCCAAGCGCGCCTCAGACGGTACTCATCAGCTTGGTCGTCTCGGCTCACTCTTCGGCGAGAAGCACCTCAGAGGTCACATCGTCCTGAGCCGACCTATGTTACGCTTACAGTAACAATTTCAATCCACACAACACACAAGCATTTCATTACAAAAATAGGGCCAACTACCAGCAGTAGACCGTAGTAGGGAACAAACTATATACATTTCTTGTTCCTTCATATTTACACAGACCTTGCTCTGATACCAACTGTGACGGTCCTCGCCGCTCAGGCCCGTTAACCCAATAACGTGCCCGACACGACTCTGTCTCCCATGATGGGGCCGTAGCCTCGCAAGGGATATCAACACACACATGTCCGTGGAAATATAAAAGAACACGCTGAACATATAAAAGATTTCATATCTCATATATATTCACATGAAATGTACATATTCAGTTCCATACATAAGTCATAGTACCAAGTACATTAGCCTGGGACAAACCCCCAAGCCTCAATAAGGTGAAAAGTTACTCTATTGGTGGCGAAGGCCCGACTCCACTACGGCGCGGTCCCGAACTAGAAGAGGGACGGGAATCCTCCTGGTCTCCTTCACCTGGAAGAAGAAGGGGTGAGCCTTACAAGTCATTGGCTCAGTAGGGCAACTCCCCCAAAGCCGAACAAGCAATGTACAACATTATGAACAGCATAATTAAATAACAAATAATAGTGCTCAGCCTACACAGGGTACTAAAATTGTAAAGTAAGTAAATGGCAAACCACAAGCATGTGTACAAGCAAAAGAAGGGCACGCCGCACACGGGTCACGAGAACTGGTTCGTGACACCAGCCTCAAATCCGGACAAACAACACAAGTTCACTTCTCAGTCTCGCAGCCACGGACGAAAGGTTCAGCTGCCGCTCCACCTCAACAAGATAAGAATTGTGGAGACAACTAACACCACTCCTGCAGACTACACCGCTGCAGGCCCAAGCCTGACACCTTTAGGGACTTCGGCCGAGAACTCTAAAGTGAGGCACTGGAAATAGGACTAGCTGGGGACCAGTACGTCTACTGGTGTCCGTCCCCCAACCATGAGCGCGCTACAAGCGACCGCACACCCACAAACACGTGTCACTGCCCCTTGTCATCTTTCCCTCAGCCGGACGTACAACTCAAACTTAGGAGTGAGGGTGTCCAGGAACATGACACAAACCTTGATGGTACTCACTGTACCAGGACAAACTCGAGCACCCGGTGCTGGGGACCCGACTAGAGTGCTAACCTCGGAAGGCGTGAACACCCAACTCGTCGTGCACACATTACCAAGCCAAAACCATCGTTTCCAATCACGGTATTAGTCGTTACACCTCATACAACCTCTATATTGCATAACTACCGCTGCCCAAGCAGTGCATAACATAGAATAGATAGACTGGTCACAGAGCCCCAGAGCTCGAGTGGCCACAATCTAAATTGCGTCCAACACAGTTGACATTTTTAGAGACTTGAATTGCGACAGACCAACCCGTCGCCTTTAGACATGAATCGCGACATCTAGTTCTATCGCCTTTTAGGTGACAGAACCAAGATCTAAACCCTGTTCCGGAAATCACACCAACTAACTATACATGATGTTTAAGCAGGGAAATAAGCATATAAATGAAACCCTAGCATGCTCTCTATCATGCTCTCATGATTCTTGAGTCAAAACTTATAAACCCTAATTCACATGTCTCATACAAGCTGAAACGAAGGAAAGTCCCCCTACCGACTGGTGAAATGCAAAACCAACGATATCCCGGCGTTCCCCGCGCTCCGAAGCACCTCGCGCCGAAACCACGCCGAACAGATAGCCGAAACTCCAAAATTGCCTCAAGAATCATAGGAACCCCCTTCACAGCCTTCTCCCTCAGCTGAATAGTGCAACAACACTGTTCGGCTAGGGCAGAGGCCCAAAATACACTAAGCTTAAATCGCGAGGCCGCGTTCATGCAAGAAACGTGACGTCTTTGTTGGACGCGTTCTTGATGAACTCGGCAGAGGTCTGTTTGTGCTGGAATTTCCAACCCTCCAGCCTATCACCAAGCTACACCAACCTGTAAAAACACCTATACATGCATAAACTCAACCAATGGGCTACACACTAGCCCCCAAACCCGGTAAACCTCGAATCCGAACATTCAGGATATTACAGGATGAGCTCTTCTAACAGCTTCTCTGTCACGCCCCGACGCGGAATATCGGAGCGCGAAGGCAGTTGCAAGTGAACGGGTATAGAGCGAGTACTAAACATCAAAACATTTCACAATGAATAAATACTAAAACCACTTCATTTCATTAATAACTCTTCGATGTCTAGTTACAACCACTAATATCAGAGCCAATCTATAGGGCCCGATTACATTGAAATAAAAGCAAAAGACTGAACTTTAAATTTAACTACTACAATGATAATCATAGTGCTAGGACGCTAGGGTACTCATGACATCACTCCAGGTCGTTCCCCTCCTCTTGAGTGTATGGTTCATCCTCGGTCTCACCTGAGAACACAATGACAAAAAACGCAGGGTGAGAGATAATGCCCAGTAGGACTTAAATCTCAGGATCAAGCAGGCTTTAAATAATTAATGTCTTATAAAGCAGGATAACTAGAGAGAGTAACGAGAAACGTATAGAAAGTACTGGTACACGATAACAAGGGACAATAGCACAATGCACGAGAGTATAGCATGACAAGTTTTGATATCGGATTGGCCGTATAACAAGATAACAAGTAAAGTTGCACCACAGTGCACAAGTCACGATAGCGAGTGTTGGTCGATATTCTTTCAACCACGAGTTTCAAGTAAACCAATAATTGACTGTTTGATTAATTGATTGCCATAGATCAAATCTTGCGTGTTCATGCGTTAGGTGTATGCCATCACCCTGATCATTAGACCCTCGCAAGTTATAGCCTTTCAGGTGCTCCTCCCAAGGACCAGACCGGCCCTTATAATGTACCAAGAAATAGATGAGATCACTAGATGAATAGACGAGATAGTAGAGTGAACGTGAATAGATGAGCGAGTAAAGTATAGATGAGAGCTAGTGGACATTGCACGTAATGCGACGAGTAAACAGGCGATAGTAACAGTTGCACAACACGCGCATTTGGTGTTGGCAGTCAGGTGGAACTCACGACCCTACCACTGGCCATGTTAAGCACAGGTCCAGAGGTCCGGCGTGATTCAGGGTAAGAGCGAACTTCTAATAGCCGTTTGGATCATATCGATCCCTAAAGGTGTAATGGGTGTTAGGGTACAACCGGCACGTCGACCATGTGGGAATCCTTGATCAGAGGAGACTTATGGAGGCCTTGAACAAAGACTCACTAATCTGGCAGAAGGAGTATCCGACGGAGAGTTCGTCCAAGTCAAGAAAGAGGGCAATTATAGAAACAAGTGCTCGACGTTCTAGAGGAATTCTAGAACAGTGGAGCGTCAAGATCGGTGTTTCAAAACAATGCGAAAATCGAGGACAAGTTCATTTACAAGTAAGGCAATTCAATTACATAAATTACCAGATGTATTATGTCACATGTTCATGCCAATTAAGCCATATTTGGATGGTTTCAAGTGTGTGCATGTGTCATGAAATTGTAGATAGAAAAGATGTCGTGAATATGTATTTTAAAGCATTCAATATAGCTCCATTTTAAAGTAGGGTTTTTACTGCGTGTATAACTGATAAAAAGGCGTAAGAATATTTTAGAAAGTGTCAGAAATAATTTTTATGGGTTTTCATCAAAAACCTGTGAACGCGACATAGGACAATGAGGATTGCGACAGGGGTAGGCAGATCGCGACATGGGTACTGTCGCGACGGCCTGGTGAACGCGACAGAGGCGGGAAAGGGTCGCGACAGGACATGCACAGGGATAGTGATGGCTTACCTGTCGCTTTGTGAATGCGACGGGTAGGCTGTCGCAATCAGACCCCAGAAGGTGACATATCGGGCCGTCGCTTTCTGGTGGTCTGCGCCTGACTCTGACAGGAGTCAGACCAGACATTGGATTGCAGACCAGAAATATCAGATTTTGATACAGGGTCGTTCAGAAAATCATAACTAATAGTATACTCGATGAAAAATCATGAAAACAGTGGCAAATGAAACTAGACATGCGAGAGTACTTCCAGTAAATAGGAATTAGAGAGAGAGCATGGTTTGAACATAGTTTGAGAACGAACAAGAACGAGTAACATAGAACATGACACAGGGAGCAAGATGGATTCAATTCGAGTAACATGCTCAACAGAAATTAGGGCTTTTAGGGGCAAACGATGCCTAACATGCATCAGTTCCTATAGTAAAAATCTCGTAGCATGGGGTTGAGTATACAAGGAGATCAAGAGTTAAGAAGAGGGTTCGGGGTCATGTAAGTTGCAGAACATGAAAAATCAAGAACTAAAGATATGATCAATGAAAAATTATGAAACTTGAGGGTTTTGTTCATGTTGTATGGAACAACCTACAGACAAAATATCAGGATTTTATCTTGTGAGAATGCCTACCTTTGACTCGATTTGTCTTCTAGGGTTAAGAACTCCAAGAACGAGGAAGAAGCTCCAAGAACTCCTTCTCTCCACGAGATCCTCTCCTCCTTGGTCTCTTCTCCACGTCCAACAACCTTTGGCAACGAGCTAGGGTTGGCCAAGAGGGTTTAAGAGGTGTATTTATAGAAATACAAGTTCCTATTCCTACTACTACTCAAATTACTCTTAATTACGAGATTTCCTAACTCCACCTTTCCTCTCTTACTTTTCAATCTCTAATTAGGTTAGGATAGTATCTAAATTCGTGTTAGACTATATGGGGTAGGTTTAGGAATCAAATTCCAACTCTAATTGCCACTTTTATTGCTTTAATAACCCCTTTCTAATTATGAGATAATTAAACTCCGAATTTAGGGTATTTTCTTATTCTTCTCCCTTTGTAAATTCATATTTTGACCCAATAAATTCTAGAGGGTCCATTAAGCAAAGCCCATTACTCTTTTCCATTTAATGGATTTTATTTAATGCTCTTTCATTTAAATATCCATTTAGCTAGGTTTTAATTCTTTATTTAAATTTTTATTTTTCTTTAAAATTCAGGTTGCTACATCCTCCCCCTCTTAAAAGAATTTGGTCCCCAAATTCATGTGTCCTTACAGGAGAGAACGGCTTACCGAATAGATCAGGGTAGTTGCATCTGATAATTCCTTCTGGTTCCCATGTGGCTTCTTCCACTCCGCGGTTATTCCATAAGACCTTCACCACGTGAATGGGACGATTTCTAAGTTGTTGCACCTTCCGGTCCAATATCTTGATCGGTTTCTCTTCATACGTCATGTCCTTGTTTAACACCAGATCATCATGGCGAATGACATGTGTAAGATCGTACACATACTTTCTAAGCATGGAGACATGGAAGACATTGTGCACACTTGCCAAATTTGGCGGCAAGGCCAGTCTGTAAGCAACTTCACCAATCCTTTCAAGTACTTCGAAAGGACCAATGAATCTTGGACTAAGTTTTCCTTTCACTCTGAATCTTTGAATGCCACGGGTAGGAGATACCTTTAATAGCACATGATCTCCTATTTGAAATTCCAGATCCCGTCTTCTCTTATCAGCATAGCTCTTCTGTCGAGACTGAGCAATCTTGAGTCGATCTCGTATCATCTGTATATCCCGGGTTGTACTTTGTACCATGTCAGGTCCTAACCATTGTTGTTCTCCCACTTCATTCCAGCACACAGGAGATCTACAATTCCTGCCATAAAGTGCTTCAAATGGTGCCTTCTTAATACTCGCCTGGTAACTGTTGTTATAGGCGAACTCAATCAAGGGTAAGTGTTCATTCCAATGACCCTTGAAATCTATAATGCAGGCTCTTAACATGTCTTCTACAATTTGATTTGTCCTCTCAGTTTGCCCATCAGTTTGCGGGTGAAAGGCAGTGCTAAAATTAAGCTTCGTACCAAGGGCAGTTTGCAGACCTTTCCAAAAATGAGAGGTGAACCTTGGATCTCGATCTGAGATGATAGATGACGGTATACCGTGCAACCGCACGATCTCCTTGACATATAATGCAGCTAGCACCTCCACAGACCATGTACTCTTTATGGGTAAGAAGTGTGCAGATTTGGTCAACCGGTCAACAATGACCCATATGGCGTCAAGTCCACCACGAGTTCTGGGTAAACCCATGATGAAGTCCATGCCGATGCTTTCCCACTTCCATTCTGGGATGTCTAGTGGTCTGAGTACACCGGCAGGGCGCAAATGTTTTGCCTTCACTTGTTGACATGTGAGGCAATGAGCTACATGCTCGGCTACTTCCCTCTCATATTCAGCCACCAAAATGTTCTTTTCATGTCTTGATACATTTTGGTACCTCCTGGATGAATAGTGTACTTAGTTTGATGAGCTTCATCCATTAGCTTCCTTTTTAGGGCTTCGTCGTCTGGGACACAAGTTCTCCCTTGGAATACTAACCTTCCATCTTCAGTCATGGCAAAATCCGGTCTGTCCGCTAAGGTTTCCTTGACACGAACCAAGAATGGATCGTTGTTCTGTTGCATCTTGATTTCCTCCAGCATATCGGATTGGATCTTGAGATTGGCAATCAAAACATGATCATCCCTATGTTCAATATTTAAGTCTAGCCTCGTGAATTGTTCCAGTAATTGCATCTCGCCAAGGACTAGACTTGAGATAGATGCCATTGGCTTTCTACTAAGTACATCAGCCACAGTGTTTCCATTACCTGGATGGTACTGGATGTTGAAATCGAAGTCCTTTAGATATTCTAACCATCTTCTCTGCCTCATGTTGAGTTCTTTCTGGGAGAATAGGTACTTTAGACTTTTATGATCTGAATAGACAGTGAATTGCTCACCATAGAGATAGTGCCTCCAGATTTTTAATGCGAAGACCACGGCAACCAACTCTAAGTCATGCACAGGGTAGTTGACCTCATGCGTCTTCAATTGCCTTGAGGAATAGGCGATGACCTTCTCCTTTTGCATTAGTACACAGCCTAGCCCAATTCCTGAGGCATCAGTATAGACAGAGAAACTTTCTCCCTCCACTGGTAGAGCGAGAACGGGTGCTGAGGTAAGGCAGTCTTTGAGAGTTTGGAAACTCTTCTCACAGTCTTTACTCCAGAAGTATGGATTCTCCTTTCGTGTCAGACGTGTGAGCGGTACGGCAATCTTAGAGAAGTCCTTTATGAACCGCCTGTAGTATCCAGCCAGTCCTAAGAAGCTTCTGATTTCTGTGACATTGGTTGGTCTCTCCCAGTTGAGTATAGCTTCGATTTTGGAAGGATCAACAGAGATGCCGTCCTTTGATATGACATGGCCCAAGAAGGACACTTCTTCGAGCCAGAACTCACACTTGCTTAATTTTGCATATAGTTTGTTGTCTCGTAAGACTTGCAGTGCGGTCCTCAAGTGTTCTTCATGATCTTCCTTGGTCTTTGAATATATGAGGATATCGTCGATGAAGACGACCACAAATTTGTCAAGGTATGGCCGATATATGTTGTTCATGAGTTGCATAAAGGCTGCAGGAGCATTGGTTAGACCAAAAGACATAACAACAAATTCGTAATGTCCATACCTACTCCTGAAAGCCGTTTTGAAGATATCGTCGTCCTTGATCCTCATTTGATGATAACCAGATCGAAGGTCGATCTTGGAGAAGTATTGGGCTCCAGATATCTGGTCGAATAGTTCATCGATCCTAGGCAATGGGTACTTGTTCTTGATGGTCAATTGGTTGAGTTGACGATAGTCGATGCATAGTCTCATCGACCCATCCTTCTTCTTTACGAATAGCACAGGTGCTCCCCAAGGGGAGGTACTTGGTCTGATGAACCCCTTTTCCAGTAGCTCCATCAGTTGCGTCTTCAATTCCTGCAGCTCGGCAGGTGACATCCGGTACAGTTGACGTGATACCGGTGCGGCTCCAGGAATCAACTCAATGGCAAAGTTGACATCTCGTTCAGGGGAACTCCGGGTAAGTCTTCAGGGAATACATCTGGGTAGTCCTGGACTATATGTATGTCTTCTATCTTGGAACCCTTCTTTTCCACTACTACGGCGGCTAGGAAAGCAATACAACCTTTCCTCATCATGTTGTGGGCTTTTATAGCGGAGACTAGTGACATTCGTTTCTTATGTCTAATCCCAGAGAATGCTAATTCAGGGAAGTCACTAAATGTAACCTTCCCTTTCTTACAGTCGACACTTGCCCCATATGCGGACAACCAGTCGGCTCCCAAAATTACATCATAGCCTTCCATGGACATACACACCAGGTCGGTTTTTAGGTTATGGTCTCCGATCATTACATCGGCAGATGGGAAATATTTATTCAGTTTCTCCTTTTCCCCTAGTGGCGTTGTGACAGAGAACTCACAACCCATGGATATAGGTTTAGCATTCACAGTATCAGCAAATTTTTGAGATATAAATGAATGGGTTGCTCCAGTATCAAATAAAACGAATACTGATAGAGAGAAAACTTGAAGGATACCTTCTACGATTCCACCCTCCTCGGTGGGCTCCACTTCCTGGACAGCTTGCAGTCGGCCAGGCTTCTTTTGCCCATTAGGGCGTTTCTCTTTCTCCTGCTCCTTCAGCACAGGGCACTCAAATATGCGATGATTGTGATTCCCGCAGCGTAGGCAAGCGCCTGCTTTCCTCCAGCACTCAGCAGCAGTATGACCAGGTTTGTCACAATGCTCGCACTTGGTCTTGTCGGTGTTTGGGGTAGTAGGTATCTTGAGCTTCCTTTCTTGATTTGGCCCTCCCGTGAAGTTGAACGGCCGCTTCTTGTCATTTGTGGGCTTGCTTGAGGAACCCGATGTTGGTTCCTTCTTAACTAGTCTACCCTTAATGCGATCGGTAAGGTCGGTCGCATCCTCCAGCAGCTGTGCCTTCTTTACCATCTCGGCATAAGTCTGGATGTCGAGTGGAGCAAGTTGTGTAATATATGAAGGCTTGAGTCCATTAAGAAATCTCCTCGCCTTCATCTTCTCTGTGTTGACCAGATGATTGGCATATCGTGTCAATCGGGAGAATTGCGCTTCATACTCCGCGATCGTAAGGTGCCTCTGTTTCAGTGCAGCAAATTCGGAGGCCTTCCTCTCCTGGATCCTTTCAGAGAAGTATTTGGAGTTAAAATGCTCCTTGAATTCTGCCCAGATGAATTGTGCATTGGCCCTGGTGGCCTCCACAGACTCCCACCATGCACGGGCGTCTCTTTCTAATTGAAAAGTTGCCAGTAGTAACTTATCACCATCTGCGCATTGCATGACGCGGAAGATGCGTTCTACCTCCTTCATCCATTTTTCTGCCTCGTCGGGATCAATAGTCCCACCAAAACGGGGCGGGTTCAAGTTGCGGAAATTCCTATGCAGATCTCCGGCTCCTTGGTTTCCACGAGCTCCAGCAGCTTGAAGTAGAGCTTGAGTGAGCTGTTGGATAGTTTGTTGCATGTCACGGAGTTGTGCAGGCTTTGCTGCCATTGCTATGTTTTAAGTTCCTTCAAAAGAGAAATTTAAATGTAAGATATCATGATTGCACTAAGTGGGTGTGTGTTGTGAGTTTATTTTAGCTAGTTACCCTTGGCTCTAACCTCAACTCACATAGGTGGATAATTGACTCTAGTCGAGGCAGGTTAACCTAGATCACCCTATACTTAAGAATAACCTAGGCTCTGATACCACAAAACTGCCACGCCCCGACGCGGAATATCGAAGCGCGAAGGCAGTTGCAAGTGAACGGGTATAGAGCGAGTACTAAACATCAAAACATTTCACAATGAATAAATACTAAAACCACTTCATTTCATTAATAACTCTTCGATGTCTAGTTACAACCACTAATATCAGAGCCAATCTATAGGGCCCGATTACATTGAAATAAAAGCAAAAGACTGAACATTAAATTTAACTACTACAATGCTAATCATAGTGCTAGGACGCTAGGGTACTCATGACATCACTCCAGGTCATTCCCCTCCTCTTGAGTGTATGGTTCATCCTCGGTCTCACCTGAGAACACAATGACAAAAAACGCAGGGTGAGCGATAACGCCCAGTAGGACTTAAATCTCAGGATCAAGCAGGCTTTAAATAATTAATGTCTTATAAAGCAGGATAACTAGAGAGAGTAACGAGAAACGTATAGAAAGTACTGGTACACGATAACAAGGGACAATAGCACAATGCACGAGAGTATAGCACGACAAGTTTTGATATCGGGTTGGCCGTATAACAAGATAAAAAGTAAAGTTGCACCACAGTGCACAAGTCACGATAGAGTGTTGGTCGATATTCTTTCAACCACGAGTTTCAAGTAAACCAATAATTGACTGTTTGATTAATTGATTGCCATAGATCAAATCTTGCGTGTTCATGCGTTAGGTGTATGCCATCACCCTGATCATTAGACCCTCGCAAGTTATAGCCTTTCAGGTGCTCCTCCCAAGGACCAGACCGGGCCCTTATAATGTTGCCTAGCATAGTCATATTTTTATCGTAGACAATCAATCATTTAATGGCCAAATAGAGAGTACCAAGAAATAGATGAGATCACTAGATGAATAGACGAGATAGTAGAGTGAACGTGAATAGATGAGCGAGTAAAGTATAGATGAGAGCTAGTGGACATTGTACGTAATGCGACGAGTAAACAGGCGATAGTAACATTGCACAACACGCGCATTTGGTGTTGGCAGTCAGGTGGAACTCACGACCCTACCACTGGCCATGTTAAGCACAGGTCCAGAGGTCCGGCGTGATTCAGGGTAAGAGCGAACTTCTAATAGCCGTTTGGATCATATCGATCCCTAAAGGTGTAATGGGTGTTAGGGTACAACCGGCTCGTCGACCATGTAGGAATCCATGATCAGAGGAGACTTATGGAGGCCTTAAACAAAGACTCACTAGTCCGGCAGAAGGAGTATCCGACGGAGAGTTCGTCCAAGTCAAGAAAGAGGGCAATTATAGAAACAAGTGCTCGACGTTCTAGAGAAATTCTAGAACAGTGGAGCGTCGAGATCGGTGTTTCAAAACAATGTGAAAATCGAGGACAAGTTCATTTACAAGTAAGGCAATTCAATTGCATAAATTACCAGATGTATTATGTCACATGTTCATGCCAATTAAGCCATATTTGGATGGTTTCAAGTGTGTGCATGTGTCATGAAATTGTAGATAGAAAAGATGTCGTGAATATGTATTTTAAAGCATTCAATATAGCTCCATTTTAAAATAAGGTTTTTACTGCGTGTATAACTGATAAAAGGCGTAAGAATATTTTAGAAAGTGTCAGAAATAATTTTTATGGGTTTTCATCAAAAACCTGTGAACGCGACATAGGACAATGAGGATTGCGGCAGGGGTAGGCAGATCGCGACATGGGTACTGTCGCGACGGCCTGGTGAACGCGACAGAGGCGGGAAAGGGTCGCGACAGGACAGGCACAGGGATAGCGACGGCTTACCTGTCGCTTTGTGAACGCGACGGGTAGGCTGTCGCAATCGGACCCCAGAAGGCGACATATCGAGCCGTCGCTTTCTGGTGGTCTGCGCCTGACTCTGACAGGAGTCAGACCAGACATTGGATTGCGGACCAGAAATATCATATTTTGATACAGGGTCGTTCAGAAAATCATAACTAATAGTATACTCGATGAAAAATCATGAAAACAGTGGCAAATAAAACTAGACATGTGAGAGTACTTCCAGTAAATAGGAATTAGAGAGAGAGCATGGTTTGAACATGGTTTGAGAACGAACAAGAACGAGTAACATAGAACATGACACAGGGAGCAAGATGGATTCAATTCGAGTAACATGCTCAACAGAAATTAGGGCTTTTAGGGGCAAACGATGCCTAACATGCATCAGTTCCTACAGTAAAAATCTCGTAGCATGGGGTTGAGTATACAAGGAGATCAAGAGTTAAGAAGAGGGTTCGGGGTCATGTAAGTTGCAGAACATGAAAAATCAAGAACTAAAGATATGATCAATGAAAAATTATGAAACTTGAGGGTTTTGTTCCTGTTGTATGGAACAATCTACAGACAAAATATCAGGATTTTAACTTGTGAGAATGCCTACCTTTGACTCGATTTGTCTTCTAGGGTTAAGAACTCCAAGAACGAGGAAGAAGCTCCAAGAACTCCTTCTCCCCACGAGATCCTCTCCTCCTTGGCCTCTTCTCCACGTCCAACAACCTTTGGCAACGAGCTAGGGTTGGCCAAGAGGGTTTAAGAGGTGTATTTATAGAAATACAAGTTCATATTCCTACTACTACTCAAATTACTCTTAATTACGAGATTTTCGAACTCCACCTTTCCTCTCTTGCTTTCCAATCTCTAATTAGGTTAGGATAGTATCTAATTCGTGTTAGACTATATGAGGTAGGTTTAGGAATCCAATTCCAACTCTAATTACCACTTTTATTGCTTTAATAACCCCTTTCTAATTATGAGATAATTAAACTCCGAATTTAGGATATTTTCTTATTCTTCTCCCTTTGTAAATTCATATTTTGACCCAATAAATTCTAGAGGGTCCATTAAGCAAAGTCCATTACTCTTTTCTATTTAATGGGTTTTATTTAATGCTCTTTTTATTTAAATATCCATTTAGTTAGGTTTTAATTCTTTATTTAAATTTTTATTTTTCTTAAAATGCTACATTCTCCATGTCCTTCCTCTTGACACGTCCAAAACTTTGATTTTCTCCTTTGCAAATGATGGTTGGATCACCTCTCCAACCTAATCCCGTAGGCCTTGGAGTGGGAGATGGCAATAGTCCAGCAAAATAAAAAAAATTGACTAAAAATCAGTTCTATGTGAAGAAAAGAGGTAGAGTCGAGGTGTCAACACTCAGTATATCCAGAACTGTGTAACATATCTATTTGGCTATCTGATAACTTTGCACATACAAATTCATTTGCACACCATCATTTAGAAACAAATGTTAAGAGCTCAAAAATTACTTGAAAATATAACTTTCATCACATTACACAAATTAACACTTGAAGTGCCACATATATAAACTTACAAGCATATTTGTAAACTGGATCAGTCCAATAAGAGTGGACATTTATTATCATCAAAATACATGGAGGAATCATAACAATCTAATGACAAGTGAGTGTATATACATGACCACTTATAATAATGTGCTTCAAACCTTTCTCAAAAAAAAAATTAGACTCTAAAATTGATGTGGTATGGTACAAAAAAGTGGCACTAGGTGAACGAATAAGAATTCAGAAATGCACTTAGACGTAAAGTTTTGCACTTCTAAAAGTGCAATAAATTTTTCTCTCGTAAATTAGACTAGCTTTGGTGCTCAGAATACTGTATGTCCACATTTTCTAAAATCATCTCCGCTTTATATTGTGAAAGAATTAAAATTTTAATTTAGTGAATAGTTCATTTTATAAAAACTTATCTCTTATATGTTAATGGACGTTGTGAGATAGTCACACAGAACTGGTGATGCCACACTCTACGTAATCTAAGAACTCTATTTCCTTAACATTAATTTTTAAGCAAGTAAATAAAAATATGCTACATCACTATTTAACGATAAAAACTTCATACATGTACGTGGTATGTTTAAATTTTTTATCTTAAACAAAACATTTTTCTATAGTATGTATTCACCTAAGCCGTGCACTAACTAAACTCTTCTTTCTGGGCCCAGGCCAATTTAACTATAAATAGCATCCATTCTTTTGAGTAGGTGAGCGACTGTAAGATTGCTGCGATGTTGGATCTTAAGGCTCACCCAGAGGGCGGATTCTACAAGGAGACCTTCCGGGACAGCTCCATAGTGCTCCCCAACTCCCGGCTGCCGCCTCAGTGTAATCTCCACAGCCTGCCCTCGTCTTACTCACCTCTTTGCCATCCTGATATGCCTAATAGCGGTGTTAGGTCGATCCGATCCATGTGCCAGCTCTTCTGAGTCACCAGATCTCTCTGAATGACTTTGTGCGGGTTTCTTTGTGAAAGCTCGCCCCTTCTTCATCAACCCTGGATCATCTGTTGATTTGGTACTGATGGGTTCGATTTGTTGTCGGCTTGTCCTGCGTTCACTAGTGTAGTCCCGACGACTACCTAGTGCTTTACCCTTCTATCCGATTATGTGTTTTCCTTCTGAAAAGTTGAGCGATTTTAAGTTGCCTTGAATCATTATGCGGATTTTGGTGACTGGGTTTTCTTTGATTTCACTTTTGCGAGTTGTTTAGATGCATGCTGGGTAACTTTAGTTTGCTTCATGGTATTTCACTCTCACCTGTAAAGAATAAAAAGGAATAAGGAGACTTGAGAAGCTTGAAAGAGTAGTGAAAAAGTCCGTGGGTCATGTATTTTTCTGTTGTGGGAAATATTCGTAAAAATGTCTTTCTTCCTTGTACTATTGGCACTCTCACTTGCAACACATAAGATTTGTTACATAAAAGCATTAAAGTCTGGGTTGAAGAGGTTTCACCTAGAATTCTAGTGTTTCTTTTGCAGTAGGTGATTCCATAGGAGTGAAAAGGCATGGAGAGTTGGATTGATGAACTTTGGTTTGCATACAGCTCTTTTTCATTTGTGTTATGCTTTTATCACAACAGTTTCACCTAAATATTGAGGTTTGATGTTGCTTTCTTAATTTTGTGATGAACTCCAAGCTATGGCAAATTCAGCTTTCAAACTTCAGTCTGAAGTGAAATAACAATTGAATATTATGGCAATTCAGCTTTCAAACTTCAGTCTGAAGTGAAATAACAATTGAATATTATGGCAAATTCAGCTTTCAAACTTCAGTCTGAAGTGAAATAACAATTGAATATTTTTTTTGCTTTACGTAGGCAAAATAAAATTTGGGATATGCAATGTCATGTTTTGGTTTCTGCTTATGCTTTGAGCATATGCAGGCGGTGTCTGTTACTACTTTACACTGGACAGGCGGACAAGAGTTATTGAAATAACTTTCTAATAAACTTCATCCCACATATGATCATCATGGTTATCCACCAATTCCCAACAAATTAGGACTGGAACAATGACACTTTTCCACCCTTTCAGTTTATCATACTTCATAATTCATATTCAACATTCATGTTTTCAGTCTTACTTTATGTTCCAAACAGTCTTAAATGGTTTTCAATACTTCATCTCTTATTATGCTAACTCAACTCCTCTCTCCGGTGGATGTTTACTAACACATCCACCTCAGGATCTCATTTTTCATTTCAACCACTCCTGCCTTCTCCATGCAAGGATGAGGGTGTCGGTTTCGGTTTCGGTTTCGGGTAGGGCCGAAACCGAAACGGTGTCGGTTTCGGTTTCGGTTTCGGACGAAACCGTCCGAAACCTATAAAAGTTGACAAAAAAATTGTAAAAAAACTCAAATAAATCTGTAAAAATATAAAAATTCATCACAACACAAAAAGAACTAGTGGACATGCATATAAGATTGAAAAAAATTGGATTAAGTGACAGATATATGTGGGTGACATGTTAATGGAATATTCGATGCATATTAAAGAGTTAAACAATAAACATGGAATGATGTTGTCGTCTTGCACTATTATAAATATTACAAACACAATAAAATTCTGTAAAAATTAAATTTTCATACCTAAACATTACAATGCACTAGGGGAGCTATGTCACATTGTTTGACCTCTTCTCTTAACATTGGGTGACATGTTAATGGAATATTCGATGCATCTCCTTCCTCACCCCTTGGGGAGCTATGTCACATTGTTTGACCTCTCCTCTTACCCCTGCTAGATGTTGTTTGCCTCTAGTAATTCCTCCATATATCTCTTTCCCATAATAATTGCATTTTACTTTCTTTTTCCTAGCATCAACTAAAGTGAAATGAGCCCACCCCGGATCATCTAGTCCCTGGCTTTGCTCTTCTCCAGCTCTAGCCATGGTCCTACAATAAAAAAATAAAGCACAAAAATATGTAAGTAGAATGACATAAAAGACTGCTTGGAACCTAAAACAATCAAACATATCACTTATTGTTCAAATGTGGAGCCCGAACTCTCAAATGTGCGCCTTCGCACGCAGATCGACCTGCGCGGTCAGGTCGCGGGGATCGACCTGCCCGGTCAGGTCGCGGGGGTCAAGGGGGCAGCGCCCCTTGCGGGGGTCTCTGGGGGCGGAGCCCCTAGAAGAAAAATTTTATAAGGGAAAGGCTAAAGCAAAAAATAATACATACAGCGAAGCGTCCCCCTCCCCCCTTGCGCCCCTGCCTCTCCTCCCACCTTCGGCAGAAAAAATCCCCCCCAAGAAAAGCCGAAACCACCCCCTTGCGGCCCTGCGGCAGTGTCCACCCCCTTTTGCCTCAGATCTCAGATCTGAGGGGGTCACGGGACGCGAACTCCCTTTTCAGGGGAGTTCGCATCGGGTTTCGCCCGGTGTCGCCGGTTTCGGGCCGACACCGGGTGGTGTCGGTTTCGGTTTCGCCCGAAACCATTAAGTCTCGGACCGGAACAGTGTTCCGGTCCGATTTCGTGTCGCCCAAGGCCGAAACCGACACGTTTCGCCGTGTCGATTTCGGTTTCGGGCGAAACCTACAACCATGTCTCCATGTAGTTTCTTTTAGTAGCCCAACACTCTGCCCCACAATCTGATTGCAGCTTAATAGAACTTGTCCTTCACTTAGTATGACTCTAATAGTCACAAAGTATTCTCAAGTCGTTTTCCTTTCAGCCAACCAATGGAATCCTAATAAGAAACCTCAGTATTTGTAATCCAGTAGCTGTTGTATTTTTCAGACAAGCATGGTTTCTGCAGGTCACACCCTGATATCATAGTTGTCAAGGCGTCAAGGCGTAGGTGGGGTCTCGGATCGCCTAAGCGCTTAGGCGCTCGCCTAAGCAGTGCCTAGGCGTTTAGGACGGAACCAAGTATGAGTTGTTTTCAAGTGTCCCTCTTACTTGATATTTATGTATCTATAAATATATATAATGATGAAAATTCAATAAAAAATATCATAATATGACAGACATAAAGACAATGAAAGCAACAAAAATTAAACTCCAAGTAAACAAACTCACATTATATATCATAAAGTCATAAAAAAATCTAAATTGACATCTTCAAATAAATAAGCACACTAAATAAGAACAAGAAGTGCAAATATCATTCTATCATCAGAAAACTAATTTTCAACTTTTAAAACAAGCAATACACATACATGTAAATATGTTAAATAAAAATAAGAAATGCAATATCTTAACACACTTAAAACAAGTAAAAACTAAATGAGTCCATTACATAATCCCACAATATGCCTAAAATTTGAAAAGAAACTAGAAAATGGCAAGTCTCATGTGTTTGGGTGATGATAGTTTAAGTTTGACCAAATCCTGAGAATCTCAAAAAGACTAAGTGTTGTTAGTAGGAGAGCGGCTCCCTTGGAGAAATCATATGCATGTTTGACTTTTTTTACCGGACTTTGGATTTTTAGTGTTCCATATGGTTTATTTGAATTATCAAATTTTTAGATAGGTCAAATTATGAGAGATTAGAAAGTTAGCATTTCGCTAAAATCATCGAAATCGTGATTTTCTTCTTCGATGGGAGAGTTGACTTTTTTTTGGTAAGAGATATGATTTTTTTGATATTTTTATTGGATTCAAATGAGGGGTACTTCCTTATTTACATGTAATATCTTAAGTAAATAAAACAACAAATTATAACATTTACTTAAATGATATTCAGGTAAATAAGATGTTACCTGGAATCGGGCTGGACTCAGCCCTGAAAATCGACCTGAATCTACTGTCTAAGTGGGATATTGCGGACCCCAGAAGGGTCTAGGCGCGCCCAAGCGCCCTTGGCGTGCGCCTTGGCCGCCTTAGCGGCGCCTGTTTTAAGGCGGCTGAGGAAGCGCCTTGGCGCTTAAGCGGCGCCTAGGCGTCCGCCTTGACAACTATGCCTGATATGATTAAAATTCAGTTGCCAAACTCCAGTATGAAGTGGGATGACTGCCAAAATATTTGCTTTGCTTTCCTTAAGAGTGAACTAATTCAGGATTGTAGTTATGAATGAGCCATGGACTGCTCTTTTGGAACCTATGGGAACATCTTTAAGAGAAACTACTTGCAGCTTTAATCTGGGTAGTCTATTTAATAACATCCTCTTTTCAAATATGCTGAGTAATCGTGAAAGCTTCAAGCTATTTTTGATCCCCACTTCGGGAGTCCATTCTTCTTTGTATTTTTATTAGCAAGTAATTTCAAAATGTTGAGTTTTGTATCCTAGTTTCTAAGGACATAGACAGATATATGCAACTAGAGAGGAAGAAATCCCTAGAATTTCTCATGCAATGCCCCTTGTTTATGATCACTTTTTCTGAGCATATGAGGATGACCTTTTCCAGTTGATTTAGAGGCCACAGAATAGCTAGTTAGTCCAACAACACAATGTTTCTTCAGCCCTTCTGGCACCATCATCCCATCATGTTGTTAAACTGGCCAATGCAGCCAATCATCCATCAATTCTTCTCACTGGTGGAGAACCCATTTCCAGTTTCTTTGTCCATTTTGGTAGAATTTATGTTACTACAAGCAAAATTAGACGTTAAATCATTTGGAACTTGTAGGAGGCTAATATTGTCACACTATCGTAAGCTTGATTAAATGCTATTCTGAATTCCAACTGAAACATCTTCAGACAAGGTGGATCGCCCCGTCAGCACAGCTATATACTTCATGCTGCCAACAGGGAGTGTCTCACATCTGCACCGAATCCCCTGCGCTGAAACCTGGCATTTCTATAAGGGCGAACCACTTACAGTTAACCAAGAAATTAAAGCTCTTCACCTCTGAATGTTTTTAGCTTCATGGACATACCACCAATCATGATTCCTGTTTCCTCTCCTCTATCTTAAAATACTAACAGGTCTTTGAGCTTCACGACGATGGAGAAGTGAAGTTTACCATCCTTGGCACAGACTTGGAGTCTGGTCAGCTTCTGCAGTACACAGTTCCACCAAACACATGGTTTGGCTCATTCCCAACCAAGGATGTGGAAACATATGCAACTGATGGCAGTTCACTTGTCCTTGCCCCCAGCAGAGATCCCGACCGCCATTACTCTCTGGTTGGGTGCACATGTGCACCTGCCTTTCCGTTTGAAGACTTTGAGATGGCCAAGTATGATGAGATTGCTCCTCTTGCCCCAAAAGGCTGAACCATGTATCCGGTATCTTACTTTCTAGCTTAGTAGACCGGTTGCTAATAAATGGTCCTTTTTTTTTTACCGGTTGAAGTTGCTAATAAGTGGTCATCGGGTTGTTCATGATCCCACCACATGATCTTACAATGGGGCTATTATCCTGTTTGGGCTAAATATAAAGCCAGTGGTCATGTGGCTCCTACCCATGCCATGGGATGTGGTTTTGCAGCTGGCTGCTTTCGTTGATGACTTTCTACTTTCCTTTTTCCTTCTTATTTGGTGGTGGTGGTGGGGGGGGAAGATGACATTTTTAAGGCAGAGGTCATTAGGAAATATCAAATCTTATTTGGCTTAATACTAAATCTCAGTCTCTGTTCGGGGGGAGAGAGAGAGAGAGATCTACGAAGGAGTAGATAATTTTTATTTTTAAGAAAAAAGAAAAGTTCTTTGGTTCAGAGGTACGATTTCTCTCTCTTTTTTCCCCCTCAAGGAACATATAATTTTTGGAACCTTTAACTTTCATGAATGAGTAACCTGGAGGAAATAACGTTTTGATAAAATACATGTTTATCTAATTTTTCAAAAAATTGACACGTATTTCGATTAAATATGTAGAAGCTAATGAATTTTGGGACAATTTTAGCATTCCCACCTTTTTTTTTTTTTTTAAAGTAATAAGTTTAAACTCATGTCTGGTGATTGTGTGAGGGGAGAAATATCGCCCACAAAGTGATATTTCGTACCAAAGTGATCTCAGCAAGCAATGGTATCTGCAGAAGTTTGACCTCAAGATCTTGAATAGTTACATTGTCGCCCATATTGGCAGAATTGGGCGTAGATTGGTGGGGAAAAAAAAATCTGAATTAGGGGAGGACCGCTGAGATTGCTTTACCTTGCACGAAAAGGATTCAAATATGTAAGAGGAAATCTGTTTGATGTGATCTTTCTCTCACCTTTTTCCAAAACTGAAGGGAGAGAGAGAAAGAGTGTGTGTGGTATGACTTATGAGTTGAGGGTTAGACTGATGTAACATTTTTGAGTAGAGAAAGACTTGATTCATATCTCTTACACGTCTTGTCATTGTGTTTATCATATTAATATGATTGGACATCTAATGAGACGAGGTTGTGTGCGCACATCGCTAAGCCTTTCTCTTCTGAGCAGTAGTGAGGTACTTTGATTCTTGTTGGCATTTAGTCAAATAGTTGTTTCATTTTGTTGGCATGTAGTAGAAGAGAAATGCTTAGTGCCTTTTAAGAAGAGTGATAAAGATGATGGGAATTGACTTTTAAATAATTCTATTAGTTGAAAATTTTGACTTTCTCTTTTTTAACTAATAAATTATTTGCAAGACAATCTACGTCATCTTTGACCCCCCTCGAAGGACACTAAGCATTTCTATCATTAAAATAGTTTGTTGCATGTACTCAATTAGTTAGATGGCGTGTCAATGATCATTGTGGCAGCGCATCTCAGTTATCTCTATATGAGAAAGATTTTGTGTACTTCTCAAAATGTAAAAATGTCATGTCATCTTGTACTTTCCCCCTCTCATTGGTGGAAAAGATGAGAGAGATCCATATGGCACCTTGATTTCCACCAATGAGAGGAGAGAAGTGCAAGATGACATGACATTTTTGTACTTTGAAAAGTGCACAAAGTCTTTCTCATCTCTATATACATCTCTCTAGTATAAATAGAAAAGAGGAGCAAGAGGCAGGGCATCCAAGTTCCAGAATTCTTGCATATTCCTCTTTCCGCTTTCTTCTAGAACCTTCATAGGAAACCCTTTCACTTATGTAGGAAACTCTATTCCACCATGGAAGAGCTTGCCCAGAGAGAGTTTTCAGAGATCTTCTGGAGGATCTGAGCCGGTTCCCAAAGGGGGCTCGTGAGAGAGAGAGAGAGAGAGAGAGAGAGACCTTTCCAACCTCCAACCAAGACAACCACCACAAGCCCTCTTTCTATGTTCACTTCCACGTACATGAATTGATGCCGAAGAACACTTCAACACAAGCCTTCTGGGCAAACAATTTCCGGTTACAATATAAGCCCGGCAAAGATGGGGTCCGAATTGATGCCATCGAGCACTTAACAAACCAAGCTCTGCTCAAACAATTTCTGGTTCGAACTTTTTCTCAAAGACCTGAGGCTCTTAATGGATGTCGTAGAACAGTCGCAGCCTTCTGTTCAAGCAATTTCAGAATCTTTTGCCAGAGGAAGACGGGCCTGAATCTGCTTTGACGGTGCCAAGTTTTAGAGTATGCTTTGCAGAACCTTTTTATTTGCAACTTGCTTTTTGGCTTTAGCAATGGGAAATAAGTTAGGTAGGAAAGATTGCAAATAATCTCCAGCGGCCACATTGATGATAGTTTATGGTATTTTGCATCACTTTACCACACATCAACACTGCGCGTCGGACTTAGAGATTCATTTAACAGATGCCGGTCATCTTCATCTGATCTAATCTCTCATGAATTAATATATAACTAGTCACCAAATGTACTATATTGAGACGTAAAACTGTAGAAGGATACAACACAAATGAGGAATAAAATCGATATGCCCATGGGCCATGAAGAGCATATATGCGTTTACTTATAGAGTACTAAGTATCCTTCTTGTGGCCACTTTTGCAGAGAAAACCACATGAGGGAAGAGATACCTTGATGATTAAAGGTCGTGGCAGCACCAAAAACTCATTATAGCTATTCCCTCTTGTCCTCTTCTGGTGGAGAAAAGTCAATGGCTAACGCAGTTTTGGCTTCTGGAGAGGATGACCTCCAGTTTTCTTTTGCATGCGAGGAGGCAGGCTTTAACAACGACAACGTATCCTCCCGGTCATCACTTCCATCATCAGAATATGCATACCTGAACACGTGAATGTTTTAACTTTTAAGTCATGGCTCAAGGCACAGAAAAGAACTTACAAGAATAATAGAGGACATTGTCCCAAAAGCTTGTAACATCAGTTGTCCATACAAAGAGTGGAAAGTTGGATGAGAACTCGTAAAAGTCGATATGCTCATTAAAACTCAGGAACTGAATTAAGAGAAGCAGACCGTAGTGGCAGTACTAGCATTAAGCATAAGAAACAATGACTTGTTGCCAGTGAAATTATGGAATTTAAGAAATATATCAACAAGACAAGTAAACTAGACAGTGGTTTAAGAAAATGGATCCTCATTCTCTCAGATATTTCTAATGAAGAGTAAAAGGAACATAGTCCTTGTCTCTTAGGTTGACTTCTTCGAAGTCTGTGCAATTATCAACCCTGAGGTGTGTTAAAGCTGGTTCTCCCTCAGCTGATCAAAACTAGAACACCTTATGCGTAGGTATATACATACACGAGTATTATCTTGTAGAATAAACTGTAATAGAGCATTGTAGTGGCATTTCCAGGACAGGATGATTTTGGTAGTCGAGGGCAGTCGTAGCTCAGGTAATTACATTCATATCTGGAGATAGAATAAAGGGAGAATTACCAATCAATCCCTGTTTTTTGGGGACTTATTTTTAGGTCTCTGACTTCTTTATAAAACTATGTAGTTACATATTTATGTCTGTGAATATAAGTATGTAAGTCAGAGATCTAAAAATAAGTCTCCAAAAAATAAGGACTGATTGGTAATTCTCCCTAGAATGAATCATAAAAGAACCTGCGAGAGTAGTTTATCAGATCCCAAAACGAAATCATTATCATATTGCTTTTCAGCCGCAGTTGCATTGATGAGGTGGGGAATGCAATGCAAAGAGTTTCGAGAAGACAGACTCAAAAGAGAAAGGCTTATTGCACTTTCACATTGCACTTTAAGTGCAATGTGACTAGGCAACAAGTTCATGTGGCATCCAACAATTGGATTGTCATTTTATCACTCCTCATGTGAGGGGTGCGGCCCACATAGGATATTGCCTAGTCACATTGCACTTAAAGTGCAATGTACAAGTGCAATAAGTCTTTCTCGACTCAAAAAGATAGGACCCTGAATTTATGTCATATCAAAATTTAACAGGATTCCCATTTAAAAAAAGAGAAACATCTAAAGTTTCATGATAAAATTACAAATATTTGAAATCTATTAATGTCTGCATGCCATTCAGCAGAAAGTTCCAATAGACATGCGAAAACTCATTAAAGAAAAATTGAAGTTTCTCAGTTACAGGAGTGCTTTTGAAACTCATCACTGGAACTGGAGTTGGGACATTATGTTGGTTGGCAATCCCTCTGATGCTATCATCGGAGCTACCAAATAGTGGCCACAAACCGATTTACTTCACATGATGTTCTGCTGCCTGTTAGGCTATCTTCACACGTGCATGTTTCTAGTTAGGAAAACTTTATGCTCATAGGCAGCATATTCTCAGTTCACATGTTCCACAGATACATTCATACGTGAGGTGCTAACAGCAAATGCAAGATGCGAATAGGAGACCGTTACAGTATTTAGAAGTCTTTTAATGGCTTACCGCATTGAGTTTTGAGAGGGTGCCCATAATGCGCAGATGACACAAGTAGAGAAAATGATAGCACCTGCCAGAAAGCAGGAATAATCCAGGCGCTCTGCCACTTCTCACTGTATACATCAGTCGACTTGAAATAAAGCTGTAGAGATGGTAATGAAAAGGCTTATTTTAGATTGTGTTATTCTTCCACAAAGATAACAAAGTCATTTTAGTTTATATGATTTTTCCACAGGAAAGCAACTAGATATCTGAAGTTCCACGATTACAAACTTCTTAAAGGAACCAAATGTAGAATTCAGATTATGGCCTTAAAACATAAGCTGTTTGACTTCTAAATCACCCTATGTTTCCTAGGAGTTCCAATCTCCAATGAGATTTAGAAAGAAAGAACATTACCTCATAGCTCATCCAACCAACTGATACAATAACAGCCACAACCAATGAATTTGTAAATTTCCTGTAAATGTCTAGTTTTGCCAGCAGCCGCCTTGCCTGTCATCAGTAAGTCTCATTATGAATTGCATTTGTCACAAGCCAAAATATGGAAAATACAGTGCAATAGAAACAGAAGAAACTGAAAGGTTTACAACTGAGAATAGGAGTAGGATGTTAAGAAATACCTGGAGTTTATCTAGTGTTTTGGAGAGAGAAGTGAATATCCAAATAATGAAAAACGCATCTAAGATTGCCACCGGAAGCACTAAGAACAATCTCGCCTTCCCTGAGAGATCACTCACAGCACCCACATTCTCTACTAATTCAAGCACCTCTGAGGCCAGAAAAAAGGTTGTTCCAAGCACTATTACCTTTGAAGTAAAGCCACCCAAAGTAGGCCTCACAACCCCAAAACCCATAGAAACCATGAGAATAATCACACGTGAAACTGTTCGTTTAATAGTACCAAAGGTCACTGCCCAAATTGTAATTCCAACTGGTCGGACCCCAGTTTTATTGAATTCTGCATACTCAAAATACCACAACGCCATTTCAAACATGCCCAAGGTTATCACAAGAGTTATACAATTCTGAAGAGGAAGAACCTCTCTCCAGAACCTTGCATACTGAGAAAACCAGAAGATCCCCAGTATAACAAACGCAAGAGACATAGCACCATAAAAGTTTAGGAGAGGCGACATCCTTCCTGGCAAATATCCACTCGGATTCTTCCAAATTGTCTTCCCCTCTATGACCAGACCATTTAACCCTGGATCACAAAAGATGAAATATAGATTGTACATCCCTGTCCTTGTGATTGGTATAGTATGGGATGGTAAAACTGCAACAAGGTCATCTCCTCTGAATGCAATTGGAAACACCTTGGCCAGTCTGGATTCTGGACTGATGGCCTATAGATCACTGTGCCCTGGACACATGCACCTAATTTTGCCAGGTCAGGTGTACAACATACTGCTCTCTGACCACCATAAGCTGAACCTCCAACATACTCTCGGTCTTCCACTTCAAATACGATGGCTTGAACTAAGTTAGTGTCAGATTCTTTACTGGATACTGCAGCTTCCTTTGGCCTTCTGAA
The DNA here is from genome assembly GCA_014218235.1 of Colocasia esculenta. NCBI lineage: Eukaryota > Viridiplantae > Streptophyta > Magnoliopsida > Alismatales > Araceae > Colocasia > Colocasia esculenta. The sequence continues at coordinate 40,416,073 of CM024763.1, read as the reverse complement.
CATTATCTTCTCAAAACTGCATCAAGGAAAAGGAAAAAGAAACAAGGAGCAACTCAGTCTTGGGTGTTGTCCCCAAGTGTTGATTTTGATGATGGCAAAACGATTTTCATAGCCTTCTTTGAATCTTCGAATAAGTGTAAATAAATTGAGCTTAAACAATACATATACACTTCCATATGATACCAAATTTCGATATGTTGATCACTAACTCATATTTAAAGTTTGCAGAGCTTGTGCAAAGTTTTTTTGGCAGGTGCAAAGCAAGTATATGTAAAGTAAGACAGGGAGTTTTTGGTGGGTTGATCATTTTTCCCAGGGTGATGGTTTTTCACAGTCAACTCAGCAGGTCGACCGTTTTTCACAGGCAGCTGGTTTTTGGTGCTAGGTCTTAGAGGTCGACCACTTTATGGCCGCGGCCGATCATTTCCGGCTGTCTTTGTCTTTTTGTCACATGTTTGGTGTGTGTGGGGGGCAGGTTTCTACCCTAAAAGCAACCCACCTATATATACTCTCTTCCTTTCATGAATATGGGTGTGGGAGGAATGTTCTGAGGCTATTCTTAAAGGGTTCCTTTTCCTCTTTCCCTTTCCACCATATCCATTTCTCGTGCTCTGCAAATACCTCTGTTCTTTTGCTCTTTTTCTTCAGGTTTTTGCAGAAATGAAGGCTTGAGATGACTGGGACGTGTTAAAGGATGATGTTGGGTGAAGTTAAGGAGTTGTAGCAGTGAAGATGATGGAGTTTTGTGAAGCTTGAAGGGCCATCTACTTAGGGGGAGCTGTGCTACATCAAGTGTTTTGAAGACAAAGAGTTAAAGCAAAAAAAGGGCATCAACATCAACTTGGACGGCCACACCAAGGGGGCTTTGATATTTTTAAGCTCTATAGTTTGTGCATATTTTGGTTCTTGAGTATATTGAATAGATCTATACTTTGAACTTGAGATTTAGAGTGTGTGTGTGAGGCCATAGTGTGTGTGTGTGTTTTGGGTGCTTGCCGCACCCTTGGGGTACATGGGTATTCCATGTGTGTGTGTGTGTGTTGTAGATCCTTGGCCAGGATAGTGGAGTCTTCACAATTTTTGAAGGGGTAGATGTAGATCTCACATGGGTGAGGTCGAACCACCTTAAAATTCTTCCGTGCATCTTGCATAATTGGCCTTATCTCCTATCCCCATTCTTGTGCCCTGTTTTGCTCTAGATATTGCTAGTTGTTGCTGGAACATTTCGATCTAGTGAGGTTTGCACATCCATAATTCATCCATTGTCATCTTATTACTGTGCAAATTTGTGTTTCACTGCCCATCTTTCTGGTTTAGTTGATTGTGACTGTGATTAAACTGATTGTGGCCAACAAGAATGTCCAAAGAAGCAGTCTATATATTTACCATTTTATCATGGAATCACTAACAGGAATGACCCAGATCAGGAAACTGCAGCCCAGTGTTCGTTTGAGGCTATAGGCTGCTCATAGGAGGGCCGCCCATTGTCATAATGCATTGCATGAAAGGACCTTTTTTTTTTTTGTCTGATTTATCTTTTGCCTCAGATTGAATGATTACGAAAGGAGATCGAAGTAAATGAAGTAGTGGGCCTTTCACCCTCTTCCTAGTGTCTCAAGAAGCTGATCTTATAAATGCCCAACTCTAACCAAATAACAGTTTTTTAACAAGCCTTTGGAAAGTCTTAAAAGCCGTAGTTCTGACCACTCCAGTGGCTATGCCTCTTTTTTCTTTTTCCTCTCAGCGGTTTTATTTGCTATAGCTTTCTAATCACATTGGGGTGTCAATCAGTATAGAGGTAAGGATGTTTAGCAATGTTCATATTCACGTCTAGTGAGCTACTTATTTAGACCATTCAATTATCCATACACAAGAAAACTATTCATTGTCTTCATTTACTCGGTCAACAGCTTTCCAAGATCTGAATTCGTCCTACAAGATGCCAATACTAGCTAAGACGTTCGCCTACCTGAAGCAGGAAACTAGACACATTCAGTTAAGTTGCGAGATCTGAGCAATCCATCCTTATTAAATCCACACTGTCACAAGTTTATACTGCATTTTCCTTGCTGTACCAGACAGGCCTAGTAGTACACATTTACACTTGCTTCTCGGCTGCTCATTTATTTCAATGAAGTCCTATCTGTTCCAAAGAGTGGAAAAATAACCAATTCAAGTAAGCTCGACCTGCTTGTGTGCAGTTTTCTGAACCGGGCATTTCTTGGCGGCAATGAAATAAAGGTTTGGCACGGTCAAACAAGTGCGAAACTAGATATTAGAAGACAAGAATGGGAGCCTAAATCCAGTAAATTCGCAAGGTGGTTCGTAAGCACCCTTCGAAAACTCATCAACCAACCTCCAAGTAAAACGCGCAGAGCAGGGGCAGCAGTTCCCCCTCCGTCAGAAGGAAGATACCTCAAATCTCCCACGCAGAGCACATCGATTCAGAAAGCCAAAAAAAAAAAACAAAAAAAAACGCGGAATCCAGCAAAGCTCCATGGATCTAGATAGGAAACCACCGCAGATCAAAGAAGAGGCCACAGATCTAATATACGCTGTGTACTGTGTGATCGAGGTGGCTGCGGCAGTCGCATCGGGAGCTACCGGATGAAGGAGTAACCGTCGCCGGCGGAGTCGGAGCTGTCGTTCCCGCTGGGGGGAGCCGCGGTCGCGTAGAGCCCCTCGCTGCCGCCGTGGATGACGAAGGCATTGCCCCTGGAGACGAACTTCTCGTTGGCGTAGTCGTGAACGGAGGCATCAATGCGGAGGAACAGGAGCAGCAGGGCGACAAGCCGGAGGGAGGGGCGGATCCGGTGGGGCGCCGCCCCTGGCGCCATTCGGAGCAGAGAGCTGAAAGAAGAGAACAGAGAGAACAGGGTAGGCGTCGGCGGGTTTGGATCCCGCCTCTGGCTGCGAGTGGTGCACGTTTTGGATTCCGAACTACGTGTCGTCCCTTTTATAACAGGAGCGGGGTGCGCGGGTCGGTGACGCCGACGAGTCTGGTAAGGTTAGGCTGATGCGGCCAGCCCCGCCACAAAAGGACGCTGATGAACACTGCGGTGTGCGGACAATCACGCAGATTGGACGCGCTTTTTAGACGGAGATCTGTGGATGGAGGCCGGTTACAGCTATCTGACACCCACTTTGTTTCCGGAGAAAGGCTTTGTGCACTTTCGGAAAGTGCACAAAGCCACGTCTTCCTGCACTTCCGATGCGCCATTCGTCCACGTCTTACCGCTTCAATGGTCCGCGCCATGTCAGCACAGCGCTCTCCACGTCGCTGCTGAGTCCGCCACGCCAGCGCGAAAAGACGCACTGTCACCTCCACCCCACTCCGCTTCGGTAACATGACCCATGTCATGATGCCAAAGTCAAATCCCACTTCAAACGCCGGTTCCCAAATTACCCTCTCTCACCTCTTTCCCGCGTTCGCCCTCCCCTCACCATCACAGCTTCCTCTGCACTTCCGAAACCGCGAATTTGCTTGCTCGCGAACATTCACGGACGAGATCAACCAGAGCGATCCTGTGTGCACATCCAAAATCGAGAATTAGCAGAGAACCAGTGCTGTCCGGCAATGGAGAGTTCCAGCATGCGGTCGAAGGCGCTTCCGGAAAAAAGAACGGACGACGATGACAGTGCGCCATCAACTTCGAGTTCATCAGACGATGGGGCGAAGTGCCAGAGTACGCAGAGAAAGGCTTCTGGGGCACAGAGAAAGAAGAATGGTGCGCTCTCAAGAACCCTAATTTTTGCGTTTGCCTCTCAAGATTTGTGTTTTCTAAATCTCATCTTTAAAAAAAAAAAACTGAATGTAGATTGTATGTATCCATTTTTTTTACATGACATAAGCATGTTAAGTATTTTGGACTCCCCAATTTTGAGCATTCTTCACATATACAAAATTATTTCATATTTCATTTGGCATGGCTTGTTAAATTGGGATGTTTCACCGGTTTTCCTACAGTACGTCATTTCATTTTAGGGAAAGTTTCCAGGCTCATGTTTGATAAAAAAGAGCCTCTAGAGGATTGTTTGCATTCCTACAATTTGTGTGTACATGTTTCAAATTCTTATTATTTGTGCATTCTTCACATATTAATTGCCTTTCAAAAAATTATTTCGCACCACATTTTCATGTCAACAAGATTACTTACATCACTCTTTCTCTTTGGTAAACTTGACGTCATCATCTGTCACATCTCTCATCATCATCATTCATAATTTTATTTTAATTTCATTTGGCATGGCCCGTTAATTTGACATGTAATAAATTTTAACTAAAGAGAATGTTTCCTATTACGTAGCATGATAGTAAATTTTACAGCCTATAGAGTGGAGCTCAAATTTTCTAGAAGATCATTTCAATATTAAGATTGGATCCCCTGTTTTTCTTTTTGACATGGCATAAGCATGTTATGTTAATTAATTTTCAGCCCCAAGTTCATGGACAGTTCACGTATTAAGATTTATTTCGAAATTTATTTTAGAAGATGGTCCGTTAATTTGGTATGTGTATAGGGTTTTGTACTTCTTGGTGCCATGTTTTAGGAAGTATGAGCACTTTGAAGCCCATGTACCTGATCAGTTTAGAGCTTATATTTTCTTCTTCATCACTTCAATAGCCTGGTTTACATTTTATTGTTAACATGGAACCTAACAAATTTCTTGAAATTTCCTACAGAGTTTAAAAATGCTTTGAAAGGCATCTGCTCCTTGGAGAACTATGTCAAGGAGAGAGATCAATTGGGGTTTCGTGATTGCCATAGGGCCATTTTGAGGACAACCCCGTTTGCTCCTTTTGTTGACAGTAATCATCGAGCCATATTCAAGATGACTCTTATAGAGGAGATTGCTCATACCTATAAGGGTGCAAGTAATTTTCAGATAGGCGATAAAACTCTGACATTTACTGTTGAAGATGTCGCCCTGATTTTGGGTTTGCCTTGCTGTGGGCAGAGGGTCCCACATTATTATTCACCAATTAAGTTGTCAAAGTTGCACCACCGATTTGGGGCGAAGCTAACTTTTGATCGGAAGGTGGTGACAAAACTTATCCGACAACTGGTACAATCGGATGATGCTTGTGATGTTGACGACACAGCACGACTTTGGATAGTTTTGCTATTATCCACTTTCCTATGCCCACGGTCTTCCCCATGTTGTCCACCACAAATGCTTATTTGTTTGGACAATATTGACGAGATTGGCCGTTATAATTGGGCGGCTGCAGTCACAGAAATGACATTGCACAAATTTGATCACTTTGTTACTATAGTCCGTGAGAAGAGATCTGGGAGGACCACAACTCCCAAGAGAAGGATAGGTGGGAGAGAGCATGGCAGTGCCAACATTTTTGGCTGTTCGGCTGCTCTGGCTGTAAGTTTTTATAAAACATTTATACATTCTTCCATCATTCTGGTATCTATGTATGTAAATAAACCAATGATCCATGCAGGTGTGGTTCTTAGAGCACACAAGATTGCGGCAACCGATTGACCGAGAAGCAATTCCCCGTCTATTTAGATGGGGATCTGTTTTGGACAAGAAGCTATCATTCTCCATTGATTCTCTACAGGGGCAGCAGGTAATCCACAAATGGAAGGTTTTTATTTTAAATTTATGTAATAATCTGATCCTGACATTTATGAAAATTGATGCTTACAGATAATTAAGCGGTTGAAGGTAGGAACAAAGGAGAAGACAATCATTACATGTGTTAGCCAGGAAAAAATGCATCTACAAACTGAGGGTGTGGCTGCTCCCCCCCATCCTGAGATTATGGCCCTTCTTCAAGGTATTGGGGATGAAATCAAGTTGCTCCCTGAAAGGCTTCAGCAGGCTAAGTCATCTAATGAAGCCCAGATTGAAGCATTTACAACTGCTGTCACCATGGGGTTCAACAAAATGGAGAAGTTGATAAGATCAAGCTCTATGCCACAAGACCAACCTATAGTTGGCACAGATGCAGAGAAATTTATCTCCACCCCACAATCAATCACTCCTGCCCCTGCCCTTGCATCCCCCAAATATGGTGATGCAAATGCATTTGCTCTGATCGTGGATCAGGAGATTATTGCACCAGATCCAGTAAGTGCGGTCTCTACCACCGTACTTCTTAGCCCGACGTCCCTAGTAAAGAATATCAAGTGTCGGGACGATCGACAGCCTGGAATATATGACCAATCACCATTCAAAAGGCTGGATAAGGCTCCAAAAAAAAAGAAAGGGAAGAAGGTACAGTTGCAAACTATATTCTTTGATGTTCTGCATTAGACATTTATATTTCTTTGTTTTGTAACTTATCTTTACACGATTTATGTTGGAGGCAATGAGCAAGCTTATGAGGTTTTATAAGCAATGGACATGGAAATCTGAAGCCAATGAGAGCCAGACAGCATTAGTCGAGGCCTTCCTTGCCCAGGAAGGATATGTCGACCACAAGTAAATAACTTCTCGGACAATACAATTTATTTATTGTTATTGTCTTCTACTTTCATAATATAAAATGTACTTCATTTCTTGATTGTCATGCATTTCAGACACACTGTGTTGACCTTCACTAATAATTGTTCGTTGAAGTGGTCACATATTTGGGATATACTATGGGGCAATATGACGGATGATGAGGTAAATACTGCCCATTGCACGAACAGTACCTTCAATTACATTGTCCATTAATTTTCCTAATGTCTTCTTTTATATTATTTTTGGTGGTTACAGGTTATTGACATTGTCTTACATGCTATGAAAGACAGACAAAGAGAGCAGGAAACCATTGTCCCAAATTCCTATCACCGATGGGAATTCCTTGGAACCATTATGGGATCATGGATTATGCTTACAGATGGCTCTAATGATGACAGGGGCCACAAACTGCATACTTGCTTCGGGCATGAAAAACTAGGTTGCCCAATATCAGATTTTCAATTCCTTTTCTTTGTTGTCCATGTATCGAGCCATTGGTTCCTTCTTAGTCTACAACCGGAGCAACGTCTCATCGTAGTATACAATTCCTGCAGAGGACATGCAACTTATGACACATGCGCTAGGAATTGGGTATGCCAAACTAACTTTGCACTTTGCAGTCGGTTATAAACATCAGGAATAATTTACATTCTTTGTTTTATTGTTCACAGGAACCAATTCTTAAAGCATATCTTGGATATGAAGGCTACACAAATGCTGATGAATTTCAGTTAATATTTGATGAACTATGTCCTCAACAACCAAGCTCTAGCATGAATTGCGCTATGTACATTTTCATGTATGTAGACCACTTAACAAGGAAGCGGGAATTATGTTGGGATTTCTCTGACAATGATGTAAAAAAATTTCGGCTACTACTAGCTTGTGATTTTCTGTCAATGTATTTAAACAATGTATGAACAATTTATGAACAATGTATGAATGGTGTTGTTACATTTTCCTTCTTTGTCTGTGTGGGAATGAGGTTGTAAAAGGATGCTTTTGAAATTACATGCACACATATGTATATGACAATTATATGTGAAGGCCCTCCAGGAAGTGTTCCACAGGTGGTATCCAATTTTGGGTTTGGCTGTATGTTCAGTGATATGTGCTGTATGTTTAGAAAATGGGCTCCAGGAAATTGGAACCAAACCGTGCAGCCTTGAGGTCCATTGATTTTACCTTCATGGTTTGTATGTGCAGTGGTGTAATTGTTGCAGAAATTGGGCTCCAGGAAAATTGAACTGTCGACATGTGCTCTTCCACCCACAAACATATTCATCAGGGTGGCCATTAGTTGTCGACAACCGGTTTGTGGTTGTCGACAGGATATGCTGAGTCCATGTAAATGGTCAGCCATCAGTTGGGCTCCAAAATAGTTTTGTTGGGAGCCAAAATACTGGTCCTGGACTCCAATATATGCAGTTGGACGCCAAGACTTGAGCAGTTGGTGTCCAAACTACCCAGTCTTCTTTAACTTCATTGGTTTTTGTAATATTATGAATTATTTTTAATAAATGAAATGTTAAAAAATATTTGTGACATTCTTGGTACGAAGATGTTTCCAAAGGAAGGGTCATCATAAGATCATTAGATCAAATAAAAAAAGTTCATCATGAACTCCAATGGTGATGCAGTCTGATCAGTTGGGCTCCAAAATAGTCTTGTTAGAAGCCAAAATACTAGTCCTGGACTCCAATATATGCTGTTGGACGCCAAGACTTGAGCAGTTGGTGTACAAACTACCCAGTCTTCTTTAACTTCATTGGTTTTTGTAATATTATGAATTATTTTTAATAAATGAAATGTTAAAAAATATTTGTGACATTCTTGGTACGAAGATGTTGCCAAAGGAAAGGTCATCATAAGATCATTAGACCAAAAAAAAAAGTTCATCATGAACTCCAATGGTTGTCGACAACCGGTTTGTGGTTGTCGACAGGATATGCTGAGTCCATGTAAATGGTCAGCCATCAGTTGGGCTCCAAAATAGTTTGTTAGGAGCCAAAATACTGGTCCTGGACTCCAATATATGCAGTTGGACGCCAAGACTTGAGCAGTTGGTGTCCAAACTACCCAGTCTTCTTTAACTTCATCGGTTTTGTAATATTATGAATTATTTTTAATAAATGAAATGTTAAAAAATATTTGTGACATTCTTGGTACGAACATGTTGCCAAAGGAAGGGTCATCATAAGATCATTAGATCAAAAAAAAAAGTTCATCATGAACTCCAATGGTGATGCAGTCTGATCAGTTGGGCTCCAAAATAGTCTTGTTAGAAGCCAAAATACTAGTCCTGGACTCCAATATATGCTGTTGGACGCCAAGACTTGAGCAGTTGGTGTCCAAACTACCCAGTCTTCTTTAACTTCATCGAGTTTTGTAATATTATGAATTATTTTTAATAAATGAAATGTTAAAAAATATTTGTGACATTCTTGGTACGAAGATGTTGCCAAAGGAAAGGTCATCATAAGATCATTAGACCAAAAAAAAAAAGTTCATCATGAACTCCAATGGTTGTCGACAACCGGTTTGTGGTTGTCGACAGGATATGCTGAGTCCATGTAAATGGTCAGCCATCAGTTGGGCTCCAAAATAGTCTTGTTAGGAGCTAAAATACTAGTATTGGACTCCAATATATGCAGTTGGACGCCAAGACTTGAGCAGTTGGTGTCCAAACTACCCAGTCTTCTTTAACTTCATGGTTTTTGTAATATTATGAATTATTTTTAATAAATGAAATGTTAAAAAATATTTGTGACATTCTTGGTACGAACATGTTGCCAAAGGAAGGGTCATCATAAGATCATTAGATCAAATAAAAAAAGTTCATCATGAACTCCAATGGTGATGCAGTCTCATCAGTTGGGCTCCAAAATAGTCTTGTTAGGAGCTAAAATACTAGTATTGGACTCCAATATATGCAGTTGGACGCCAAGACTTGAGCAGTTGGTGTCCAAACTACCCAGTCTTCTTTAACTTCATCGAGTTTTGTAATATTATGAATTATTTTTAATAAATGAAATATTAAAAAATATTTGTGACATTCTTGGTACGAACATGTTGCCAAAGGAAGGGTCATCATAAGATCATTAGACAAAAAAAAAAGTTCATCATGAACTCCAATGGTGATGCAGTCTGATCAGTTGGGCTCCAAAATAGTCTTGTTAGAAGCCAAAATACTAGTCCTGGACTCCAATATATGCAGTTGGACGCCAAGACTTGAGCAGTTGGTGTCCAAACTACCCAGTCTTCTTTAACTTCATTGGTTTTTGTAATATTATGAATTATTTTTAATAAATGAAATGTTAAAAAATATTTGTGACATTCTTGGTACGAACATGTTGCCAAAGGAAGGGTCATCATAAGATCATTAGATCAAAAAAAAAAGTTCATCATGAACTCCAATGGTGATGCAGTCTGATCAGTTGGGCTCCAAAATAGTCTTGTTAGAAGCCAAAATACTAGTCCTGGACTCCAATATATGCTGTTGGACGCCAAGACTTGAGCAGTTGGTGTCCAAACTACCCAGTCTTCTTTAACTTCATCGAGTTTTGTAATATTATGAATTATTTTTAATAAATGAAATGTTAAAAATATTTGTGACATTCTTGGTACGAAGATGTTGCCAAAGGAAAGGTCATCATAAGATCATTAGATCAAAAAAAAAAGTTCATCATGAACTCCAATGGTGATCGACAACCAGTTTGTGGTTGTCGACAGGATATGCTGAGTCCATGTAAATGGTCAGCCATCAGTTGGGCTCCAAAATAGTTTGTTGGAGCCAAAATACTGGTCCTGGACTCCAATATATGCAGTTGGACGCCAAGACTTGAGCAGTTGGTGTCCAAACTACCCAGTCTTCTTTAACTTCATTGGTTTTTGTAATATTATGAATTATTTTTAATAAATGAAATGTTAAAAAATATTTGTGACATTCTTGGTACGAAGATGTTGCCAAAGGAAGGGTCATCATAAGATCATTAGATCAAAAAAAAAAGTTCATCATGAACTCCAATGGTGATGCAGTCTGATCACTTGGGCTCCAAAATAGTCTTGTTAGAAGCCAAAATACTAGTCCTGGACTCCAATATATGCTGTTGGACGCCAAGACTTGAGCAGTTGGTGTACAAACTACCCAGTCTTCTTTAACTTCATTGGTTTTTGTAATATTATGAATTATTTTTAATAAATGAAATGTTAAAAATATTTGTGACATTCTTGGTACGAAGATGTTTCCAAAGGAAGGGTCATCATAAGATCATTAGACAAAAAAAAAAGTTCATCATGAACTCCAATGGTGATGCAGTCTGAGCGTTGGGCTCCAAAAATAGTTTTGTTAGGAGCCAAAATACTTGTCCTGAACTCCAATATATGCAGTTGGACGCCAAGACTTCACCAGTTTTTTATTGTTGTCGACAGACAAAAGCAGGTGGTCGACAGATGTCTGTCAGTTGATGACAACCAGAACTCTGTTCCGCCTTGCAATGTGAACCGGCGGTTCACGTTCTATCCCGGTTTGGCTGTGGCGGTTCTATTCCGAAGAAGCCAACACAATAAAGGAACCCTAGTTGTCGACAAACCCTATCACCTACCCTTGTTCCTGCAACTGCCGCCGTATTCTACCCTGAACTCCGGCTTCTTCCCTCCTGGGCGAAAGAACAACACTTGTCTGCACACGCATTCATCTGCTGCATTTCGACTTCCATTTCCACAATGAGTTCCAGGGGCCGGGGAAAACGCACCGATCAAAGTTCAACTGAAGGAGAAGGTCAAAGTTCAAGAGCCCCTGCTGAGCGCCGATCAAAGTTCAGGAATGACAGACTCCCAGAGTTGAATGTTCCATCAGACATCAATCTGTTGAAGGTCAATGGCATCTTCAAGAAGATCATACAACCTCGGTATGTGGTTTTTCCTTCCTTGGAAGAAATGTTTCCCGGGTTGAGTACACTATTTGAAGAACAAGGCTGGATTGAATTTATGAGTTCTCAGAAGTCTTATTCTCCATCAGCAGTTTTGGAGTTTTACAACAATTTGGGTATGCATGATGATGACCTTTACACTACTGTCCAGGGTATCTCCTTTATGATTACTCCTAATCTTTTTAGTCACGCACTACAAATACCAAATAATGGGGTAGACGTCTTGGAAATCGAAGTGGATCATGCAGTCACATATACAATGATGACTAAGGAACCCTTTGAAGAACAGAAAAGTAAGGCCAAACTGAATGCAAACACCTTCCCTCCTTTGAACAGAATCATACATCATATGTTCACAACTATCATCTTTCCAAAGGATGGAAGCAGGGAGCTAGTGAATGAGACACATAGGACATTGTTCTACCTTATTCTTCGGAAAGAGCAAATTAATCTCCCAGAGTTGATGGTGGATGTCATACATGAGTGCTTCCATGATCCAAAAAGGTCCATCCCGTATGCTTGCCCTATCACATCTGTGATGAAGTTTCTGCGAGTATCACTAACTCCCAACAAGGTCATAACTCTGAAGAGGCGAAGTGCATATGATATGAACACTGCAACTAGGATGGGGTACAGAATAATCAATGGAAGAGTCCATAGGACTCTAAAAGGACAAGCAGATGAAGAGGACTCTGAAGAAGATGACATTCGTCAAGAAGTTCATCCACATATTCCTACTACATCTGAAGTGCCAACGTCCGGAGATGTGAAAGAATTCATTGCCGAACATTTCACTCAACTTGAAAGAAATATCAGATACGAATTTGATTACTTGAACAATAGAATGAATGCAATTGAAGAAAATCAAGGACACATGCAGAGGCAATTAGATACCATGGAATATGATGTCATGCGGCTTCATGATTATTATCAGAATGTCCATCGCCCTACTCCTCCTTAGCAATGTATGGAATATGGGGGTGACTATCCTTACCAATGTATTGCACAATTTGTATTTTTAAAGAAGCAATCGGGCACAAAGCTTGTCATGTTATGGAACGTTTGTGCTTGGCAATTCTTCTATTGATTTTTCATGTATCATGTTTTGTATGTGCAGTGGTGTATGTGCAGAAGTTAGGTTCCAAAATCATAAGGGGGGCTGTCCACAGCAGACAGGGGGCTGTCGACAGCTATGCATTCACAGACATCAACCTTTGAAACAATTTTTCGGAAACTTCATTAGTTTTTGATATTTTACCAATTGTTTTTAATACAAAAACTTCTTTCCAAAAATGTGTGACATTCTTGGAACCAAAATTGCATGCCATCAGAACCCTTCCATAATCAAATTAACAAATAATTGACCAAGCAATTTTTCCCGGTTCATTCTTCGTACGAAAATAATTGACCAAGCAATTTCAGACCAATTCAAACAATCTTTCGTTTCAGAATGAACAATCCCACGGATATGGAATTAGCTGCTGCTTATATGCATATATATATATATCAACACTCCATTGTACATGAGTGATCCTGCATCTTAACTTCCATACAAGTAGATGTACAACACATTAGTTGATATACAACACATTTGTTCTTCTAACCTTACAACAACTGCCAAGTACATATACAACACACATCAAAATGGGTCTTCATACAATTCCTCAAAAACATTGGCCTGTAAACAAGCACATAGCCAAAAGATAGTCCCCGGGTTCACACACATTCTTCAACTCCGACTATACGTCTAATCCAGAGTGCTTCATTACTTGCACCAACTCCTCGTACCATGGAATGCTGTTCCCCCGAATCCATTCAGCTAATGGGTTCACATGAAAAACAAATCAAAAAACAAACCACAACAAATTATCAAATTTTGTGCATAATTGTTCTGTTAAGCACTGAAAAAGTATGCATATAGAAATTGCACTTATTACTGAAACATAATGAGTAAATAAACTTACTTGGAGGGTTGTCCGGTCTTACCAACAACGACAGAAGAAAGTATTCACATTAATTTGTACATGGTACTGTTTAGCTGTAATATTACTTCACAATATCTGTCCGGACTGTGCAGAAACTGTTTTCATAAAACATGATCCAAAGAAGAACAGAATTGTTGTACAGAAAATGAACAAGTTTACATTATTGGAGGGCTGAATAAAGATACGAGTATGAAAATGCAAGATTAAAAAAACCCACGTTACCTTGAAGTATGGGTAGAACCGATCATTCGTAGCAATGTAAGGATGACAATCATTGGGTACATTTGGTTGTACAATCTTCTTCACGTAGTGGCTAATGGTTTGTGAGGTATGTTGAAAGACCAATGAGTCATCCGCCAACAAAATCGCAAGAAAAAATCTTCGAAGTGTACATGGCAAAACAAAATGGGCAAGACTATTTTCGCACACAACGTAAAATTTCATTACGCATGATATGCAAAACAAGTGACATTAAGAAAGGACTACATGAAAGTCATAGTTCAACATAAGCAAAGGTAGAAGAACCCATCCAAACATTACTTTCACACACCAAAGTCTCAGTGGCGTAATGTAACGTTCAATAGAAGTCCTAGAGCAATGAAGGTCAACAACATGATGATGACAAGTAGCATGCCAATTACTATGTATGTCATCAGATAGCCTTCTTGTCTTTTCCTTCGATGAACATTTATACCACGCTCATGTCCGGTCATGAGGTGTCCGGTCATGAGGTTGGATGCCGGTGATGATGTGTGAGGTTCAATTCCATTGAAAGCTAACTCTGCTTCTTCCAAAGAATAAAATCCCTTGAAAATTGCACCGGGGTAACCATGAACCTGTGCCAAACATTCATTCCAAGAAAAATAGATGCCCGGCCTCCGTCCCACCCACACAGCATAACAGTAGAATTTACCCATAATATATTTCAAATTCCTGCAAAAAATAAATAAACAAAGAGTAGAAGTATGTGTGTAGCAAAACACATCTAAATGACAATAAAGATATAAATCAGAATTTCAGACCAATTTATCCATTACATGCATCCAGTCGGTTCATAAAAAAAGTACGTTCGAAGATAAACTGAAAAAGTACAAAGACACCCTGCAAATGATTTGCAACATGATTTAAGAAGAGGTACTGAGACATCATACAACATTTTACGAACATGCGCACAACTGAAGAAGTTGGCAACTGGTAAAGGCTGTCGTTTTGGAGGCTGGTCATGATGATCCGTCAACCACGTAAAGTCATCATGGTCAACCACTCAACTTTGTCTTCATCTGCCATGACAGAGAAAACTAATCTCATTTTAGGATCAGTGAAAAAATGCATACCCTTCAAGAATACACGATATGGAAGGGTTGGCATGTTCTTTAGGTCCCTAAGGACTTCTTGTATGCTTGGTATTTGTTGCTCACTTGGCTGCCCCTTGTTTGATTGATGACTTAGTTCATTTGCAAATATTCTTTCCAACATACCATTCCTCTCACGACTAGCGTTAGCGATCATTTGCAATGCTGCACTGCCAACATCTTTTTCCCTCATTTTTCCTTTGCACTTGTTCCCTACACCTTTTCTTCTACTTGTGCCTTGTTCATTTGACGTGGGAATGTTTGGGGTCATTGGTGATCCCTCATTTCTAATGGATTCCGTGTGTTGCCGTGCAGAAAAGCTCATCATATAATTGTGGTCTTCTTGTGAGAAGTCAGGTGTAAGATCATCCACCACATTAGGTGGAGGTGGAATAACAAAGTCATCATCGTTCATATGCATATATGGGCTACTTGATGATCTTTCTCGCACATTTCTCCCCTTTCCCATTCGTGGTGGTCCTTCCACCTGTTCACCTGTGCAAGTGCTATTTTTTCAGAGCATTTGCATTTGGTCGTAGATACGTACTGGATTTACATGCCATTGCAGTCATAAATCATGTATAAACTGTAATTGCATGTATTGGAGGCTAGCAGGTACGAGAAATGGAAATGTAGTAAACATTGAATCCATAATAAAAAGGAGGGTATTAAGACCAAGGTGTTTGCATTTGCATTGTTTGTGTTACAGCAGTCTTATGAAAGGGACACATACCTCCGTCAGACATTCCTTGGATGCGAGGTTTTTTCTGTCTCCTGTCAAAAGAAGAACAGGAATGGTGAATACCTTTTACTTAAAAAAGGTCAGCAATCCAGTGAGGAAATGAAGGCTTTAAAAAAATGTTGAATGCACTATTTGTGCGTTGTTGTTATTATCCGAAAGTAAAGTACATATTTGAAACCCAAAATTCCATGGGAGGACCCACAGCCAAAAACCACCATTGCAGATTTTGTTCAGGGAGCCCCAATGATAGAGGGGAAGGGGATGACCGAATGTGGATACAGATTTACCTCAGGTACACGGACTTGGAAGAACTGGAGGACGCCGTCGAAGCAACTGGGTTGCTCGTGGAACCAAGTTGCAACGCTTGTCTTCGTCCTTCCTCTGCTCTGCGGATGGATACATGAAGGATGCCTGAGCCGTAGAAGAAGGGAAGCTCGTGGATGCGTGAGACAGGGCGTCGCCGGTTTCCCAGACACCGTTTGCCAGTTTCCCAGACACGCCTCTGCCGGAGAAGACAGGACCTAACCCGAGTAGTCGAGTCCATGGATTCGCGCTGCGCTCTGCCAGACACCCGGTCACGGGATGGGAGTGGAGGGCATAAACGGAAGAAAACGATTTTTCGTACTTATTCACTGTGTTGCAAAAAATGAAAAATCTGGGACATAGGTTTCTCTAACTTCATTTATAAGCTGGCCTTCATGCAGTGGTTGATATTGTTCGTGTACTAGTTGTTCCACTTGTCGATGAACAACCAATCTTTGTGCTTTGCTCCTCTTCCTTATCTTCTCAATGGCTGATTTAATTCTTTTCTCACGTCTCCTCCCCTTTGTCACAACTCTCAGGGGATCATGGACTACGGTTGAGTCTGGGAATGCCTTCGCCTTCGATGTTGATGAATTCATATGCAACATGGTGTCTCTCACCTTTTCCATAAGTCTAGGCATTTCGCCCAAAGCAACGTCAAATGCTTCCTCTGACCTTGATGCTGCCTCAGCAATTTTCATGAATCTATAAATGAGAGTAGAGTACCTTGAAGATATTGAAGTGCGAGATTCATTATCAGGTCTACTCTCATTACTTGCATCCCGATATCGCATATCCTTTCGCCAACGGCCTAAGAAATATTTGTCGGGGATCTCTGTGACGCCAGAGAATTGAAATGCCAATATTGCATGCCTACATAAATAGCCTTTAAATGTAAAGCTTCGGCAGCCACATTCCACATCTTGTTCTTCCTTTGTATAAAGCACATCATACTCTCTCACGAATTGCTTGAATATGCCTTTCATATTTACCCTTTCATAGGACCTAACTGTCAGTGCCAATGTGTTTCCTTGTAGATCAACCTTGATGGGATGACATGCAGCAACCTCAATTAATTCTTGCTGAAACTTTTGGAATATTGCACGAGTGTAGATGTCAGCAGCTTGCTTCTCATAGGGAGAGCTTGTTTTCAAGTAAGCTTCTGTCTCCCATGATTTAACATCAGCTTGGTTCTCAGCATCAAATCGGCGTTCAATTGCAACTGCATATTTTGATACAAATTCAGATAATGTTGTTTTTGCCGTTACAAAACCATCAAAAAAGTGATTAATACTCTCACTCCTTTGACTAGTTGACATCCCTGCACAGTACAAGAGTAATAGGAAGTTAATAGATGGGCAACTAGTTAAGCGATAAAAATAAAACTTGGCAAAAAGAAAGTGAAGTACTTAACCAGCAAAAAATGTGTCCTTTAAGAAGACCGGAGCCCACTTAGCTCGGCAATCATATAATCCTTTTAGCCAGTCATTTTCTCTAGCTGATGCATAATTGCCCATCATGTTCTCCCACCTTTCATTGAACTGAAGGGGCGATATCGAGTCATAGATGCAGTCATCAAAATCAGACATAAAGTTCGGATGAGCATTACATATGTGACCAATTTTTTCTGGTATCTTTTTCAATATATGCCATAAGCAAAATCGATGTCTGGTATTAGGAAAGACTTCAGCAATAGCTGCTTCCATGGCTTTGTCTTGGTCAGTAATGATTGCATTTGGATGCATACCACCATTAGCTTTCATCCAACAATTAAACACCCATACAAAGCTTTCAATCCTTTCATTGCTTAGTAAGGCACAACCGAGAAGAATGGATTGACCATGATGATTGACTCCCACAAATGGAGCAAATGGCATTTGGTATGTATTTGTCAAATATGTTGTGTCGAAACATATGACATCGGAGAAATACGAACATGCTGTCCTTGACCTACCGTCTATCCAGAAGACATGTCTCAAACTACCATTATCATTTAGCTCCACTGCGTAGTAGAAGGTGGGGTTGGTAGCTTGCATTGCCTGAAAATGTGACAGCATTGTCTTCGCATCACCTTCTTTCAATTGGGTTTGTCTATCACGTTCAAGAAAGTTCTTACAATCCTTCTCCATGAAATCTAGTTGTCTAATCCCACCTTTTCTCTTTGCCATGCATGATACAATCTTTGACGTTGAAATCCCGACACTTCGCATGTTTACCATTTCGGCCTTCTCTGGAGTGCAAATCTTTCGATGGGATCGCAAGTACCCCGCCGCTAATGGATTTAAGGAGTGGTTATGCTTCAGTCGTACATCATACAAAATGTATTTCATGGTACAACTATCTCTTCTCACCTTTAGACTTGCTGGGCATCTGATTTTCGCTGTGTCACGATGTAACATTGCATTTGGATGTTGCCTACTTTCACCACTTCTATGACATGTGAACTTTTTGAAAATGCACACACCATCCAGAAATTTGCTATCCCGGCTTGCTATACCAAATCCTTCTTTCTTTGCATAAGTATTGTAGAACATTCTCACATCATCAATACATTGAAACTCCATCCCGTCACAAGGTTCTGCTATAAGTTGGGCTTCTGTGATGTTTTGCTTCTCCTTCGTTGGAGTCTTCACCCAATCATTCCCACATTCGAGTTGCACATTACCTATGATGACCACATAGACAAGTTATTCTTCAAAAGTTTAAAATCACACAAAACAGAATGCACAGATAGACGATGTGAATTATGCTTCTAATTTATTCTCCAAACCATATTCTTGCAAGGTGGGCCTTACTTGTCGACAACCTCTTTGTGGCTGTCGTTGTTGACAGGACATGTTGGCTCCATGTGTTTTGTCAAGAGCCTGTCGACCGCCAGAAACTTGTCTATCGACAGCTATGCCTTCACAGACATCAAGCTTTGAAGCCTGTGTGCATCTGTCGACAGCCCCTTCGTTGCTGTCGACAGCTGCTCACAGCCTGAAAGTTCAATGGTGATGTATGTCTATAGTTGGGCTCCAAAATACTCTAGTTTGGAGTCAAAATAATGGTAATGGACTCCAAAATAGCCTCTTGGACGCCAACATGTGCAGCAGTTGGGCTCCAAACAACCCAGTTTTGGGAAACTTCATAGTTTTTTGATATTTTATAAATTCTTACTAACAGAAAACTTGTTTAAAAAATATTAGTGACATTATTGGAACCAAAATGTTGTCAAGATAGAAGTACATGTCCCATTGGAAGGGTCATGATAATCCCAAAAAAAAAAAACCTGAAAGTTCAATGGTGATGTATGTCTATAGTTGGGCTCCAAAATACTCTAGTTTGGAGTCAAAATAATGGTAATGGACTCCAAAATAGCCTCTTGGACGCCAACATGTGCAGCAGTTGGGCTCCAAACAACCCAGTTTTGGGAAACTTCATAGTTTTTTGATATTTTATAAATTCTTACTAACAGAAAACTTGTTTAAAAAATATTAGTGACATTATTGGAACCAAAATGTTGTCAAGATAGAAGTACATGTCCCATTGGAAGGGTCATGATAATCCCCAAAAAAAAAAACCTGAAAGTTCAATGGTGATGTATGTCTATAGTTGGGCTCCAAAATACTCTAGTTTGGAGTCAAAATAATGGTAATGGACTCCAAAATAGCCTCTTGGACGCCAACATGTGCAGCAGTTGGGCTCCAAACAACCCAGTTTTGGGAAACTTCATAGTTTTTTGATATTTTATAAATTCTTACTAACAGAAAACTTGTTTAAAAAATATTAGTGACATTATTGGAACCAAAATGTTGTCAAGATAGAAGTACATGTCCCATTGGAAGGGTCATGATAATCCCCAAAAAAAAAAACCTAAAAGTTCAATGGTGATGTATGTCTATAGTTGGGCTCCAAAATACTCTAGTTTGGAGTCAAAATAATGGTAATGGACTCCAAAATAGCCTCTTGGACGCCAACATGTGCAACAGTTGGGCTCCAAACAACCCAATTTTGGGAAACTTCATAGTTTTTTGATATTTTATAAATTCTTACTAACAGAAAACTTGTTTAAAAATATTAGTGACATTATTGGAACCAAAATGTTGTCAAGATAGAAGTACATGTCCCATTGGAAGGGTCATGATAATCCCAAAAAAAAAACCTGAAAGTTCAATGGTGATGTATGTCTATAGTTGGGCTCCAAAATACTCTAGTTTGGAGTCAAAATAATGGTAATGGACTTTTAAATAGCCTCTTGGACGCCAACATGTGCAGCAGTTGGGCTCCAAACAACCCAGTTTTGGGAAACTTCATAGTTTTTTGATATTTTATAAATTCTTACTAACAGAAAACTTGTTTAAAAAATATTAGTGACATTATTGGAACCAAAATGTTATTAAGATAGAAGTACATGTTCCATAAACCATAGGATCATGATAACCTACAACATGAAGGACTTAGAAGAAATATATCTTAGAAGATTTAAATTTACAGTTTAGGCTCCAAAATGTGCAGTTACATTTCAAATATCTAAACAGCCTGCAAAATATTATGCTAAGGCAGCAACCAAATCATTTGAGATGTTAATTAGTGATCATTATACACAATGAAGTCTTTAGAAAAAAAATTATCCTACACCATGAAGGAATTAGACTACAAATTTGTTAGATCAATCAAGTTCACAGTTTACGCTCCAATTGGACTTCAGCTCAGAAGTTGTGATAAACACCAATTAACATTGTTAGGCTCCAAAACTTGTTAAAAAAATGAATTAAAAATACACTTTAGGCTCAAAATAGTATTCCGCACCTTAGACGCCAAATATAAAGTGAGGCTCCAATATGTTCGTCAATATACAAACCAATTTTTGGACTTACAAGCAACTTCCTTGTCTGCAGAATAGTCATCGTCGTTTTCGTTCAATATTCTAACCGGCCTTTCTATTGGGACTTCTGTGAAAAAAAATGTACATATAATTCTTCAGAGAAATTGCCCTGTTCCAAAACTCGTTGAGGAAAACATTCTAAAATGCAGATAGAGAAATAATTTGATTGAATTATTTTTACTAACCAGATGCATCATTTTCAACATGGAATACATGCACAATATTCCTCTGCTCACCATCGCAATTTTCCTTGCTCTGCTCACCATGACAGCTGCCCTTGCTCTGCTCACCATCACAGCTGCCCTTGCTCTGCTCACCATCACAGCTGCCCTTGCTCTGCTCACCATCACAGCTGCCCTTGCTCTGCTCTCCTTTTGATTCTATTGATGGTGCATGGGAGGAAAGAAATAAAGGATTGAGTGGAGGAGCCATTGTCTGTGTAGGCATACATGCTCCAGTGATCAAAGTTTGCCCTGAGAAAATAGACGGCATGAATGGAGATGGTGGCCACACCATCGGTTGGCCATACATCCATGGTTGGGCTCCATAAACCACAGGAGGTATCATTGCCGGCAGCATGCAATTTGAGGCCCTGCGTGATGCCTTTGACTTGTTCTGTCCAAGCTTATCGTTGGATTTCCTTCCTTTCGAGGCCGCAGAGTCAGACATGCTAATTCTCGATTTTGGATGTGCACACAGGATCGCTCTGGTTGATCTCGTCCGTGAATGTTCGCGAGCAAGCAAATTCGCGGTTTCGGAAGTGCAGAGGAAGCTGTGATGGTGAGGGGAGGGCGAACGCGGGAAAGAGGTGAGAGAGGGTAATTTGGGAACCGGCGTTTGAAGTGGGATTTGACTTTGGCATCATGACATGGGTCATGTTACCGAAGCGGAGTGGGGTGGAGGTGACAGTGCGTCTTTTCGCGCTGGCGTGGCGGGCTCAGCAGCGGCGTGGAGAGCGCTGTGCTGACATGGCGCGGACCATTGAAGCGGTAAGACGTGGACGAATGGCGCATCGGAAGTGCAGGAAGACGTGGCTTTGTGCACTTTCCGAAAGTGCACAAAGCCTTTCTCTTGTTTCCGATATACGGGTTAATGGGTTACGTATACGAGAACTGTTTGGCGCATTTCTTGATTATTTATCACGTCAATGTGAAAGATAACTCTATGCTCGCTCTGATGTGTGTTGAGATTTTTCTTATGTGTATTTATATGGATTTTTTTCCCCCTCTAACCTATCTTCGTTACATGTATATTTCTTTATTTTTATTAAATTGGTCAAAACATTCTTCGTGTATCTAAATAATTTCATTTATGTCATGTAGAGATCGTAAATCTGGTTTCCCAATTTAGATTTTGTGGTGATATAACAATAACAAAATCACATGTCCTCGGAGCATTTTTAAATTTGTAATATTTTTACAATATATTTAAAAGTTTGAAAATAAATATTTAAGTGCAATTATTTAAATATATTAAGGATATTTTCGACAAATTTTGAAAATAAAGAGTATGTATAATAATAAGACAATTTAGATGGGAGGAACTTAAGAATGTTGGGAGGAATACAAATCTAACTACACAATCTGCCGATATCCAAATTTCAAAATGGCATGAGAACAAGATCAGAGTGGCATCATAGCATTTCCTGTGATAATTGCCAACCAATGCCATGTCGAGAATTTTGTTAAAGTGATTGGCCACAAGATGAAAGAAGCCAATCACAAACGAAGTGAACACTGAAAGAATGACCCCACAAAGAGGTTTCAATGTGTTAACGGAGGAATAATGACTCCTCCAAAGAGATTTCATGTTACAGAGAGATACAAGTAAATGATTCACAGAGACGAGGATCCACCGGAATGAACACAATAATCCCACCAAACAATTCCCCCCTGCTCCAACAGCAGCCTCACCACAACACTTGTGTTCACTGACATCTGCCAGAACTTTTGTTTGCGAAGAGATTTCTCAGTCCACATCAAGAAATTCCATCATCTTTCTCATGGAACTCTTAAGCTCCACCGCATCCTTTTCAGCTTTCTGGGCCTGAAAAGGCAAGGTTTAGATGTTCAGATGCTCAGATCATTTCAGAAAGCCCTTCTAGATATCAGCATGTTAGAGGATGTGAAACATTACAGGACAGAGAGATCTTAATGTGACTTTACCCACCCTTCTTATTTCAGGAACAGAAACACGAGTCATATGGACTGGAAGCTCCTCCCTTGCTGGATCCTGTGTACAGGAAAATCCAACATTACTCATGAAGAAGGCTGCAATTTGTTTCACTTGACAAATTGACATTAATAGCAGGCGCATGAACATTAATACCAGTTCTCCAATTAAGACAACATTGTCGCCACGGACCACGTAGAGGCCTATTGAAATATCAGAGCACAGATCTCCAACAATTACGCGTTCAGAGGCACCCTCAAGTACAATATTTGCTGGACACCAGGAACAAGGTTGATTTGCATAAACAAAGGTATAAAATAAAACAAGTGTGACAGAATAAAAAAGGACAGAGATCAGAGGTAGATGATACCAAATTGATCGAATGAGCGAAGGATGCCCAAAAATATCCGCCCATCTAGTACAAGGACAAGAACTTTTTCTGCCCAAAAAAATAACATGTCAGTTCACGAAGATGGAAAACTATCCAGACACCATGAAAGCCTATGTTTGGTATTTGGATCGACTGGGGATAGAGTGAGGTTATCCTCAAAATTTTGAGGATATCCCCACTCCTATCCAAATACCAAGCATAGCCCAGTCTATCCATATACCAAACATAGTCTAAGGAAAACATTTTCTTGCTTTTGGCAACAGCAGGTCCTCCAGTATCATCTGTAAATAGGAGAGATAGATGACTGGGGACAATTCCATGGCTGCAAATATTCTACATATCATCGGCCACAGAACATAGAAAAGCAAGAACATTAATTATGTGCTCCACAATGGAGTCTTCAGGTTGATTCATTTGAATGTCTTATATGGCCTATGGGAAATCAAGTTTATCTATCAAAGGGCTGGAGCAAAACATCTATGCATCCTGAACAACTAAAAGACTTGGATCGGTCTCTTCTGGAACAAATGAAGACAAGTGATGTTATGGGACATTTCAACGCTAACTGAACCACATATATATGCTTTCTAGTTGATGCCACATGAAGTGTTAACCCTGTCCCTGGCATCCCAACTTCGTTGATCAACTAATAGTGTGCTCTCTAATTATGAACCTACATTAACAAGCAGTGATTGCAAAGGCTATATGTATAAAAAGGAAATTTGAAATTTGACATCCAAAGAATATATCCACAATCAGATTAGGTACAAGCACCAAAATAAGATATAAAACCTTCCCATTTGCCAACTTTCAAATTGGGCGATGTTGGAAACATGACGTCTGCCAGATTTTGTCAAAAAGAAATTGTTTAATTGCCACAAGATCTCCTTCCAGCGGTTTCCCAGTTGAAGAACAAATGAGGATTTCCGTAATTCTTGATATCCAGTATGTTCACTACTCGTAACTTTCACAAACAAAATAATAGTTGCCCGAACAGCTGATTCAGGGAATACTGTTCCTTTTTGAAGGTATGTAAAGGCACAGACGCAAATCTTCTCCATGGTGCGTTTCAAGAAAAGCTAAACCTCTGTAAGGTTTCTTGGCACGATGAATCACCTTCTTCTGTTTCCATTTTATTTTTTAACAACTCCAACTTAAACTCTTATTCCCCTAGAACATGTAGTCAGTTCAGGAGACACATGAGGAGAGAAAACATGACAATTATCACTGATCAAGGAGTTTACAAAAGGAAAGACAAGCAAAAACAGATAATAATACGAAATAAACGCCAAAACCACCATAACGTGGAGAACCAAGCCCATCGTAAAGACATAGGATATGATGCAGTAGTACTGATCATCCGACACCAGCCAGCCATGGTGAAGAAAGTTTTCAAGATGTGCAGCCGATCTCTACCGTAAGATAATGCTACCATAGAAGCCGAACCAACAAGTTACAGACAGCATAAGTTTGCGATTAGCAGAACACAATTGACAGAGATAGAGAGGAGATTACTGTCAAGGAAGAAGGCAAGAGATGCGGACGGTAAGGCATAATCCCTGGGCGCTGGCCAAGACATTGGACTTCGACCAAAGCAATCCTCTCGGCTTGTTAAAATGCACCGCAAGATCCTCCACGACCGTGTCAAATGGCATTGGCAGCCGCAAATTCTCTACTCCTCCCGCCCTCTCATGACCTCAGTCACCAAAAAATTGTCGTCTTTCGATGTCAACCCGCCAAGAAGTTACAAAGATCCTCGAACAAGATGTCCAACGCCTGCGTCGCTCGAATCCAAACCCAAGACAGGAACAACCCACTTAAGACAGATGCACGGACGAGCACTTTCGCCGGAACCAAGACTATAGCAGCCCAAGAACAGGGGATATTCTAACGCAAGAATGCAAGAAAGAGGAGGGGCGAAAGGAATTCTCTTCCCTCGCCTTCTGCAACAGCTATTGGCCCTTCTGCCACCACCTCCGCTGCCGCTGGCCTTCGCCGGAGAGTTCCCTCTGCCTCATTCGCGAGGACCACGGTGAAGAAGAAGAGGAAAGAAGACAGTGGCGATGGCGGACTCGCAGTAGGGTCTGCAGTCTCAGAGATGGAAGGAATTCTTGACTCGGTTAGCGAATTGGTCGAGGTTATTTAAAAATAAAATGGGCTTTTTAGCTTACAGCCCCTATAATAGTTATAATTTTATTTTATCCACTATGATTAACTATTTATTCCTAAATCCAAGAGAGTTAATTTTCTTTATAAACAAGTCCTCCTTATGAACTTATTGAGGAATATGGTAATTTATAAATGAGAAATTAATTAGAAGTCTTTGACTGTAATAGGGAGGTCTTTACTATATGTCACGTCCCGAGAATTACGCAGTGGATAATATTTGGACAATTCGAGTCGATATTCTGAGACGTGAACAGTCACTAAATAAGCCTCTAACTAACAAGCACTAAATGAATATTCACACAACATTATAATAGGGCCCAAATAATGAACTAAATCAAACTTGTATTCCAAATCTCAACTCATCGTTTCAAAAGAAACAAGTATAACTCTTTAAATATGGAATAACATGACTAAGACTCAATAAAAGAAATATTACAATTAATCTCACCTCCTACTACATCAATTCAATCTAACACTCACTCTAACTATAGATAGACTCATGTGTCGGAATGCTCATCACTTTAACACATTCCCATCCTCGACTTGCTCCTCCTCGGGAACTTCATAGTCACCTAGAGGGTTAAAAGTAGGAAATGAGTAAACTAGTCCAGTAGAATTTATATCTCAATGTGCGGGTAATGATATAAGTGATTAACAATTTAGAACTAGGTAAGCACGATTATCAAGATATACACGTGCAAATAAAACTCATTAAACATGATACGTGAACAAGCTAGATGGAATGATCATGATAGAGCAAGGTCTAGAATGATATATCGAGCAAGAACTATCAATAGAGTGACAAGTAACAAGCACGCAAGATATTCATTTAATTGCAATGATTGCAGGATAGTCATATCACGTAAGCAAGCAAGCACGAGTACGATCATGTAACATTAATCAAGCACGAAGACACTAATATACACCAAGGAAAGATCCACCTTAAAATGTACATTAGGACACGCGTATGTGGTTTTTGTATCTAGCATTCAACACGTAAGTACTCTCAACGCAGATGCAACGCCAGTAATCATTATTCCCTATGGTTAACAGTATATTTATGACTATCTGTCATTAGGGCTAGACTGGAGCCCTTGGACACTCTCCGTGTCCGGTCAGCATCTCATTTAATTTCAAATGTAGATACCCACAGTCATTAATGGTCAATAAGAGTTTCAAGATATAAACAATTGTAATGTCATGTTCATGATGATGATATGAAGAAGTAGCAACTAAGGTGAACATGATTGCATGATAACAATAGTCAAAAGATAGCGCAATTTAAGCTTTAGTTATCTCTTTACATTAATGGCTTAAGTTCAATCTTTCAAATCACACTCATGAGAACAACATGAGAAAGGAAGGGCACGCTATCTCCAGGGAACTTCAATGGTACAACCAACTTGGTCTCCATGAGGGAATCCACGGAGTACGGAGATTTATAGAGGTCTTAAGAGAAAGGTCACTAGACTGCCGATACGGAATGACCGTCCGTAAGTTTCCAATCCCGCAAGAAAGGGCTGCCTATAAGTGCAAGTGTGTAGTGAAGTACGTGTCTCAATCCACAATCCATCGGTCACAAATGTGCGGAAAGCAATTAACATGATAACATGAGATGAAACTATGCATTTAACTTGATATAAATTGCATCATTTTATGGTAGCATTTGTTCACTATAACAAGCTAGAGCAATAAGATGAACAATCAATAGTGTGCCAGATAGGTCATGTCATTAAAGAGCAATTAGAATAAATATTCACATAGTTATGGCTTTTTCATGGGTTGACCGCTTTTAGGCCACTGAACAGACTTCATGCATTGACCAGAACCAAGACATGCAAACCTTAAACTCTAGATCATGCAAAACAAGTCTCGAGTAGGCCTTGAAATCTACGACGGACACAGTCGTCGCAATTAAGAAGACAGTGCACGATTCAAAACAAGACTCTATACAAGGTTTCTAAATCGCGACGGGCCTACCTGTCGCGTTTAAATCGCGACATGTCAAAGCGTCGCCTTTTACAGCAGGAATCGATTGTCAGATCGATTATCTAATCAGGAACGTGATAGTCCCTTCTGTCATGTTAACAACGCGATAGATCGACATGTCGCGATGATGTTGAATCGTGACGGTTCTACCTGTCCTGTTCAACAATCTATTTCAAACTCCGAATATAAAAATAGGCTAAAATCTTAGGTGGGAAAACATAATGAATCGCGACGTACTACTACGTCGCGGTCATGCAGGACACAGAAAACCATGCAGCGCATAGTTTGAGGTGTCGGAACGATCAAGTCAATGGCAAATTGCGACGGGACACTCGGTCGCCTATTCCATAAACGCGATGGTCTGGTACGTCATGTTCATGCCATGCAAAACGCGACGTCTGGACTGGTCGTGATTTAGGGTTCGGCCTGAAAACGCAGAAAACTGCACCACGATGCATGCAACGCTTATAGCTCATGATCTATGGCTCTTTGGACGAAAGTTGTAACACCTCAAAAATTTTATTTATTAGAAAGTTTAGAAAAATGTGGAGATATTGATTGTTAAACATAACTACTTTCATGAGATGTGATTATCTTTAATTTAGGATTAAATTATATTAATAAATATAATTCTAGTGTCGTACTTAGATGTGCGCACTCTGACAGAACGACACCGAAATTCTGTAATGAAATTGAAATCCAAAAACACCATAATTTTTAGAAAAAAAAATGTGTTGATACTAGAAACGTAAATATCCAGAATTATTGATGTGCGGATTTCAAGATTAAGTCGACGTAATGATTTTTCAGACAATTTTTGCTGGATGAAAAATTAATTCTAAAAATTAAAATAAAATTACCATAATTTGTAAAACCTTCCTATTAGCTTATGTTTGAAATCTTAACTTGATTAGACACCATTTGGGTATAAAAATATAGTGACAAATGGACCAGTTGAATTATCTTCTTGATACGGGTCGTCACCGGCCGACCGGGTCATCACCGGCCGACCTAGCGATTACCGTCGGCATCGTCTTAGCACCAATAGCGGCAGTCCGACGACGGCCTAGTCCCGGGCGGGATGTGCCGACGACCTAGGTAGGCTGACAACCATGACGTCGCCCGCGCGTCGGCTATCCCCCCTCGGGCCGACCATCATCTTGCTGCCCTCGGAGGGACAAATGATCAGGGCAGGTCTAACTGCGTCATCTCATTTGGGAAATGCTTAGCTGGACTTACCCTACTCGGCCCTGCGTCGTCGTGGGCGTGAGGGCCCGAGGTTCGCGACCACATGCACGCCAACTACCATGCGTCCATGAAAGGAAGTCCCAATAACGGTAAGACCCGAGATCGTGGCAACTGGCCACCCCACGACAGCTGGCCGGTGAAATCTGGGCCCTCTCCAGCCACTCTTGACAACCACGACTCCACATGAGGAGAATCAGGGGCGAAATCGTGGGCATGTCCACGACTGGCCCTTACGGTCCCAACTCGCGGGGCCCCCTATAAAAGGTAGAGACACCCCACACCAGAGAGGTAGGCTATTCTAAACACTGATACTCCCTTGCTCCGACCACCCGAACTGACTTGATCGTCGGAGTGTTTACCCATCGAGGACCCTCGGTGGTTTCTTGCAGGTTGGATATCGATCGCATCACGTCAGCCATCAGCCTCTCGTCCCTTGGGTCCCCATCCGACCGGCCCAGGCCGATCCCACTTGCTCCAGCAGCAACATTCGGCACCGTCTGTGGGAAGCTTCGAACGAAAAAGCTTCTCTCCATGGCACCCAAGGGAAAGGTGGTCGCCCGATCGTCTGTCGACGAGGTCGCCCCCACCAATGTGATTGAAGAAGTTGCCAGAGGTGTTTTCGGAGCAGGAGACCAGGACTCGACGACATCCTCGCACCTTGATCGCGTCGAGCAGACGCTCACGAGTCTTCAACAGGTGTTGATGAGGATGGAGCAGAGTCAGCAAGCATCCCCGACCCAGGGCGAGGCCCTGGTTCGTCCGATAGTCCAAACTTCGGGTGCCCCAGAGGACGTAGGGGTCCCCGGTCAGCAAACAGCCCCACCAGCTCTATCGGCGAGCCATGCCGACATCCAGCGAGCAGTGCCTATGATTTCTTCGTTGGCCCCTCAGCAGGCCGCCACCCATCTAGTTGCACCAGCGGCGGCAGCGGAATATGGGATAGCAAGGACCGACATCGCCGACCACTTCTCGGCAGAGTCAACGCCGGCCTCGACGAGCGTGCTACCCGTCGATCCTCGATGGAAGGACAACTTACAAGATATGAACATGAAGATAGAGGCACTACAGCGCGGTACCTGTGCCCCCTCCATGGCGATGCTCCTCACCACCTCGCCCTTTGTCGAGGAGATCACCTCGGCGCCAGTACCAACAAAGTTGTAGCTATCGAAGTTCATGCGCTATAATGGGACGACCAACCCTGTTCATCACCTCGACCACTTCCAGGGGCAAGTGGAAATGGTAAATGTCACAGACACTTTGAAGTGTCGTGCTTTTATGTCTACATTGGACGATGCAGCGTTGCAATGGTTCAAGGCGCTCCCTACCCGGTCGGTCGTCAGCTCTTCCGACCGGGCCCAGCGGTTCCTAGATCATTTCTACAACACGGTGCATCACTCTCTGTGCACCGACGACCTGTGGCTCGTCGCTCAAAAAGAGGGCGAGATGTTCCGGGACTATGCAAAGCGATTCCAGCTCGAGGTGATGAAGGTGATAGACCTGGACCTGAGGACGATGGTCAACATTCTTACTAGGGTGTGCTCCAACGCCGGGTTCGTGGCCTCCATCGCCAAAAAGCTGCCTGTAAGTCTCTCCGACCTCCTTTCTAGAATGCAGAAGTACGTGAGGCTGGAGTCAACTCTCGGCACCACTGGAAGGCTCGACTGATCTTCTAAGCAGGGATCCACAAGTTCTGAGCCGACCATGAAGAAGCCGAGGAGAGAGGAATCGCGTGGAGAAAGACGCCGAGAACCAGATCGCCGCCAAGAATCTGACTCCGACCGTCGTCCTGATGAATTTCGGCGCGTGCAAGACCTCCCCCGCTTTGGGAAATTGCCTTCCGAGATCCTCCCGATCATTAAGAAACTACCAGAGTTCCAATGGCCTGAGCCGATGACCAGGCCGCCTTCAGGGCGAGGGGCCAACCTTTACTGTGACTACCACAAGGAGTACGGCCACCTCACCGACCAGTGCAGAAGCCTCAAGATGGAGATTGCGAGGATGCTGCGGCAAGGAATTATCAGGAAGGACATCGTCGATGGAAAGGCAAAAACGCGAACCCCAGAGGACGATAGTGGAGCGATTGAAGGAAAAGGCATCGTCCTGGTCCTAGCGGGCGGCTCTGCGAGCGGTGGCGACAGCGGGAGGAAGCGTGTGACGGCCCTCATTATACCGGTACGGTTATACCAACCCACGTCAGTATAGCGAGTGCTGCCAGCCACAGTGGGACATTTACCCAACGATACAAACAGCTGAGATACATGCGAATATAAATAACAAGTAGCGGAAGTAAAAGAGAACTATCTCCATTCATTCATCATCCACATTAAACATACATGCAGTTTACAATTTGCAAAAAGGAACTAAAATTCACATGATTTAATTTGCTGAAATAGAATACAAATGTCCACATATTACATTCTTTTAATGATAGTTCTAATACAATGTCCAAGTACATACTAAGAAGTACACAATCACAAGATCTCAAAAACTGGCTAGTCTCCACGCTCGGAGTCCGTCTCCGCTGCCTCCTCCGAGGGTACTGTGTCACCAACTATACCTGTACGCCGAAGCAAGGAGTGAGTCCAGGGACTCAGCAAGTAACACTATGCATGATATACACGTACAAGTCCTAGTGGTTTCTACACGCACATTACACTTTACAACACATAGCATGCTAGTCCATTTAAGTTTTCAACCTATCATGAAGGTTCTACAATTTTATACATGATGCATGCTTTCAGATTTCAAAAATAACATTCACCTATCACATGGTCTCTATTCAAATCACTCATGGGACTTTAATCAAAACGTGAGAGCTATTGACATGAACAACTTACATACATGAACGGGGAACGTAATTAGCATGGATTCCACGTGTTCTTAAGTACATACATAACTTTTTATCATGCTTTAGGTTGCTGATTTCACATGGTCCAATAACTATAACCCTACACATGAAAGCTATAACGTTGCTTAAACATAACACATGAACAATCCATCATGCCATTTTGCTCACATACTCATTTGTTGTCCCTAACATGGATTCTAAACACTTTTGCACACATAAACATGAGAATAATGACATGCATTTTCTGAATTCACTTGGTTTCAGATTTAGTTTCGCATGGTTTCTATAACACATTTACATATCTAAGATTTCACATTTTTCTTTACACTAGGTTCCTCTTTTCACATGTTTACACTTTACACATACACATTCACATATCACTTACACATTTACACATGGTCACATACACTTTACACATTACACTTTACACTTATTTTAGTGCCGTGACACATAGTCCAAACCACCAAAGAAGGACACATTCACATTCACATAACACTTAGACACCATCTAGGCAATGCAATGGTGACTCTTGGACTGCGCAGACCGGGAGAACAAGTCTCCACCCTACCAGTGGTACTTATCCACCTCCAGGATTTCCCCCTAATGCCCTTAGGGTCACTTAACACAATGAACTTTCTCAGGGGGACTTTTCCCTGATACGGCTCCACTGCCCTCTCGGAAGCAGTATCACATTGGCACAGTTACACTTTTACACATTTACCGTTTTACACATGGTTTTTACACTTTACACTTTCCATCACATTTACTTTCTCACTCACATGAACACCTCTGTTTTTCCTAACATGATACTACAGAATTTCAAGGTTTAACACACAGTAAACACATTAATCATGCTGATTTAAACAAAATCCACTCACATTACGATCACATGCCCGAATTATCACCTTTCACATGGAAAACACATAACTTTTTATTTACTGTTCCAATTGACCTGAAATTTTAACCACATACTGGTTTCGGGTTCATGATGATACCCTCAATTTTTCAGATTTTTCTGAGCTAAGTAGGATTTACATAAAATCAAACACCTAATTAGCATATTATTCACAACTTAAGCTAACATGGGTTTAACACAATTTGCAATTTATTCCACTTACTGTTTGCACAGAGACTACTAACATATGCATGAATTTAGAATACCACATCATCCTAATTCATAGATCTATAAATCATTTACCACAAACCATTTCTTTTCATGCTTTCATATTACCGAACCTAACTTATTCGTAATTTTCACAAGCATGCATAATTTCCAAAATTTCAGTACATACATACATGCCCCACAACTCTTCATGAATGGACTGAAAACAAGACATTTAACTAATCCTAATCATGGAACATTAATTTGCCAAATTTTCTACAAATTATGCTCACAAGTCTAAAGACACCATTTTCCACATTCACCATCACACACACCACACTCATCCACAACCACAATGCACAATATACATAGCTTATAGGAATACCATATATCCTCATCGCATGAAACATACCGAATTTAATGTATAAGTGGGACAGAACAGCTCACTGTTCTATCCAGAAGAACTAAACGGCGGTCTCTGGCCGCTGACTCAGGGTCAGCGCATGATCGATGGATGCCAAGGAAGAACTGGGCGTCCAGGGACTTGCCGTTTACTCAGGTCTGTGCAGAAACACAAACCCGAGCTCTGAAATTCGGGTGAAATGGAGGGTCTAGGACTCGAGGAAAATTTCACAAAAATCATAAAAACCTCCTAGACTCATACGGGGACACCATAGATAGGTCACTTGCCTTTCAAAATTTCTTCTAAGGGATTTAGAGGCTTGGTGAAACCTCCTTGGGCAGTCCCAAGAAGTTGCAGAACCTTCCTCTAGATTGCCTTCCTCCGGGTTCCTGGTTGATCTCCTCGCCGAGGGGATGATGGGGAGGCCTTCCCCTATGCTCCAGCTTCCTCCTTGATGCAGAAGATCTTCAAATGAACCTCCAAGGGGTCGGATTTGGGGGTTCAAAAAAGGGGTTTTTCTCACAGAAAGCTCTAGGGTTTTTCTCTCCTCTTCTCTCCTCTTGCAAGGGTGAAATGAGAAGTGGGGAGAGGCCATTTCGGGTTCAGCATGTAGGAGAGGCCCTCACCCACTCACCATGCCGATTAGACAGCCTTAGAGCCGTTGGGGGACATCCCCCCAATGGTTGCCATGCCTTGTTTCAGAAGACAGCAGCTCTGCTGCGCATGCAGGCCAGAGAAGTTGGCGTCCAGATCGCTGGACGCCGGAATTAGGGTTGGACGTCCAGGGCTGGACGCTAACACCACCTCAACGGCCTGGGGATTGACGCCAATAGGGCCTGCGGCCAGAACCCTAATTTATGCAGAAAACCATGCATACCAAGCTTCTATACATGCAATATGTACATGGTATTATATTCACACTATCATCATGCAATACATACATTATTTACGTTTAATATAACACATGTACACGTATTTATACTATTTTAATATCCACGTAAATACGTACATACATACTCAACACAAATATACACACATAAATACGAAAAAAAATACGACGGAAATTCGAGGGTCTTACAAAGCGGAAGGCTTATGCATCGGCAGCAGCCATCGGCCCGAGCAGACCAACACCAGGAGCTGAAGGAGTCATCAGCTTTTCTGACGAGGATGTGGTCGGACTGAGTCTTTCCCATGACGATGCGCTGGTCATCCACGCCGACGTCGATGGGTATGATGTACATCATATCCTTGTCGATAATGGAGCGGCGCCCGACATCTTGTTTTATGACTATTTTTCGAAGATGACCAACCTGAGCACCGAGCTCAAACCGGTCGCTACTCCTTTGTTTGGTTTTAATGGGGCACCTGTGAATGCCGAGGGATCCATCAAACTCAAAGTAACTTTAGGCTCCCAACCACGCCATGTAACGGTTGAGGTCAACTTCCTTGTGGTAAAAGTGAAGTCGGCCTACAACGCGATCTTTGGTCGGGGCCTGCTGGGGAGGCTAGGGGGTGTCCCTTCGACTTATCATCATAAGTTGAAGTTCCCGACCCCTAGCAGGATTGGAGAGGTCGTGGGCAACCAGACCGAGGCCAGGCGATGTTATGTAAATTCAATAAGGCAAAAGAACCACAGTTCCTGAGTATGAGCATGATCCTGATGAGAATGTTGAAAGGCACGAACCAGCTATACAAACCAAACAAATAGCAGTGGAGAAGGGAGCACTTGTTGTCGGTGCCGAGCTCGAAGATTTGGAGTGAAAGATGGTTGATTTTCTCGGAAGGAGCGTCGATGTGTTCACCTGGTCGGACGACAACTTGCCAGGAATCGACCCCGGGATTATCGAGCATCATTTGAACGTGAAACCCGTGGCCCGACCAGTTCGTCAAAAGAAATGGCCATTGTCGGCAGAACGGTAGGAGGCGGTCGACAGCAACTTAGCGAAGTACTTGCGCGCGGGGACTGTCTGAGATGCATTTTATCCTGAGAGGGTCGCGAACGCCGTCTTGGTACGCAAGGCAAATGGGAAGTGGCGGATGTGCGTGGACTTCACCAACCTAAACAAAGCATGTCTGAAGGACAGCTTCCCGCTCCCTCGCATCGACCAGCTCGTCGACTCAACAGCGGGCCACGAGCTCATTAGCTTCCTCGACGCATACTCGGGGTACCACCAGATCAGAATGGCACCTGAAGATGAGGAAAAGACATCCTTCATCACGGAGAAAGATCGGGAAGAAGATGGAAATCTACATCGCGACATGCTGGTGAAGAGCCGACGAGCGGAAGACCACGTTCGGGATCTAGCCGAGACGTTCAACATGCTCCGACGTTACGGATGGAGCTAAATCCCGAGAAGTGCATCTTCGGAGTTCAAGCAGGAAAGTTCCTCGGCTACCTCGTGTCAAGCTGAGGGATCGACGTAAACCCCGACAAAGTACGAGCAATCATCGACATGACGGCCCCAAGGACGGTAAAAGAAGTACAAAGGCTTAATGGCAGGATTACTGCCCTTAGCAGGTTTATGTCCAGGTCGGCGGAGCAGTGCAGACCCTTCTTTGAGGTGCTAAGAAAAGGGCGGTTCGAGTGGACCGAGGAGTGCCAGAAGGTGTTCGACAAGATGAAAGCACATCTGGCCCACATACCCACACTGAGCATGCCGGTGGTCGGAGAAGAACTGCTACTATACCTATCTGCGACGGAGTACTCTATCAGCTCGGTGCTTGTGCGGGAGGAGAGAAAGAACCATCTTCTAGTATATTATACAAGCAAGGCATTGCGAGGAGCCGAGCAGCGCTATTCCGACCTTGAGAAGGTCGGGTATGCGCTAATCATGGCGGCGAGACGACTATGTCCTACTTCCAGGCGCACAAAGTCTTGTCCTCACCGATGTTCCTCAAGAAAGTTCTCAGCCGTCCCGAGGCCTCCGAAGGTTGGCAAAGTGGGCTATTGAGCTCGGGGAGTTACATCGAATACAGGCCTCGATCGCCATCAGGCTCAAGCTCTCGCGACTTCATCTCTGAAGGAACAGCCAGGGCTCCAGGAAGAAGAAGATGTCGTCGGACGGTGAGGTGTTCGTCGATGGGCGTCAAACTCTCAAGGCAGTGGTGCAGGGGTCGTCCTCCACTCGCCTGATGGCCCTATTTTAAGGTACGCAATTCGTTTCGGCTTCAGGGCTTCTAACAATGTGGCCGAGTACGAAGCGGTGATATCAGGATTAAAGATGGTCAAATCTCTCGGAGCGACGAAGATCCTCGTCTACAGCGACTCGCAGTTAGTCGTCAGCCAGGTTTCGAAAGAGTTCGAAGTAAAGGAAGCCAGGCTTGTATCTTACGTGGCTGAGGTCCGAAAGCTGATGAAGGGGTTCCAGTTTGGCCGAGCTGCAGAAGATACCAAGGACTAAGAATGCCCAAGCCGACGCACTATCCAAATTCGCATCGTCCTCGGCTAATTGGAGTCGTCGGTTCTAGTGGAGGAGCTTCGCGAGCCATCCATAACCCCGGTTGAGGTGATGTATGCCGACATCGGAACGACGTGGATGACCCCGTTGATAGATTCCTTAGAAGCGGTATACTACCAGAAGATTGGGGAGAAGTGATAAAACAAGGAGGCGAGCGCAAGATTCTTCCTCATCGGCGACGACTTGTATCGGAGAGGATTCAGTTATCCACACCTTCATTGCATAAGCCCTACTAAAGTAGAAGAGATCATTGTAGACACGCGAATTTGACTCTTCCATGGGCAAATTTCATATTACGCCATAATGCCACAAATGGCCTTCTTTTTGCCTTGCAAGAGTAGTTTCCTAATATTTTTGAATCTCACCCATTCTTTCTCGGTGCTTCCCCTTCATTTCAAATGCGGTTTGGTCTCCGGGGGCGCTAAATTTGGTTCACAGAGGCCCATGAACAACTTCATTGAAAGGCGTCCGGACTGGCAGACGTGATTCAGGAACCTTGTCGCGACGGCTATAGAAGGCGCAACCTTAATGCGACGGCCTCTGGGGACACAATAATGAATGTGTCGGGCATACCGGACACGTTTATCAGCACATTGGAGTCGTGTCCGGCATGACCACCCGCGATGTGAAGTCAAAAAGGCTACGCCCCGGAAGTCGCCGCATTTGAGAGCCTACGCTGTAAAATCGTCAGAAAATTTTGTAATCGCGTCCTGCCACCCAGACGCGATTCAGAAAGGTCAAATCAATTTTCATATCAGCAGATGAACTGATTGCCTTGTAAATTGCCTCTAAGATAATCACGTCGGCCATGGCCACCGCGTTTCAAGTCGCGGCAGCCATAGCAGATGCAATTCCATTCCTTATCGCGGCGTCCTAACAGGATGCGATTAAGAGACATTGACAGCAGTCAGACGTCTGTCTCATCAAGTTGACTTTCTAAATCGCAGCCTGCCACCCAAACGCGATTCCATCCTTGTCGCGGCGCGCTTGCCCGACACTATTCTAATCACGGCCTGCACCCAGACGCGTTTCAGTCTTAAGTCGCGTCTACTGTAATGGATGCGATTGGAATCCGTGATGCCTATAAATTAGACCCGAGGGTCATTTGTCACGAGGGTTCCACGAAGCAGTGAAGCCCTACGATCCTCACCTCGACTCCAAGCTATTCCTCAACCGATCTATTCTTCTTCATGAGTCCGGCGCCATCGTGTCCTCCCACTCCACGCGCGAGGCAGAAACGTCTTCCTCCTCTCCTCACTCTGTCCAACCAGCAACGGCCCGTCATGCCACCCAATGTTTGGGGAAGCACCCCCTCCCCTCTCTCTCTCTCTCTTTTATTTGCATTTCCACTCCCTCCGGGCCCCATGTGGCTCTTTACATTTTCACCTCCTCTGGGCCCCACATGGCTTTCCTTTAATCTTTTTTACACACATGCATGCATACACACAAACACACCATTTTTAGGGGTTTAAAAACCACCATTCGGTGAGTCCTCCCCATTTTAATCATTTCATTTATTTATTCGGGATTCGGTACTACATGCCTCATTTTGCTAATCCCCATTCTTATTTGTCTTTTTTGCAAGGGTAATCAAATGAAGAAACGCCCTCTACCACGGCCGACCGTGTTCGTAGAGGAAGATAGAACCCACATCATCCCCGCGCAATCTCCCCGCTTCAAAAAAAGGTATGCTCGCGATCACTCTCCCATCTCGCACCCCTCGCGCGTGCATTTTCATTCGGTGCCCACGTGCACTGGCGATCACGATCCTCTCTTCTCACCTCCATATCGCCCTCTTTGTACGCGTCGTCGAACATTCACCCCTCGGCGGTGTCTACAATCATCAGTGAGGTACACGAGGGAACATGTGGATGTCATGCAGGTCCTCAGTCTCTCGCTCGAAGAATAACCCGACAGGGTTATTGGTGGCCGACCATGTTGAAAGACGCCGAGAGGTACGTAAAGAGCTGCCACCAATGCCAGCGCTTCAGCAAGATTGATCGACAGCCACCCTCGAGCTCACACCCATAACCTCACCGTGGCCGTTCGCCCAGTGGGGAATGGACATCCTGGGCCTTTCCCTCCGGCGTCGGGTCAGCGGAAGTTCATCATCGTCGGAGTCGACTGCTTCACCAAGTGGGTCGAGGCCGAGCCGTTAGCAAAGATCACTGACACTAATGCCTGGGGTTTTGTTTGGAAGAATATTATATGCAGGTTCGGCCTTCCCCAAGCAATCGTCACCGACAATGGCAAACAATTTGACAACGCCAGGTTCCGGCGCAATTGTGCAATGCTCGAGGTAGACCATCGATTCTCCTTGGTCTCTCACCCACAGTCTAATGGGCTAGCCGAGGTGAAGAATCGAACGATATTAGACGGGCTAAAGAAAAGGCTGCAGAGCCACAAGGGCCGATGGGCCGACGAGCTTCTCCATGTGTTGTGGGCGTACCGGACGACTCCAAGAGAAGCAACCCAAGAATTGCCTTTCGCTCTGTCGTTTGGTGTAAAGGCCGTTACACTCGTAGAGACGCTCATCCCATCCGGAAGAGTCCTCGGGTTTAACCAGCAAAGCAACGATCTTTCTCTTCGCGTCGAGCTGGACATGATTGAGGAGCGACGAAACACAGCGTCGGCGAGGATGGAAGCTTATAAACGGAGGGTCAAGATGAATTTTGACGCAGGCGTCAGACCTCGGTGCTCTAGCGCGGGAAGCCTCGTCTTGCGAAAGCTTTCCGTTTCTGATCTAAGGGAAGCAGGAAGCAAGCTCTCGGCTAATTGGGAAGGCCCTTACCGAGTCATGGAGGACCTCGGCCATGGTGCTTACCGACTGGCCGACCTCAGCGGAACGGCCATACCGAGAACGTTGAATGCCGAGCATCTCCGAGGCTATTACCCTTAGAAGATCTGTAGACGAGGTTGCTTCGGCACTCTCTGTAAACGAGGTCGCATCGGCACTCTCTGTAAACGAGGTCGCTTCGGCACTCTATCTATGAATGAGGTCGCTTCGGCACTCTCTGTAAATGAGGTCGCTTCGGCACTCTATAAACGAGGTCGTCTCGATAAACCAATTAATAGTGAAGTCGATTTGGCGCTCCATTTATGTACAAAGTCTTATAACACTGCTCGAAAAGCGTTATAAAGTCACTATAGCATTTTTGACGACAAGACGTGGTTATCTCAGAACACGATAGACGACAAAGCAATGAGTGGACAGCAAAAGTAGGGCACCATAAAGCTATCGTATTAAGTACAGCTCCTCGGCGACGAGCATAAAAAGGAATCTACACAATAGGAGCCGGCGAGTCCTCGGCTAAGACTTTCTCGGCGGCCTTGTCGTAAAGTTTTTTGGTGGCAATCTCCACCGCTTCATCAACGACCGCCGCAACTGCCGCCACTCAGCTACCACCTTCGTCGTCGCCGTCAGATGGAAGGACCGCACCCGACAGGTCGAGGATGGGATACAGCTCCTTCACTTTGTCAAGACATGCGGTGTATCCTTCTCAGAAAAGGCCTGTGACCTCCTCCTGGAGATCCCCAAAGTCACAGTACTCTTCGATCGCCTTTTCCCGCTCGTCGGCTACGAGCTGCGAAGACTGTTCCTTGGTCTTTTGTGGGCTTCGATCTCGTCAGCATGTGTTTTCTTCTCGGAATCGAGCACCTGCTTCTCAGCCAAGAGCGCATCCTTCTCAGACGTGAGGGCTGCTCGAAGCTCGTCTTCTACCTTCTTCGCCTCCTCCGCCACCTTCAGTTGAAGTGCCTTCTCGGAGGTAGTCCGTTCTTCGGCCTCGGTAACCGTTTGTCATATGAAAGCCTCTTCACCTCGGCTCGATGAACGAACGCTTCAAAGGCAGCCAATTGGCTCAAGAGCGAGGAGTGGAAGTCGAACACCAGCCGGCGGGACGGCTTGCTTAGGGCATTCGCTTCAGCTCAGCTAGAAGAGCTTGACAACCCCATTCGACCAGATCAAATTGAACATGGGTCTGCGTCAGTGCCGAGGGCATGGTATTTATAGATGTTGTCATCGGCTGAGGACGTTTCGCTGGCCTCTCTTTCTCTAGTGGAGTAACGGAGGCCGAGCCCTGCTCGCAAGCCACGTCCGACGAATCTTGGGGCGGAGCATCCTTAGCAACCCGAGGACGCTTTTCTGGACGAGGGGCGGCCTTCTTACCCCTCAGAACCTTATCGCGAGCCTTCTCCACAAGTGATGGCTCCTTGCGTGCCGTAGGGGCCGAGGAGATACCCTTGTCGGCCATTGCTGTAAGAAGAAGAAGAGAAGGCAATATTGTGTCAGGACACTTAGGCCGCTACCAAACCGAGGAGATAGACGAAATGACGACGACCTTGTGTGCCCTCGGCAATCAGCTCGAACAGCTTCTCAGATGGTTCGAACAGGCTGGGAGGCTCCACATCCTGTAGAAATGAGAAGTCCGCGAGCTCGGATGTGCTAAGCTTCGGTGAACCAAACGCCTTATCCCGGACGTGTTGAACCACTCTCTATTTGTCCTTGTATTTTGGTGATAACAAAATTTATGAGTACTTAAATTAAATATCATGTTTCATCTGTGTCGCATCAATCTCATAACAAATTGATAAGTCTCACATCGATTTGATAAATGAGTAGAACGATTCATACATCAATTCGATAGCTATAACGATTTGATTGGGTGCACTAAAATGATAAAATCGATGTCTAATCTATATACATCGATTTCAGTTCAAGTGCCAAATGAATAAGCGCTACAACAATTTGGTTTCAATCGATTTTATAAGTGCTACAATGATTTGCCCTCACATCGATTTGCCTTCTATATACGATTCGCTAAAGCTCATAACGATTTGATAAGTGAGTGCAACGATTTGCCCTCACATCGATTTGCCTTCTATAACGATTCGCTAAGGCTCATAACGATTTGATAAGTGAGAAACAACGATTTGCTTCTCACATCGATTCGATAAGTTTCATAACGATTTGATAAGTGAGCGCAACGATTTACCCTCACAACGATTTGGTTGCACATCGATTTGCTTGCCATAACGATTTGATAAGTGAAACAATGATTTGATCATCATATTGATTTGCTTTCACTTAAATGACGATGTGTTCATCATAACGATTTGATAAGTAACATAAACAACGATTCACTTCAATTTAAACATCGATTGTTTAAAGTGCTTTTTGGCACCAAATGAAAAGTCAAATATCTTCTGACAGAAAAAGCTGCATGCATACTTCAGAGTCTTGTCAGAAAAAGATATGAACTACTATTTTTATCATGTTAGCAGAAGCACAGTGGTATGCACTGTTTATCATAAACACTCTTTTATGCTAACACTCTCTTCTATGACCACAGACCTCGAAGACCACCAGAGTCTGATTAAGACAAATGAAGAGAAGATGAGCAACGGCTAGAACTCCAACGGATCTCTTCAACGGATCCATTCAAAAAGCTGCTCATATAAAAGATGAAGCAAGGTTGAAGAAGAAGATAGAGCTTTCCTGAACATCTTTGAAGGAGTGTACAACCAGTGAAGAACCTGAACGCCACACACACTCAAAGGAAAAGAGAGAAAGAGCCTAAGCCAAGAAAAAGCGTTCAAGCAGCTGAAGCTCACAAGCATTCAAGCTCCTTCTCCTTTCTTCATTCTCCCTGTGCTTATTGTAATTCTTGGGGAGAGTTTTTGCTTAGAGTTCTTGGGTAGAGGCCATTCTTGTAGAACTCTCAGCACTATTCTTTCGTTCATAAGAAAGACATCTTGTCCAGCTATAGGATTGTATACAGTGTAGAACCTAGCTAGGGGTTTGTGTCTAGCAGAACTGCACTGGGGTTTGTACCAGGAGGTTTGCTTCTGAGCCTGTAAAAGAAGTGGGATGCCTTCTTGCCTGGGAAAGAGAAGAAGACCAGCTGGGGTGCTGGGTGTTGTATTTTCCTTGAGGGGGACTGTACCCTTGGTTAGTGAAATCCCAAGAGGTTGCTTGAAGACTGGACGTAGGACTTCCATGTGGGAAGGGCCGAACCAGGATAAATTCCTTGTGTCCTTTGTGTGATTATTTATTTGCTTCCGCACTGCTACTCTTTATCACACTAAACTAACCAAACTTTCAAGTGATAATTTTCTGTGTTTAAGTTTCTGTTTCAGATTTCAGAAAACCTATTCACCCCCCCCCCCCCCCCCCCCTCTAGGTTAGCTTGCTGCCGTACCAAAAAAAAAAAGGGCCAACAAGTGGTATCAGAGTAGTCTCTGAACATTCAAAGAAAGATCCAACGATCTTAGAGCAAGGATCCATGGCAGCTCAAGGATATGTTGAAGGTCAATCAGTCAGCAGACCTCCATTCTTTGATGGAGAGGACTGCCAATATTGGAAGATGAGAATGGAATGCTTCATTCGAGGTACAGACTTTGATCTGTGGCAGGTAATCGAGGTAGGTGATTATGTTATTGTTCCTATTCCAGGCACTATTGCCATTACACAGCAGATAAAAGTAAATTATCTTTAAACTTTAAAGCTAAGAACTACTTATGTTGTGCTTTATCCAAAAGAGAATTTAGTAGAGTATCTGCATGTAAATCAGCTAAAGAAATATGGGATAAAATGTAGATAACTTATGAAGGAAACAGATAAAGTAAAACAAACTAGAATAGATATTCTTGTCTCACAATATGAGCAATTTAAAATGCTTCCTAACGAAAATATAACTCAAATGTATAATAGAATTTCGAGCATAGTAGTTGGTCTAAGTGCCCTTGGCAAAAATCTCTCTGATGAGGAAACTGTGAGAAAAATACTTAGGTCTTTTAACTATTTCGTAGACCCCTAAAGTAACTGCTATTAAAGAAGCCCATGACTTAACCAAACTTTCTATTGATAACTTAATAGGTTCCCTCATGGCACATGAAATTAATATGGAGCGACTATCTGAAAGCCCATCAAAGAAAAAGGTAATAATGCTCTTAAAGTGGTAGCTGCTCCTTCCACTTCTTCTTCTAGCTCAAAAATTGCAGTATCTGAAGACAGTGATGTTGATGAAGTACTATCCAAACTTCAGAAGATTTTAAAGAAGAAGAAAAATGGGTCAAGAAGGATCCAAAGGAAAGAGAAAAAGGAGAAAGAACCACTCTGCTATGAATGCAGAAAACCCGGACATCTAAGACCAGACTGTCCAAGACTCAAAAAGACTGGTCAAACAGAAAAGTCCAAGAAGCAGCACAAGAAGTTCAAAAGAAAAGCCATGGCAGCGGCTTGGGAAAATGAAGAGGCCACAAGCTCAGAATCATCAAACTCAAAGTCGGAGAAAGAGTAGGTAAGTATAGCCCTCAGGGTAGGACTAGATGAGGTATATTCTGACCCATTTTTTTATTCATGCGCTGATTTAGGGTCAGAGTCTGAAGACTTAGAAGAAGTCTTTAATGAACTATATGAAAAACATAAGGGTGTTGTAAAAGAATTAAAAAATCTGAAAAACAACACTACTTGCTTGGAAAACACTAATTCTGATCTTAAATCAAAGTGAAACAATTAGAAGAACAATTAAAAGAATGTAAAGATAACAATTATCTTTTAAATGAAGATTTAAAAAGTAAGAATAATGAGAAGTTAGAGTTAGAAGAAAAATTAAAAACTCTAACTGAAGAAATCTATATTTAAAGAATCAGTTAGAAAATTAACTAAAGAAAAAATATCTTTAGCCCTATGCTTAAAAGGGTCAAAACTTGGAAATAATAAACAAGGGCTTGGATACGTACCTTCGGAAAAAGGAAAACAAGTCATAATTCCAAGAAAATATCATTTGCCAAAATTTGTAAAAGAAACCAACATGCCTCAGAAAAAGACTCCTGAAATGAACAAGCCTTATCAAAAGAAAAAGGTTTCTAAAAATCGTGTTCTAAACAAACATCACAAAGCCAATAAGAACTACAAAATAGATTACATTCATTATTGTTCTCATTGCAATAAATTAGGACACACTGTGAATACCTGCGCAATAAGGCACCTAGTTTGGATTCTGAAAAGATACTTTTATGCATCTAACCATCAAGGACCCAAAAAGATTTGGGTACCTATTTCTGAATAAGTTGTTTGCAGGATAGCCTTGGAGCATCATGATCAAAGGATGCTCAAGGCACTGATGACTGCCAGCTCTTCATCCAAATTTTATCTAAAAAGGGAGTAGTCTCAAATATTGAATGTCTACAATGCTACTAACAATGTTTGCAAGTTTTTTTTTAAGATAAATGCAGGCAATATTCTGAAGACTTGACAAACAACATGTATAAGGTCAAGAGCAACAAGATCTGACTTGCCTCACATTAAGGGG
Organism: Colocasia esculenta; assembly: GCA_014218235.1. Lineage (NCBI taxonomy): Eukaryota > Viridiplantae > Streptophyta > Magnoliopsida > Alismatales > Araceae > Colocasia > Colocasia esculenta. The sequence continues at coordinate 40,371,330 of CM024763.1, read as the reverse complement.
GAGTCTCATGCTCAGGGGGAGCCGTCACTAAGGGGGAGTTATTCATTAAATGTCTATTATTGTTGAACTCCTCAATGGTAAGAAATTCTCTCAAAGGGGGAGAATATGCATGGTAAGATCCTTCCTTTTTGGTTAGTGACAAAAAGGGGAGAGTATGTATGTTCTGTGAATTTTCTGCATTTTCTATGCTTAAGTATTTTTGCTAGAAAATTTGCATAAATTTTGTCATCACCAAAAAGGGGGAGATTGTTGAACCACTCTCTATTTGTCCTTGTATTTTGGTGATAACAAAATTTATGAGTACTTAAATTAAATATCATGTTTCATTTGTGTCGCATCAATCTCATAACAAATTGATAAGTCTCACATCGATTTGATAAATGAGTAGAACGATTCATACATCGATTCGATAGCTATAACGATTTGATTGGGCTCACTAAAATGATAAAATCGATGTCTAATCTATATACATCGATTTCAGTTCAAGTGCCAAATTAACAAGCGCTACAACGATTTGGTTTCAATCGATTTTATAAGCGCTACAACGATTTGCCTTCTATATACGATTCGCTAAGGCTCATAACGATTTGATAAGTGAGCGCAACGATTTGCTCTCACATCGATTTGCCTTCTATAACGATTTGCTAAGGCTCATAACGATTTGATAAGTGAGAAACAACGATTTGCTTCTCACATCGATTCGATAAGTTTCATAACGATTTGATAAGTGAGCGTAACGATTTGCTCTCACAACGATTTGGTTGCACATCGATTTACTTGCCATAACGATTTGATAAGTGAAACAACGACTTGATCATCATATCGATTTTCTTTCACTTAAATGACGATGTGTTCATCATAACGATTTGATAAGTAACTTAAACAATGATTCACTTCAATTTAAACATCGATTGTTTAAAGTGCTTTTTGGCACCAAATGAAAAGTCAAATATCTTCTGACAGAAAAAGCTGCATGCGTACTTCAGAGTCTTGTCAGAAAAAGATATGAACTACTATTTTTATCATGTTAGCAGAAACACAGTGGTATACACTGTTTATCATAAACACTCTTTTATGCTAACACTCTCTTCTATGACCACATACCTCGAAGACCACCAGAGTCTGATTAAGACAAATGAAGAGAAGATGAGCAACGACTAGAACTCCAACGGATCTCTTCAACGGATCCATTCAAAAAGTTGCTCATATAAAAGATGAAGCAAGGTTGAAGAAGAAGATAGAGCTTTCCTGAACATCTTTGAAGGAGTGTACAACCAGTGAGGAACCTGAACGCCACACACACTCAAAGGAAAAGAGAGAAAGAACCTGAGCCAAGAAAAAGCGTTCAAGCAGCTAAAGCTCACAAGCATTCAAGCTCCTTCTCCTTTCTCCATTCTCCCTGTGCTTATTGTAATTCTTGGGGAGAGTTTTTGCTGAGAGTTCTTGGGTAGAGGCCATTCTTGTAGAACTCTCAACACTATTCTTTCTTTCATAAGAAATACATCTTGTTCCGCTGTAGGATTGTATACAGTGTAGAACCTAGCTAGGGGTTTGTGTCTAGCAGAACCGCACTGGGGTTTGTACCAGGAGGTTTGCTTTTGAGCCTGTAAAAGAAGTGGGCTGCCTTCTTGCCCGGGAAAGAGAAGAAGACCAGCTGGGGTGCTGGGTGTTGTATTGTCCTTGAGGGGGACTGTACCCTTAGTTAGTGAAATCCCAAGAGGTTGCTTGGGGACTAGACGTAGGACTTCCATGTGGGAAGGGCCTCGACGAGCGTTCTACCCGTCGATCCTTGATGGAAGGATGACTTACAAGAGATGAACATGAAGATAGAGGCACTACAACACGGTACCCGCGCCCCCTCCGTGGCGACGCTCCTCACCACCTCGCCCTTCGTCGAGGAGATCACCTCGACACCAATACCAAAAAAGTTGCATCTACCGAAGTTCAGGCACTATAATGGGACGACCAACCCTGTTCATCACCTCGACCACTTCCAGGGGCAAGTGGAAATGGTAAATGTCACTAACACTTTGAAGTGTCGTGCTTTTATGTCTACATTGGACGATGCAGTGTTGTAGTGGTTCAAGGCACTCCCTACCCGGTCGATCGTCAGCTTTTCTAACCTAGCCCAGCGGTTCCTAGATCATTTCTACAACACGGTGCAGCACTCTCTGTGCACCGACGACCTGTGGCTCGTCGCTCAAAAAGAGGGCGAGATGTTCCGGGACTATGCAAAGCGATTCCAGCTCGAGGTGATGAAGGTGATAGACCTGGACCTGAGGACGGTGGTCAACATTCTTACTAGGGTGTGCTCCAATGCTGGGTTCATGGCCTCCATCGCCAAAAAGCCGCCTGTAACTCTCTCCGACCTCTTTTCTAGAATGCAGAAGTACGTGAGGCCGGAGTCGACTCTCGGCGCCGCTGGAAGGATCGACCGACCTTCCGAGCAGGGATCCACAAGTTCTGAGTCGACCACGAAGAAGCCGAGGAGAGAGGAATCACGTGGAGAAAGACGCCGAGAACTAGATCGCCGCGAGAATCTGTCTCCGACCATCGTCCTGATGAATTTCGGCGCATATGAGACCTCCCCCGCTTTGGGAAATTGCCTGCTGAGATCCTCCCGATCATCAAGAAACTACCAGAGTTCCGACGGCCTGAGCCGATGACCAGGCCGCCTTTAGGGCGAGGGGCCAACCTTTACTGCGACTACCACAAGAAGTACGACCACCTCACCGACCAGTACAGAAGCCTCAAGACGGAGATTGCGGAGATGCTGCGGAGAGGAATTATCGGGAAGGACATCGTCGATGGAAGGGCGAAAGCGCGAACCCCAGAGGACGACAGTGGAGCGATTGAAGGAAAAGGCGCCGTCCTGGTCCTAGCGGGCAGCTCTGCGAGCGGTGGCGACAACGAGAGGAAGTGGAAGGCTTATGCATCGGCTGTAGCCCTCGGCCCGAGCAGACGAGCACCAGGAACTGAAGGAGTCATCACCTTTTCTGATGAGGATGTGGTCGGACTGAGTCTTCCCCACGACGACGCGCTGGTCATCCACGCCGATGTCAATGGGTATGATGTACATTGTATCCTTGTCGATAATGGAGCGGCGCCCGACATCTTGTTTTATGACTGTTTTTCGAAGATGACCAACCTAAGCACCGAGCTCAAACCGGTCGCTACTCCTTTGTTTGGTTTTAATGGGGCACCTGTGAATGCCGAGGGATCCATCAAACTCAAAGTAACTTTAGGCTCCTGACCACGTCATGTAACGGTTGAGGTCGACTTTCTTGTGGTATAAGTGAAGTCGGCCTACACACGATCTTTGGTCGGGGCCTGTTGGGGAGGCTAGGGGGTGTCCCTTCAACTTATCACCAGAAGTTGAAGTTCCCAACCCCTAGCGGGATTGGCAAGGTCATGGGCAACCAGACCGAGGCCAGGCGATGTTATGTAAATTCAATTAAGGGAAAAGAGCCAGCAGTTCTTGAGTATGAGCATGATCCTAATGAGAATGTTGAAAGGCACAAACCAGCTGAACAAACCAAACAAATAGCAGTGGAGAATGGAGCACTTGTGGTCGGCGCTGAGCTCAAAGATTTGGAGGGAAAGATGGTTGATTTTCTCATAAGGAGCATCGACATGTTTGCCTGGTCAGACGACGACTTGCCAGGAATCGACCCCGGGATTATCTAGCATCATTTGAACGTGAAACCCGAGGCCCGACCAGTTCATCAAAATAAAAGGCCATTGTCGGCAGAACGGCAAGGAGGCGGTCGACAGCAATTTGGCAAAGTACTTGCGCGCGGGGACTGTCCGAGATGCATTTTATCCTGAGTGGGTCGCAAACGTCATATGGTACGCAAGGCAAATGAGAAGTGGTGGATGTGCATGGACTTCACCTACCTAAACAAAGCATGTCTGAAGGGCAGCTTCCCGTTCCCTCACATCGACCAGCTCGTCGACTCAACAGCGGGCCACGAGCTCATGAGCTTCCTCGATGTGTACTCGGGGTACCACCAGATCAGAATGGAACCTGAAGATGAGGAAAAGACATCCTTCACCACGGAGAAAGATCGGGAAGACGATGGAAATCTACATCGACGACATGCTGGTGAAGAGCCGACGAGCGGAAGACCACGTTCGGGATCTAACCGAGACGTTCAACGTGCTCTGACGGTACGGGATGAAGCTAAATCCCGATAAGTGCGTCTTCGGCATTCGAGCAGGAAAGTTCCTCGGCTACCTCATGTCAAGCCGAGGGATCGACGTCAACCCCGACAAAGTGCGAGCAATCATCGACATGATGGCCCCGAGGACGGTAAAAGAAGTACAAAGGCTTCATGGCAGGATTACTGCCCTTAGCAGGTTTATGTCCAGGTCGGCGGAGCGGTGCAGACCCTTCTTTGAGGTGCTAAGAAAAGGGCGGTTCGAGTGGACCGAGGAGTGCCAGAAGGCGTTCGACGAGCTGAAATCACATCTGGCCCACGTACCCACACTGAGCAAGCCGGTGGTCGGAGAAGAACTGCTACTATACCTATCTGCGACGGAGTACTCTATCAGCTCGGTGCTCGTGCGGGAGGAGAACAAGAACCATCTTCCAGTATATTATACAAGCAAGGCGTTGCGAAGAGCCGAGCAGCGCTATTCCGACCTTGAGAAGGTCGGGTATGCGCTAATCATGGAGGCGAGACGACTACGTCCATACTTCCAGGCGTACAAAGTCGTCGTCCTCACCGATGTTCCCATCAAGCAAGTTCTCAGCCGTCCCGAGGCCTCTGAAAGGTTGGCAAAGTGGGCTATCGAGCTCGGGGAGTTCGACATTGAATACAGACCTCGGGTCACCATCAAGGCTCAAGCTCTCACCGACTTCATCTCTGAAGGAACAGCCAGGGATCCAAATGAAGAAGAAGATGTCGTCGGATGGTGGGAGGTGTTCGTCGACGGGGCGTCAAACTCTCAAGGCAGTGGTGCAGGGGTCGTCGTCCACTCGCCCGACGGTCCTATTTTAAGGTACACAATTCGTTTCGGCTTCAATGCTTCTAACAATGTGGCCGAGTACGAATCGGTGATATCAGGATTAAAGATGGCCAAATCTCTCGGAGCGATGAAGATCCTCGTCTACAGCGACTCGCAGTTAGTCGTCAGCCAGGTTTCGCAAGAGTTCGAAGTAAAGGAAGCCAGGCTTGTGTCTTACGTGGCTGAGGTCCGAAAGCTGATGAAGGGGTTCCAGTTGGCCGAGCTGCAGAAGATACCAAGGACCAAGAACGCCCAAGCCGACGCACTATCCAAATTCGCGTCGTCCTCGGCTGAATTGGAGTCGTCGGTTCTAGTGGAGGAGCTTCGCGAGCCATCCATAACCCCGGTTGAGGTGATGTATGCCGACATCGGAATGACGTGGATGACCCCCGTTGATAGAATTCCTCAGAAGCGGTATACTACCAGAAGATCGGGGAGAAGCTGATAAAACAAGGAGGCGAGCGACAAGATTCTTCCTCATCGGCGACGACTTGTATCGGAGAGGATTCAGTTATCTACACCTTCATTGCATAAGCCCTACAAAAGTAGAAGAGATCATTGTAGACACGCGAATTTGGCTCCTCCGTTAGCAAATTTCATATTACGCCATAATGCCACAAATGGCCTTCTTTTTGCCTTGCAAGAGTAGTTTCCCAATATTTTGATCTCACCCATTCTTTCTCGGTGCTTCCCCTTCATTTATAATGTGGTTCGGTCTTTGGGGGCAGTGCCCCCCGAAGCTAAATTTGGTTCATAGAGGCCCATGAACAACTTCATTGAAAGGCGTCCGGACTGGCGGACGCGATTCAGGAACCTTGTCGCGACGGCTATAGAAGGCGCAACCTTAATGCGACGCCCTCCAGGGGTGCAATAATGAACGTGTCGGGCATACCGGATGCGTTTATCAGCACATTGGAGTCGCGTCCGGCATGACCGCCGCGATTTGAAAGTTAAAAAGGCTACTCCCCGAAAGTCGCCGCACTTGAGAGCTTACGCTGCAAAATCATCAGAAAATCTTGTAATCACGTCCTGCCACCTAAACGCGATTCAGAAAGGTCAAATCAATTTTCATATCAGCAGATGAACTTATTGCCTCAAAAATTGCCTCTAAGGTAATCGCGTCGGCCATGGCCGCCGCATTTCAAGTCGCGGCAGCCATAGCGGACGCGATTCCATTCCTAATCACGGCATCCTAACAGGACACGATTCAGAGACATTGACGGCAGTCAGACGTCTGTCTCATCAAGTTGACTTTCTGAATCACGGCCTACCACCCAGACGCGATTCCATCCTTGTCGCGGCGCGCTTGCCCGACGCTATTCGAATCGCGACCTGCCACCTAGACGCGTTTCAGTCTTAAGTCACGTCTGTTGTAATGGACGCGATTGGAATCCATGATGCCTATAAATTGGACCCGAGGGTCATTTTTCAGGGGGGTTCCATGAAGCGGCGAAGCCCTACCGGATCCTCGCCTCGACTCCGAGCTATTCCTCGACCGGTCTATTCTTCTTCCTCGGAGTCCGGCGCCGTCGTGTCCTCCCACTCCACGCGCGAGGAAGAAACGTCTTCCTCCTCTCCTCACTCCGTCCAACCGGAAACGGCCTGTCATGCCGCACCAACGTTTGGGGCAGCACCCCCTCCCCTCTCTCTCTCTCTTTTATTTGCATTTCCACTCCCTCCGGGCCCCATGTAGCTCTTTACATTTTCACCTCCTTCAGGCCCCATGTGGCCCTCCTTTAATCTTTTTTACACACATGCATGCATACACACACACACACACCATTTTTACGGGTTTAAAAACCACCATCCAGTGAGTCCTCCCCATTTTACTCATTTCGTTTATTTATTCGGGATTCAGTACTACACGCCTCATTTTGCTAATCCCCATTCTTATTTGTCTTTTTTGCAAGGGTAATCAAATGAGGAAACGCCCTCTACCACGGCTGGCCATGTTCGTAGAGGAAGATAGAACCCACATCATTCCCGCGCAATCTCCCCACTCCAAAAAAAGGTACACTCATTATCACTCTCCCATCTCGCACCCCTCGCGTGTGCATTTCCATTCGGTGCCCACGTGCACCTGGCGATCACGATCCTCTCTTCTCACCTTCCATATCGCCCTCTTTGTGCGCGTCGTCAAACATTCACCCCTCGACGGTGTCTACAATCATCAGTGAGGTACATGAGGGAACATGTGGATGCCATGCAGGTCCTCGGTCTCTCGCTCGAAGAATAACCCGACAGGGTTATCGGTGGCCGACCATGTTGAAAGACATCGAGAGGTACGTAAAGAGCTGCCACCAATGCCAGCACTTCAGCAAGATTGATCTATAGCCACCCTCAGAGCTCACGCCCATAACCTCACTGTGGTCGTTCGCCCAGTGGGGTATGGACATCCTCGGGCCTTTCCCCCCGGCGTCGGGTCAGCGAAAGTTCATCATCGTCGGAGTCGACTACTTCACCAAGTGGGTCGAGGCCGAGCCGTTAGCAAAGATCACTGACACTAACGCCTAGGGTTTTGTTTGGAAGAATATTATATGCAGGTTCGGCCTTCCCCAAGCAATCGTCACCGACAATGGCAAACAATTTGACAACGCCAGGTTCCGGTGCAATTGTGCAATGCTCGGGGTAGACCATCGATTCTCCTCGGTCTCTCACCCACGGTCTAATGGGCTAGCCGAGGTAACGAATCGAACGATATTGGACGGGCTAAAGAAAAGGCTGCGGAGCCACAAGGGCCGATGGGCCGATGAGCTTCTCCATGTGTTGTGGGCGTACCAGACGACTCCAAGAGAAGCAACCCGAGAATTGCCTTTCGCTCTGTCGTTTGGTGTAAAGTCCGTTACACCCGTAGAGATGCTCGTCCCATCCGGAAGAGTCCTCGGGTTTAACCAGCAAAGCAACGATCTTTCTCTTCGCGTCGAGCTGGACATGATTGAGGAGCGACGAAACACAGCGTCGGCGAGGATGGAAGCTTATAGACGGAGCGTCAAGATGAATTTTGACGCAGGCATCAGACCTCGGTGCTTTAGCGCGGGAAGCCTCGTCTTGTGAAAGCTTGCTGTTTCTGATCCAAGGGAAGCAGGAAGCAAGCTCTCAGCTAATTGGGAAGGCCCTTACCGAGTCATGGAGGACCTCGGCCATGGTGCTTACCGACTGGCCGACCTCATCGGAACGGCCATATCGAGAACGTGGAATGTCGAGCATCTCCGAGGCTATTACCCTTAGAAGATCTGTAAACGAGGTTGCTTTGGCATTCTCTTTAAACGAGGTCGCTTTGACACTCTATTTGTAAACGAGGTCGCTTCGGTACTCTCTATAAACGAGGTTGCTTCGGCACTCTATCTATGAACGAGGTCGCTTCGGCACTCTCTGTAAACGAGGTCACTTCGACACTCTATAAACAAGGTCGTCTCGATAAATCAATTAATAGTGAAGTCGCTTCGGCGCTCCATTTATGTACAAAGTCTTATAACACTGCTCGGAAAGTGTTATAAAGTCACTATAGCATTTTTGACGTCAAGACGCAGTTATCTTAGAACACGATAGATGACAAAGCAATGAGTGGATAGCAAAAGTAGGGCACCAGAAAGCTATCATATTAAGTATAGCTCCTCGACGACGAGCACAAAAAGGAATCTACACAATAGGAGCCGGCGAGTCCTCGGCTAAGACTTTCTCGACGGCCTCGTCATAAAGTTTTTTGGTGGCGATCTCCACCGCTTCATCAACGACCGCCACAACTGCCGACACTCGGCTACCACCTTCATCGTCGCCGTCAGATGGAAGGACCACACTCGACAGGTCGAGGATGGGATACAACTCCTTCACTTTGTCAAGACAGGCGGTGTATCCTTCTCGGAAAAGGCCCGCGACCTCCTCCTGGAGCTCCCCGGAGTCACGGTACTCTTCGATCGCCTTTTCCCGCTCGTCGACTACGAGCTGCGAGGACTTTTCCTTGGTCTTTTTGTGGGCTTTGATCTCATCGGCATGCGCTTTCTTCTCGGCATCGAGCGCCTGCTTCTCGGCCAAGAGCGCATCCTTCTCAGACGCGAGGGCTGCTCGAAGCTCGTCTTCTACCTTCTTCGCCTCCTCTGCCACCTTCAGTCGAAGTGCCTTCTCAGAGGTAGTCCGTTCTTCGGCCTCGGCAACCCGTTTGTCACACGAAAGCCTCTTCACCTCGGCTCGATGAACGAACGCTAAGAAGGTAGCCAACTGGCTCAAGAGCGAGGAGTGGAAGTCGAACACCAGCCAGCGGGACGACTTGCTTAGGGCATCCGCTTTCAGCTCAGCTGGAAGAGCTTGACGACCGCATTTGACCAGATGAAACTGAACACGGGTCTGCGTCGGCGCCGAGGGCATGGTATTTGGAGATGTCGTCATCGGCTGAGGACGTTTTGCTGGCCTCTCTTCCTCTAGTGGAGTAACGGAGGACGAGCCCTGCTCACGAGCCACGTCCGACGAATCCTGGGGCGGAGCATCCTCAGCAACCCGAGGACGCTTTTTCTGGATGAGGGGCGGCCTTCTTACCCCTCAGAACCTGGTCGCGGGCCTTCTCCGCAAGTGATGACCCTTGCGTGCCGTAGGGGCCGAGGAGATACCCTTGTCGGCCATTTCTGTAAGAAGAAGAAGAGAAGGCAATATCGCGTCAGGACACTTAGGCCGCTACCAAACCAAGGAGATAGACGAAATGATGATGACCTTGTGTGCCCTCGGCAATCAGCTCGAACAGCTTCTCGGATGGTTCGAACAGGTTGGGGGGCTCCACATCCTGTAGAAACGAGAAGTCCACGAGCTCGGATGTGCTAAGCTTCGGCGAACCAAACGCCTTATCCCGGACGTTGATTTCCGACCACTGGGTGGGGAAGGGCCATCTCGAGGGTCAATAGATGAAAATGAAGTTCCTCTTCCAATCGTGGACAAAGGTCGGGAGACGACCGAGGATATGCCGACCAGACCTGGCCGTAAAGTATACCCAGTCCCCAAAAGGCTTCAGAGAAACAGTAGAAAAAAAGGCGCAAGGTCAGAGGGACCCCCGCCGATAAGCAAATGGACAGAAAGCCGACGATTGTCCGCTAAGAGTTGGGAGTCAATTGAGAAGGAGCGATCCCAAGCTCCAAAAGTAGAAAGACGGTGAAAGGATGGAACGGGAACCGCAGGCCTGCCCGGATCGCCTCAGAATAGACGCAGACCTCGCCTTTCATGACATGGTGAGCTCGGAATCCTCGGGTTGCGAAGATGACGGCGTCAGCCAAAAGAGAAAGGCCAGGGTGCTGACTAATCCACTCAAGGGTCTCAGAAGAAGTTTCACACCTTGCCTCGGCCACGTTGTCGGCTTGACGATGGGCACCAGAGGTGTGAGCTGAGGGCGCCCGTGGAATGTATTTACCAGGGCTGACCTCTAGGACAAATCGTTCCTCAATAGGACGCGACACCAAGGTGGCGGGAGTCTCACTCGCATCAATAGGGACCTCACAAGCAGGGTTGGGGTTCTCACTGGCAGTCTTACTGCTACTGGAGGACGACGCTGGAGACGAGGAAGGTCCCCCAGAAGAAGAAGAAGAAGGCAAGTGACTCATGGCTTACCTCAAAAGGAAGCAAGCAAGAACGAGCGGGCGACGTTCCCAGATCAACGAACTGGAGTCGTCGGGTCATCGGCAGAATGTCGGGACGTCGCTCGGAGACTGCTCGCGCGTGAGCTAAAGGTGCACCTCCTCGCAACGACCCGGGCTATTTATAGGCCTCAAGGGGGCCGTTTCGATCCAACGGTTCGTGGGATAGCAAGAGCCACAGACTATCATGATCTCGTCGCGTGTCGAAATATGATCGGCCAAGAGTTAACCTGGATCTTCAACGCTTATGGCCATCGAGGAAGCACCATCATGAGTACGGGGGTCGAGGCGGTTACGCGAGGTTCAGCGTCTCGATACTGACAGTATGGCAGGCAAAAACAGGGTACAAGGGGATCGTGGGCGTCATTATGACAGAGGCGTCATTCGAGGGCGGCTCTGCCATAATGAGGTACGCAGAGCGACATCGATAAGTACGCACCGCTTGAACGACATCTTCAACGCTCTGCCATAATGAGGACGGCCTGCAAGCCGAAAAACCGACAAGTTTACGTGGCTTCTCCTCGACCCAAAAACTCATCTCGAGAAGAACCCGGGGGGCCAATGATACGGGTCGTCATCGGTCGACCTAGAGATTACTGCCGGCATCGTCTTAGCACCGATAGTGGTCGTCCGACGACGGCCTGGTCCCGAGCGGGATGTGCCGACGACCTTGGTAGGCCGACAACCATGACGTCACCCGCGCGTCGGCTACCCCTCTTCGGGCCGACCATCATCTTGGTGCCCTCAGAGGGACCCACGTGGTCTGACATATGATCAGGGCAGTCTAACTGTGTCATCTCATTTGGGAAATGCTTAGCTGGACTTACCCTACTCGGCCCTGCGCCATCGTGGGTGCGAGGGCCCGAGTGTGACGGCCCTCGTTACACCGGTACGGTTGTACCAACCCACGTCGGTATAGCGAGAGTCCTCACAGTGGGACATTTACCCAAACGATACAAACAGCTGAGATACACGCGAATATACAACAGAGTAGCGGAAGTAAAAGACCAATGTCTTCATTCATTCATCATCCACATTAAACATACATGCAGTTCGCAATTAACATAAAAGAACTAAAAATCCACATGATTTAAATTGCTGAAATTAAATACAAATGTCCATACTTATACATCATTCTCATGATACTTCTAGTACAATGTTCAAAATTACATACTGTGAAATACACAATTCTCAAAGAACTCTAAAAACTAGCTAGTCTCCACGCTCGGAGTCCGTCTCTGCTGCCTCCTCCAAAGGTACTGTGTCACCAACTATACCTGTACGCCGAAGCAAGGAGTGAGTCCAAGGACTCAGCAAGCAACACTACTCATGATATACACTTACAAGTCCTAGTGGTTTCTACATGCACATTACAATTAGCCACACATAGCATGTTAGTCAATTCAAGTTTTCAACCTATCATGAAAGTTCTAAATTTTATACATAACTCATGCTTTCAATTTCTAAAATAAAATTCACCTATCACATGGTCTCTATTCAATTTACTCATGAAACTTTAATCTTTAAAGAATCAAAACATGAGAGCTATCAACATGAACTTTTACATACATGGAAGGGAAACACAACTAGCATGGATTTTACACATTTTTAAACACATACATGAACCTTTTCACATGCTTTAGGTTGCTGATTTCATATGGGTTCATGGCTGAAAACCTATGCATGAGAGCTACAACGCTACATAAAACATGTCATGTGATCAAACAATCATGCTATCTTTTGCCCGTTTTCACCAACTATCCCTAACATGGGTTCTAAACATCTTTGCACATAATAACATGATGATGACAACATAAATTCACTGATTTCACATGATTTCAGATTTGTCTCACATGGTTTTCAATAACACATTTTCACATCTTTAGTTTCACATTTTCTTTACACAAGTTCCATCATTCACATGGTTCACTTTACACATACACATTCACATGTCACTTACACATTTACACATGGACACATACACATTACACATTTCACATTACACATTTTAGGTGCCGTGACACATAGTCCAAACCACCAAAGAAGGACATATACACATCACATTACACATAGACGCCATCTAGGCATTCCAATGGCGACTCTTGGACTGCGCAGACCGGGAGAACAAGTCTCCACCCTAACCAGTGGTACTTGTCCACCTCCAGGATTTCCCCCTAATGCCCTTAGGGTCACTTAACACATGAACTTTCTCAGGGAGACTTTTTCCTGATACAGCTCCACTGCCCTCTACGGAAGCAGTGTCACATTGGCACAGTTACACATTTACACATTTACCATTTTACACACGGTTTTACACTTTACACTTTCATCACATTCACTTTCTCACTCACATGAATATCTCTGTTTTTCCTAACATGGTACTACAGAATTTCAAGAGTTTAACACACAGTAAACACACTAATAATGTGGGTTTTAAACCATAACTAATCACATTACGATCGTATGCACAAATTATCACATTTCACATGAAAAATACATAACTTTTTATTTACTGACCCAAATGACCTGAAATTTTAACCACATGCTGTTTTCGAGTTCAAGATGATACCCTCAATTTTTCAGATTTTTTCTGAGCTTCATGGAATTTACAGTAAATAAAACACCTAATTAGCATGCCATTCACAATTTAATTTAACATGGGGTTTAACACATATTGTAACTTGCCACTTACTGTTTTAAACATAAGTTACTAACATATGCATGAATTTAGAATACAACATTACCCTAAGTCATACATCTATGGATTGGTCACTACAAACCATTCTTGCATGCTTTCATTTTATTCTACCGAATCGGATTTATTAGCACGTTACACTAGCATGGATAATTTACCAAATTTGCAAAACACATATACTGACCCACTGACTTTCATGATCAGACCAAAACCAAGGCCTTCATACAATTCTAATCATGAAAACTAAATTTGCAAGAATCAACAATCCATGTTCACAAGTTTAAGGAATACCATTTCCACATTCACCATCACACCCCACATTCATTCTCACACCACAATTTACAAAATACATAGAGTATAAGGTTTACCATATATCCTCATCACGGAAATCATACCGAAGTTAAAGTATAAGAGGGACAGAACAGCTCACTGTTCTGTCCAGAAGAACTTGGCGGCGGTCTCTGGCCTCTGACTTAGGGTCAGCGGCATGGTCGATGGACGCCAAGCATGATCTGGACGTCCAGGGACCTTGCCGTCGAATCAGGTCTGTGCAGAAACACAGACCCGAGCTCTGAATCTTGGGTGAATTGGAGGGTCTAGGACTCGAGGAAAATTCCATAAAAATCATAGAAACAACCTAGACTCATAAGGGAACATCAGGGATAGGTCACTTGCCTTCTAAAAATTCCTCCAAGGGATCTAGGGTTTGGTGAAGACCTCCTTGGGCAGTCCCAAGAAAGTTGCAGAACTCCCTCCAAGGTCACCTTCCTCCGGGTTCTTGGACGAGCTCCACAGTAAGGGGACGATGGGGAAACCTTCTCCTTTGCTCCAGCTTCCTTATTGTCGCAGTACATCTCCAGATCAAGCTCCAATGGGGTCGGATTTGAGGGTGCTAAGATGGGGTTTTTCTCACAGTTTTCCTCCTAGGGTTTTTCTCCTCTTTTTCTCCTCTTACAAGGGTGAAGGGAAGAGTGGGAGAGGCCAATTCGGGTTCAGGATTTAGGAGGGTCTCTCTCCCACTCACTAGGGTGATGGGACACCCTCAGAGCCGTTGGGGGACATCCCCCCAATGGTGGCCATACCTTGTTTCAGAAGATTGCAGCTCTGCTGCGCATGCAGGTCAGAGAAATTGGTGTCCACATCGCTGGACGCCAGGATAAGTGTTGGCGTCCATGTCTGGACGCTGACACCTGCTAAACGGCCTAGGGTTGACGCCAAGGTGACCTTCGGCCAGAACTCTAAATCATGCAGAAACCCCATGCATATATACATGCAATATACCTATAGTATTGTATCCATACTATCATCATGCAATACATACATTATTTATGCTTAATACAAACACATGCACACGTAATTATACTAATTAATGTGTACGTAAATATGTACATACATACACAAGTACAAACATACACACATAAATACAAATAATGCGACGGAAATTAGAGGGCCTTACACCGAGGTTCACGGCCACGTGCACGCCAACTACCGTGCATCCATGAAAGGAAGTCCCAATAACTGTAAGACCGAGATCGTGGCAACTGGCCACCCCACGACAGCTGGCCCGTGGAATCTGGGCCCTCTCCAGCCACTCTTGCCAACCACGACTTCGCTTGAGGAGAATCAGGGGCGAAATCATGGGCATGTCTATGAATGGCCCTTACGGTCCCAGCGCGTAGGGCCCCCTATAAAAGGTAGAGACACCCCACACCAGAGAGGTAGGCTATTCTAAGCACTAATACTCCCTTACTCTGACCACCCGAACTGACTGATCGTCGGAGTGTTTACCCACTGAGGACCCTGGGTGGTTTCTTACAGGTTGGAGATCGATCGCATCACGTCGGCCGTCAGCCTCTCATCCCTTGGGTCCCCATCCGACCGGCCCAGGCCGATCCCACTTGCTCCAGCAGCAACACTTCTATTTACGGAAACCAATTTTTTAAAAACACTTTGCTTACGTAACAGTGGTTACGTAAGGCTTCTTATTGCATGGGTTAGTGGAGTTACACGTCTCCTTATACATGTAAGCCATAGAAGTTGCATGGTAAACATGTTGTTGTAAAAATAATTGGGTTTTTACTGCAACACATGTATGGCTACGGGCCATACATGCAAGGGAAACTTGGGAGTTATATAAACCTTCCCTTCACCCTTCGTGTGAGGCTTTCCACCTCTTGCCCAGTCTCCCTGCTGCTGAAGCTGCTGTTGCTACCATTACTCTGAGCTGCTGCTGCTTTGCCGTGGCTGCTGCTGCTGCTTCTTCTGTAGCTGCCTTTGCTGCACTTGCCGTGGATATTGCTTCCTCAAGTCTCATTCTTCCTACTGCTGCTGGCACTTTCATTGAAAGGAAGAGAAGGACCTCCACTTTTCTTAAGTCATGTAGGATTCTTTCCTCTTGTCTTCTTCTCTTGCTAAGAACTTCAAGTTTAAGTGTTTACTACATTCACACTTAGACTTGAGTTCTGTAAACATCTTGGAAATGTATTCCTATCCATTGTAAACATGTTTTAGCTAATGTTCATGTTATGTCCAAGCATACTTGTGAAAATCTTTCTATTAGATGCAAGGAAATGTTGTTTGAAAGAGTTATATTTCTAGTTATCATCTTGTCATAAGTTTCCATGCCACAACATACTCCTATTGTGCTATTTGTTTCCTTCATGTAAGTGGTGTTTGCAGATGTAATAAGACCTTGTAGATGTTGTTAACCATGTTTGGAAACATAGGAACACTTGGTATAGTTTCTTGAGGTAGTATTACACCATTTCTGGAAGTTTAGCCTACGACTGTCGACAGTTAGAAACCATCTGTCGATAGGTTTCATGCTTTCAGAACTCAGAAATGCAGAAACACCAATAGTTGTTGACAGACAGTCTTTATCTGTCAACAGATGGCCCTCATCTGTCGACAGCCACCCTTGGCCTGTCGACAGACAGTGTCCAGGTTCTAGAAACTGGTTCTGGAAGGACAGTGGTTGTCGACAGCCCCACTTTGGCTGTCGACATACATTGTCATGTTGTGTTTTCTAGCACCATTTCTTGTCCAACCCCCTGATGACTCACTATACTATTAACCCAACAAGTTGTTTCCCTCACACTCTTGGATTCCAACTACTTTATCATTAAGAGAGATCATTCAATTGCCTTCCATATTCTACTTTGAATTATTCTTGAATTTCCCAAGTACAATTGATTTCTATATGGCTACAACCTTATGAAATTATTGGCTTTGGACCATAAACCTTTGTTACATGTGAGATTCGGAGTACTTATGTACCACACTTCAATATTACCAAAAATAATTAGTGATGACAATTTTTGGGTCTTTGGACTCAATTGAGTTATATGCTTGTGCAAGTGGGGCTGGTCCAGTCTCGGGAGGAGCACCCGAATTTGTTTAGTGGTCGTACGAAACGATAAAGGATATGTGGATGTTTGACATTGCATCATACATACTTGATTAGTCATGATATTATTTTATCATGTGTTGAATATGTACTTGAACCAAAATGTGATTGTTATCCTGAATTCTTGTCCATGCAAACTTAATTCAGTACTCCTATTATATAATTGTTACCTATTTGACATGGTTATCCAATCATCTTTGATGTTCAACAGTGTAATCAGTTAAGTTTCTTGCTCTGATCTTTGATTGTCTTAATCCTTTTGATTAGAAGAGTGAATCCTACTGGGTTAGTTAGCTCATAAAATCCTACGTACTTTTTCAGGTGATCAAGATGAGCTAATTCTTAAGAGGGGGTGTGCTGAGCAGGACAACCAGTCTTCAGAAGTCCAATAATTTTACTTTTCTTGAGTACTGTAGTAATGGAGTGTAATTAAGTTTTCTTTTTTTATGGACAGCAATGATGAGTATTATGTATTTAAGCTTCCGCTATGACAATGTTAGATGTATAAAATTATAAGTTTTATTTCTTAAGTTTATTTTCTGTCATTTTCAATAAATAGACATTTATTGGGGCGTGACAAAAGACATGAAACTTGTTGGGAACATGGAGTAGGAGAGAACTACGGCTTTGGTTGCATGAGATTTGGCCTCGGGATGCATGAGAAAATGACATGAACGTAAAAGTCCCTAAACATGCATGACTTTGGCAAAACGCTTAATACTCGGTGTATGCTCAATAAAAATTGGGGAAAACGCATGCACACAAAAGTAGACTTGATGCACTACACATTGGTATAGGTTTTGCTTAGGTTTGGCCCGAGATCACCTACCTTTGGTCGCTTCCTAAAAGGTTCTCCTGCAGATCGGTGCAGAACGCGAGTGGGGAAGAAGAGCTCCGGTTGAGGGTGATTTCCTCCTCCACTGCTGCTTAGGCTCGGCTACCCACGGCCCCAACAAGATGCTAACCTGACCCCAAGGGTTTCTTGACGAGTTTATATGTATCTAGGATTTTTTAGGAGTCCTAATGCAACTAGGAAGAAAGGGTTGCGGATTTAGCATGCACCCTACCTTGTTTTGATGATTTCCATCCCCAATAGAGTGTCTTGGCCATTAGGAAACCCTCTAGTATGGTTAGGCACGAAATTGGGTTGCTAAGTGTGGCTAATTGCCTTAGGATTTGCCCTAATTATCTCTTCTTATTTTCAGCTCAATTAGGGTTACGAATTTCTAGGGTATTTTCTTACTTGATTTTATTCTTGGGCCAAAAGTTGTCCATTGACCCAATTCTACTAATGGGTCATCAACACATGTTGTTTGAAGTCTCTCCATCATCTTTGTTTAATTTATGATCATGCTATATACCTATGATAACGGTTTTCCGATTTATTCACTAATTAGGATAATTAGTCACAATGTGTTGTAAACTTGGCCAATCGAATTTTTTGTTGTACAAATTTCTTCGTGGAACATTTAGGAATATGGTTTAGGGTTGAACTATTATTTTTACGGAATTTTTCGATGTCTCCTTGCACATACGATAATGGTACACATGTTTCTATTATTTCGATATTATGAAAATTATTTATTTTTATTTATTTTAAATTTTTAAATATTAAATTTTTCGGGGTGCTACACTATAACATGATTTAACGTATACTGTAACTAAAGATAACATTTACTGTAATGAGTGTGGTGGCCAAATCTGGTCACCTAGACCCATGATGGCTCGTTACGGCCCGCTCGCGTCCTGTCAACAAACGTGGCACCATCTCCGGAGGCCACGCCCTCGCCAAGGTGGTTCGAAGACCTCCATTGTATGACCCCCGTGATCGGAAGTTGTCAAGCTCCGCAGCGGCATGTCCCCGAGTAGATCATCTGCCCTTCCATACCGAACAACCGCGAACGGCTTCCGCACAGGGATGTTAACCCTGCTGCGCGGAACAACCCAGGATATCACCGAACAACACGTTCGAGCCCCCATATGGGTCACCTGCTCGGAAGGTGTGTCCTGAGGGTGCCGAGCAGGTTCTCTGGCTTACGCCGCGGTTATAACCGCCCCAAGCCACGCGCTCCATCATCAAGAGGCACGAACTGCCTGGTATCCCAACGGGCACCTGAGCGCGTAACTCCTCCCGTTATGCGCGCCCATCAAGGCGCCTTTTCAGGCACGATCTACCAACGTTATGCACGTTCGTCTTGGCACCAATGCCTATAAAAACACAGGTACAGTACCATGCACCGGTACGTTCTCTCTCACGCGAACACACTCTCATACTCCGAAACCCCCTGCCTTGCAAGCTCTCCACTGACTTAGGCATCGGAGGGTTTCCCCGGTCTTCACGGGGCCCCCTGATCCATTTTTGGTATTGCAGGCTCCCATCCGCACCGGCGTCCGTCTTCCCAGTTCTCTCTAGTGGAGGCCCGTTTGGTTCCGGCCCAAACAGGATTACACCACCACAATGAGTTACAGCTCTGTTAGGGACTAGAAAATAAATCAAATATCTGTTAGGGACTCTTAATTAATTTACCTTTTATAAAATTAATTTAGACCCTAAAAGGAATCTGATTTTAAGATAATTTAAGATTCCAATAATCAAGGTTAAATTGTTGAATTATGCCAGGAATAAAAATTCATAATCAAATGTGAACTTAAGAGGGCCTTCGTGCAATTCACCAGCTAAATAGGTGTGGAGACTGGAGAGTCCAGAGACCCCGAGCATAAACCTCTCCCCATCGTCCCCATCTGTGGCTTCTGCACCTACGGCTACCGCACGCCGCCTTTACCTTGCCGGCGAACGGCCTCAGTCGCCAGACCGCCTCCGCTGAGTGGACGTCGCCAGGGCCGCGCTGCTAGGTCGCCGAGTTCATCGGTATATCCTTCCTTCTCCGATTTCTTCTACATCCTGGAATCTCCGCATTTGTAGATCTCAACTTGATATTATTTGATTTGGTGGCGGTTGGACTCGAGCAGCTAACATGCTTGGGGCATCAAGGCGATCGGTCTCTGCCCTTTCGCGGGTCGGCGGCGCATGGCACCAATGGCGGGGTTCGCCTGCCGCCGCCATCCACACCTCCTACCCGGTAATCTTCTTCTTCTTTCCCGTCTCTCACTTCATCACCACCCTCCGAAACCTCTGCTTTTGTATGTAAAGTAATCAAAACGAGGAGGATGATCAGCTTCCTCAAGCACACCTGGAGCAAGGCCTCCTGGGAACGCGGTCGAACACCTCCAATGCGTCCATGCAAGATGCACTCCTAGCATGAGTCTCTGTTGTAAGGCCTGCAGGGAACTATTCTACAGCTATAAAGCTAGATAACTATTCTGGAACCTTTTTGGCTGAACTCGACCTAGCCTTTTGCTGCCCTTCTTCCTCTTACTTATGCTTATTTTCTCCAACAAAAAAGGGGCTCAGCCACAGGCGATTGACGAGTCACCCAAAAATCTGAAAACAGAATTGAAACAA
Organism: Colocasia esculenta; assembly: GCA_014218235.1. NCBI lineage: Eukaryota > Viridiplantae > Streptophyta > Magnoliopsida > Alismatales > Araceae > Colocasia > Colocasia esculenta. The sequence continues at coordinate 40,351,144 of CM024763.1, read as the reverse complement.
CTACGATAAAGAACAAAACCAAAATGACAATACTTCCCTTAACAGCGCCATTTGTTCTGAAACATTCCTGCGCTTGTTGCCTCTTGAGGACCGGTTCAAGCCTCTGCAATTTTCCAAGTCGTTGGTTCAACTCGTTCCTCTGGTTCAATTGGTCGGCCCTCCCGATTGGTGTGTAACAAATTTTCACCCCTTGAGGAATGACCTTGCCCTCAAGGTCAAAAGAAGGGTATTTAGTGATGAAACCTTGGTAGTCTTCCCAAGTTGCTTCTGTTGGAGAACGGTTGCGTGACTGGACTAACAGCTGAACTGCCGCCTTGTTATCCCTCTTCACAATGTGGCAGCCCAACAAGGCTTCTGGCTCTTTATCAGTAATAGGAAGATAATCTGGTAGGGGGAGATGGGGTCAGAACAATTCCCTTTCTTAAGCTTCAACCAGGAAATGTGAAAGACAGGGTGTATTTTGGAGTTGGTGGTAACTGAATATGGTAAGTGACTTTCCCACTTCGCTGCATGATTTGATATGGGCCGTAGAATTTAACACTGAGCTTGTGGTTGTAATGAGGAACTATGGAATGCTGCCTGGATGGTTGTAGCTTCAGATATTCCCAGTCTCCTACAGCATATTCTTTATCTATACTCTTCCTACTCTGCCAGCCGCTTCATTTGTTCCTGAGCCTTGGCGAGATGTAGTTTGAGCTCTTTGAAAAGGTGGTCTATGTGAAACAGGGAATCTACTACTTCCTGAACTGATGAAGAGCCAGGGATATAAGATAAAAGAGTTGGTGGAGGAATACCATAGACAGCTTAGAATGGAGGAATGCTTGCCGACGAGTGAACGGAAGTGTTGTACCAGTACTCTGCCCAGTGCAACCATTGAAACCTTGAGTGTTACTGCTGAAAACAGAAGCAACGGAGGTAGCTTTCAAGGCACTTGTTCAATGCCTCTGCCTGACCATCAGTTTGGGGATGGTAGGCAGAACTCATTTGTAGTTGAACACCTTGCAGATGAAAATCTCTTTCCAAAAATTGCTGGTGAATATTGCATCCCTCTCTGAAATGATAAATTTAGGAACACCATGCAACTTAACCACAGAAGAAGTGAATTCTCTTGCAACAACAAGTCAACAACAGCCAAATAAGGGTGCTTGAGAGTGACAAAGTGATCATAATCATATTTGGATAGATGATAGTAACAACCAGAATAGAGGATTTAGAATGAGATAAAGGCAGGCTGTCAATAAAATCCATATTCACATGAGTCCAAATGCGATCTGGAATGCGATGGTTGTAATATACCACCAGGTGATTGATGGACAGATTTGTTACGTTGACTAATATAACTGAGTGATGCATACCCGGCCAATAGAAGCACTGCTTTAAATAGTAAATGGTTTTGTGATAACTGGAGTGCCCCCCTTCTGGAGAATCATGATGGGCTTGTGACAGGGCAGGAATCAAATGAAAGTCTTTATATAGAGTATCTGCCCTTTGTAATAGATTACACTGCTGTTGAAAGAATATTCATCAGCATTCAATGCACCATTGTGCCTTTGAGTCACGAGAGCTCGAAGGGAAGGATCTGTCAAATATGCTTGCTGGACAGCAGAAAACCTAGTTGGTATAAGGAGAGAAAATGCAGAACAAGAGGGTTCATTGTAAATTCTGGATATACATCTGCCTTGTTGTGGTGGCCCAATTTGTACCATAGCCCAATAACTTGACTAACCAGGGTTGTTGAGCAGGGCTGTGGATCTGTTGGCTGAGTATGAACCTCAAGCTTTGATGATGCGGGTAATGAACCGCCTGCCCACTAGATAAGGTTGCCATTTTTGTATAGCAAATATTATAGCTTCCATCTCTTTTCATAAGTGGATAAACCCAGTTGCTTAAATGAGAATGCCTTGCTCAAATATGCTAAGTGCTTGCCTTGTTGCATGAATACTCTGCCCATACCAGCTCTGCTGGCATCATACATATATCATGAAGATTCAGTAAACCCAATACAGGGGCTGTAGAATTACATGTTTAAGTGAATGAAATGCATTGTCAGCTGCAGTGATTCAAGAGAATGCATCCTTTTTCAACAGTTGAGTCAAAGCAGCTGCAATACATCCATATCCTTTAATGAATTTTCTGTAATTCCCTGTGAGGCTGAGAAATCCCCATAAAGCTTTGGTGGATTTGGGTGTAGGCTGAGAGGTAATGGCCTCTAGTTTGGCACTGTCCATGGCTACATGTTCCTCAGAAATATCATGAGCCAAATAATCAGTTTTGGTCACTGCAAAGACGCATTTAGAAAGCTTGGCATGCAGATGATTATCCTGTAAAATCTGCAAAACCAGTTGCAAATGTTGAATATGATCTGTTCACTGTGAGCTATATATGATAATATCATCGAAGAAATCCAATATAAATCTCCTGGGAAACAGTTTGAAGTTGTCATTCATGAGATGTTGGAAAGTAGATGGAGCATTGGATAAGCCAAAAGGCAGGACTAAAAATTCATCGCACCTTTCATCAGTACGGAACATATGGATTCATTCTCATGTGGTGGTACCCGGAACAAAGGTCCAATTTGGAAAAATATTGAGAGCCACGTAATTCATCCAAAAGATAATCAATTAATAGAGTTTGGCATTTTTCCTTGATGGTATGGTGACTGAGAGCTACATAATCAGCACGCATTTGCCATGATCCATCTCACTTCTGCACAAGTAAAGCCGGAGCCAGGATGGGGCTGTTGCTGTTTTAGATATGACAACTGTTTATGAGATCTTTAATGTGCTGAAATGCAGTGTCTATAGGTAGGTGTTGATACAGCAATTGATTCATCAATAAGTGGAATAGAATGATCAAGTGATCTCTCTGGAGGAAGACCCTGTGGCTGAGATAATACAGCTGAATATTGAGTAAGTAAATTGGCAATATCTGTATGATGAGATGCTGAAGAAAGAGATGTGTCAGATGTGTGATCAATAGAGGAAAGCTGTATAGCATATAATGAGCAGCTAGATTTAATGCCCTTTGAAAATTTCTCAGCTGAAACCATTTGAATTGTGGTGTTAGAGATGTCCTGCAAGGTAAACTGTTGCTTATGCAACTGAAATTTCATAGTCATCTGCAGAATATTCAGCGTAATTGATGAGGAATGAATAGGGAGAATGGAGGGGAAGAGAGGGATCTGGGAGCGATCAACTTTAGCCTCAGGGGAGGAAAGAGATGGCGGCGATCTGCTCAACTGCTAGAGAGAGAGAGAGGGTGATCATCTCAACCCAAGAGTTAGGGTAAACACAAACACAATACCATTCTTCATTGATTCTGAAAATGAGGGATACAACATATTTATAAGTACTCCCAAAGAAACCCTACTTAACCAAATGACCTAAATGCCTCTTATTCAAAGCAAACCTCAACCTTAAGATTTGAAACTAGACATTACATCAATTGGGCCTCTAATGGGCCAACTTCAATTTTCATCATTTTCCCTTGTTCGAGAAAATTCACGCTTGAATTTTGAAAAGCGTTAATATAAGCATGTGGGCAACTGGGTAAACCACGAGATACTTGAAGTGAGGAGCCATATATGATATGTCGAATTGATGCACTATAAACGAATCACAGAATGTCAATCTCCTCAGATCAACTAAAGGTTGCTTCCACTCGATCACATTAATAGGCTGATAGACTGGTAGCACATCATCTGAAACAGCACATCAATTGGAGCAAGTACACATAGAGGAGCAACAACAAATATATCAGGAGATATACAACCTAACCTAGATCGCATAAATAATGCCTGATCCCACATATCAACTACGAGTAATGAATCCTCCTCGAACAATGTATCCTCAAACAAATCAAATCCAACCTTTGTAATCAATTTCTGATCCCATCTACGAGTTAATGATGCTTTTGTCTTAGCTGAAAATGCCAAACATGCCTTTATAAGCTTTTGCAATGCAATATAATATGAATCATACACTCGAAAAGGCTTGCTGTAACCCTCTGGATGTATAAGGCAAGATCTTGCTTGGTGGTCAAACACAGCATGACGTTCGTCCATCCAATCTTTACCCAAATATATTCCCGATCCATTGGGCATAGTTGTACACCAAGCAGAGTCATAATACTTGTAGGACTTTGATGCCCTATCGCACTTGAGGAGGTGAAAGAAAGGTATGTTCACTTGGTCCCCAAAAAATCTAATATAGTCCGATCGGGATAGTAAATCTACTATGGATTGTGAAATGAAATTACCCCATTAGTTTTTTTAATTGTCACCATAGTCTGTAAGCAATCAGACAATTCAACCTCAATTTTGATACTCATGTTGGTAGCGACAGAGCAGCGGCATCAGATTGTATACAACCTTCAAATGGCGTTGGTGTGCAGGTGGAGCGACTCGAGATGTTCGTGCACAACATGAGGCTAGCTACCACGAGCATGAGGAGGCGACGATGTGTAGAAGACGAAGCATGGCATGGCCAAATGGAATGTTGCTTGGGTGGTGGGTGCACGGGCTGGGAGGACGGGGTGGGTTCCGGCCACACCGGGGCATGGGTGACGAGGTCCATGCTCGAGGCGTGCTGGCTGGGAGGCTGGGGTGGGTATGGGCCGCAGCGAGGCACGGGCAATGAGGCTCGTGCTCGAGGGCGTGTGATGCGGGACGGATCTACGGGTGACACAAACAACACGACATAATAGAGAGATCAGTGACGAACATGACTAATTAACGTAAACGCACACAAACGTACGAAGTAGAGTGAACGTGACACGTCCTAAATAGAAGCTACGTCCGAGGTTCGTCCCTTCGCAGCGGGAACGAAGGACCGTGGGTAGTTGGGGAACTACCGCCGTCTAGGGTGTAGGCTACCGACAAGCTCACTGGAGCCGTCGGGATTTGGGTCCTCACACTCACAATGCCCGGCAGTGACGAATGTCACGGGCTAGATGTCCCACCTCACACCGGCGGCAAATACAACCGTATACTAAAAGGGCAAACAGTGGAAAGGGGTGAGCACGTACCACCACGCGGCTGCGTGGGAGAAGAACGCCCGGCGACTGAGTCCAAGGGGTAAGGAAAAGAGAGAAGTACAACAGAATGGCCCACCCTTCGCAGAGGGGTAAAGGGCACTAGGGGAACTCGGGGAGGCACTCGGTCGGGTGGCGGGCCCGCAGGTGCACGGTGTGGTAGTTGCAGCGGCTAACTATGGCGGCGTCCGTCATCGTCCGCCAACCCCAACGTCATGGCTGCGAACGCGACGACTATAGGCTCTAAGGGGCGGCTACGCGGGGGCATCCGCGGGCGACGTGGCTGCTGGAACTCGTGCGAGTAGAACGGCGGGTAGAGGTGCACACGCGCTGCTTCGTCTTGGGCGTCTACACGGAGCATGTTCATCCACGCTGGCGAGGTGACGATGTTGCAGCGGCAATGGGGCGCGGAGATGGCGCGGGCTTGCTGGGGCGCCGCTGCTGGGCTGTCGCTGCGAGGGGGAAGGAGAGGGAGAGGAGGTGGCGTGGAGAGAAGGGAGGGAGTGGGGGCGCAGAGGAGAGAGAGGGTGCGGCAGTGGGGTGAGAGAGAGAGAGAGAGGGCCGGGAGAGAGAGAGTGCAACTGGGGGAGAGAGAGAGAGTTGCGCGAGAGGGAGAGAGGCGGCTGGGGAGAGAGAGAGTGGGGAGCCACGAGAGAGGGAGAGGGGGACGACGCGAGTGAGAGAGGGAGAGGGGCGCGGGGTGGGTGGCAGCGCGAGGGAGGGAGAGAGAGGGCGAGACAGGAGAGAGAGGGGGGGTGGGACGGCACGGGGAGAGGGAAACAGAGGAGAGAGGGGGGGGGCGCGCCCGGAGGTGGGGTGGCGGCTCGACGGGGTGGGAGGCGTGGCGGAGGGAGGGGAGGTGGCGCCGGAAGAGAGAGAGAGAGAGAGGAAGCGACTGGTGGTGGGGGGGGTAGATGCAGCACGAAGGGGGGGGGGGGGCGTTCGCAGAGAGAGAGAAAGAGAGAGGAGAGAGGATGCGTGAGAGGAGGGAGAGGGAGAAGAGGGAAACTGAGAGGGGGGATACGCAGCAGCGGGGAAGAGAGAGAGAGTGCAGACGGGAGAGAGAGAGAGAGAGAGAGAGAGACGCAGCAGGGGGGCGTTTGCGCCGGGAGAGAAAGAGGAAGAGAGAGAGAGAGAGGATGCGTGAGAGGAGGGAGAGGGAGAAGAGGGAAACTGAGAGGGGGGGATACGCAGCAGCGGGGAAGAGAGAGAGAGTGCAGACGGGAGAGAGAGAGAGAGACGCAGCAGGGGGGCGTTCGCGCCGGGAGAGAAAGAAGAAGAGAGAGAGAGAGAGAGAGTGACGGAGGAAGAGAGGGGGAAGGGAGATGACGCCGCAGCAGCAGGGAAGAGAGGGAGAGAGAGAAACCGGAGAGAGGGAGAAAGAGAGAACGCAGAAGGGAGAGAGAGGTGCAGGGGAGGAAGAAGCACAGTAGAAGAGAGGAGGAAAATCCGAAGGAGAGGGTGCAAATCTTTCTTTCAAATCTTCTGCATTGCCTTCATTGGAGGGGTGTCACCCCATACATATAGGGGATGGAAGTCCCAAGGCCTAGACAAGAGGGAGCTAGGCCTCTCCCCAAAAGTTGGTCCAATGGACCACACAAAACATAAAATATACACATCACCTAAATGGGCCTAAATAGTCCAAAAGAGTGGCCCACAAGTAAAAACTAACCAATATCAAAGGACTCCTCGCCCAGCTATAACGAAACGGGCGGGACTGACGTCATGTCCCGACGGCGATACACGTACGCGGGATCAAATCGGGCTCGGGCCCTCGTGTCCTCACCAATCCTCCCTGGGTGGGAGGAACTCGACCTCGTCGAGTGCAAGGGGTCGCTGCTTTGGTAGAGCTCCAAAAGGTCTGGGTCAAGCCGTTGTAGCTCCTCTGTCGACACCCAAGTGTCCTCGGTAGCCGGGCGTCCTCTCCAACGAACCAAGTAACACTGGTATGGCCCATCCTTGGAAGTGATAACCTGCTCTTCCAGTATATAGTCAATTTGCTCATGCCGGTTCACAATAGGGGCTGGAGGTGGACACTCGGCTGGGGAATCACTCTCAAAAGGGGGATTCGGCTCGAAAAGCTCGCTAGGTATCACTGCTGGCTCCCGATACGGCACCAAGTCTGAGACATTGAAGGTAGTGCTAATGCCGTAGTCCGGCGGTAGGTCCACAACGTACGCATTTGGCCCAACTCGTTTGACCACTCGGAAGGGACTAGCTCCACGGGACTGTAACTTCTTAACGGCTCCCGAAGGAAACCGCTCAGGTCTAACCCTGATCATGACGTAGTCGCCCTCACTAAACTCCATTGTTCGTTTGTGCGCGTCTGCCAATTTCTTGTAATATTCGTTGCTGATCTCTATGCGACGACGAATGCTCTCATGGAGGCTCCTAATATGCTCAGCTAGAGACTCAGCTGACTCAGAGACACAGACTTGTCTAGGTAAAGAGGTGAGGTCGACAGGTCTCCTAGGACGATACCCAGTCACAATCTCAAACGGAGTCTTGCCAGTGGTACGATTGACAGAATCATTGTAGGCAAATTCGGCGAGCGGGAGTATCAAGTCCCAATTCCGAGTATGCTCGCCAACAAGACACCGCAGAAGATCGCCTAGACTCCTATTGACAACCTCGGTTTGGCCGTCAGTTTGAGGGTGATAGGCAGTGGAAAATTTCAGCTGGGTGCCCATCATAAACCATAATGTTTTCCAAAAATAGCTCACAAACCTCACATCCCTATCAGTGACAATGGTCTTGGGGAGACCATGTAAGCAAACAACCTTAGAAAAGAATAAACGGGCCACTTTGGAGGCATCGGATGTCTTAGCACAGGGGATAAAGTGGGCCATCTTGGAGAAGCGATCCACCACAACCATGACGGAATCGTGCCTATGAACTGTCCTCGGCAGGCCCAAGACAAAATCCATACTAATATCCTGCCAGGGACAATCGGGCACGGGGAGAGGGGTATATAGACCCGTGTTTTGTTTCCTCTGCTTAGCTAAAGCACATGTACGACAATGAGAGACGATGCGGGCTACATCGCGCTTTAAGCTAGGCCAGAAGAAGCGGAGCTCAACCAACTCAATAGTCTTGTTACGGCCAAAGTGGCCTGCAAGACCTCCAGCATGCAACTCCCAAGCTAAGAAATCCCTAATGGAGGTGTGGGGAACACAGAGGCGGTCACCACGAAATAAATATCCGTCCTGAAGGATGTACTCACTAAACTCGCGGGACGGGCCAGCCTTAAGGGCAGAATAGGCGGGGCCAAAGTCCGGGCAACTCTCATACTCCTCACGAAGACGCTCAAACCCGATAATTGAAACGCTCACAGTCGACAAAAGTGACACACGTCGGCTCAGGGCATCAGCTACGCGGTTCTCCACACCCGCCTTATGCTTAAGGACAAAAGTGTAGGCCTGAAGAAACTCGACCCAACGACTATGTCGAGCATTGAGCCTCTTCTGGGCATGGAGATATCGAAGGGCCTCATGGTCAGAGAAAAGGACAAACTCCTGGGGTAGGAGGTAATGTCGCCAATAACGTAAGGCCTGAACTACCGCGTAGAATTCTTTATCATACGTGGAGTACCTGAGCTTAGTGTCATTGAGCTTCTCACTAAAGAACGCGACCGGATGACCTTCTTGGCTCAAAACCCCACCAATGCCTACTCCAGAGGCATCACAACAGACCTCAAACACCTTAGAGAAGTCGGGCAAGCGAAGAACAGGTGCTTGGGTCATCTTTTCCTTAATCGCCTGAAAGGCTACAGCAGCGGCTCTAGTCCACTCAAATGCCCCCTGATGGATGCAGTCCGTAATCGGGGCCATGATAGTACTAAACCCTCGGATAAAATGGCGATAGAAGGCGGCTAAGCCATGAAAACTTCGAACATCATGAATACTCCTAGGCTCAGGCCACTTTAGGATAGCTCGCACCTTTTCCGGGTCAGCTGAAACGCCGCTACTAGAAACCACAAATCCTAAGAAGACAACCTGATCGGTCAGGAAAGTGCACTTCTCGAGATTCCCATACAAGCTTTCCTTTCTAAGGACAAGACACACCTGACGCAGGTGGTCCAAATGATCTGCTCGGGATCGACTGTAGATGAGGATGTCGTCGAAGTAGATGACAACAAAGATTCCTAAGAATGGGCGCAAGACTTGGGTCATCAACCTCATAAAGGTACTTGGGGCGTTGGACAACCCGAATGGCATCACCAACCACTCATAAAGCCCATCCTTCGTCTTGAATGCCGTCTTCCATTCATCACCAGGTCGAATCCTCACCTGGTGGTAGCCACTTTTGAGGTCAATCTTGGAGAAGATTGTGGCTCCCGCCATTTGATCCAGCATGTCATCTAGGCGGGGAATGGGAAAACGATACTTCACAATGATTCGATTGATAGCGCGGCTGTCTATACACATCCGCCAGGTGCCATCCTTCTTTGGGGCTAGGAGTGCGGGACGGCACACGGACTCATGCTGTCCCTCACCGAGCCCTTCTTGAGAAGCTTCTCCACCTGATGTTGCAACTCCAGGTGTTCTGTAGGGTTCATACGGTAATGAGGCAGGTTAGGTAAGGTTGACCCCGGAACCAAGTCAATTGCGTGTTGAATGTCGCGCAAGGGTGGGAGACCATCAGGAAGGTCCTCAAGGAAGACATCCTTAAACTCCTCTAGAAAAGCAACAATCTCAAGGGGAGGCTTGTCTGAAACCTCCTCAACGACCTCCCGGACCATAAGGGCAAAGAAGGGTCCCCCGAGGCACTCACGCTCGAACTCAAAAGCATTGATTAGTAATAGATGACGCGGGGGTGGTTCCTCAAGCTCCTCACTCTCGGGCATAGGGAGGGTTTGTTGGGGAATGCGAGATGTAGGAGGATGTAGAACATCTTGAGCGCAAGGTAAAATAGGAATCTCCTAAGGAAGGGTCGCAGAAGGAGCACTTAGAGGGCTAGACTCGTGAGAAACACTGTGGGGCGCAGATGGCGCCAAGGTGCCCTGGGTAGATGGTGGAGAAGGAGGATGACAAGGAGAGGGCAACTGGGGGCGACTCGGTCTATGGGTACCTTGAGGCTGGGCATGATGCAAAATGATCCATCGGCCGCCGTGGGCAAAGGAATAGGTGTTGGATCTCCCGTGATGGGTCACATCCAAATCAAATAGCCACGGCCGCCCAAGAATGATGCTTCCAACCTCCATGGGTAACACATCACACCAAATGCGATCGTGGTAGGTCTGAAACTGAAGGGGAACGAGACATCTCTCCCGAATGGGGAGAGAGGTCGAATCAACCCAAGATACCTTATACGGACTAGGGTGGTCAACGGGAACAAGGCCAAGGCGAGTGACGGTGCTGGGGGAGATAGCGTTGATGCAACTCCCACTATCGATGACAACCTTGCACACCCTCTCCCCATGTTTGTAGAAGGTGTGGAAGATCGCCGTCCGACGCCAATCGTCACTCTCCTCGGGCTGGGTCAACACACACCGAACTACCCCTATCCTAGACCTATCTAGGGTCATCCCCTCATCATAAGCAGAATCGCTCTGAATGCAGCCTACAAAGTCACTCTCCGCTTGAAACTCTGCGGCAAGATCATCTCCAACATGGTGCTCCTCTTCAAAGCCTACGTGTAGATCCTCACTCACAGTAGGGTGGACAACTAAAGCCCTGGTCGGGCATGAGCTAGCATAGTGTCCAAGCCCATGACACTTAAAACACTCTACCCCAGCTCCCCGGTTAGGTGGCCCGTTAGTCATGGGGGCCTTTCCCCTGTCCTCCACTCGTCCCGTTGGGGCGGGCAAGGGAAGACGAGCAGGGGGAGCAGGAAGGGGGAGGGTCGGTCCTCTTGGAGCTGGAAGAGGAAGAGTCGGCCCTCTTGGGGTGGGAAAAGGAATCGGTGGGTTAGGAGCACTTTGTGGCACGACAGGAACATATGAAGAACGGGGGTGCAGGGATGAGTGAATTGGTTCTTGAAACCTAATGACCGGTCCCCTCGGATGGGGTCCAAGGGTGCCACGGGGGTCAGGGGAGCGGGGATAAGTGACCCTAGAGCGAGGTGGGGAAGCCTGATCCATCTCAAACTGCTCTGCCTCAAGCGCAACCTGGTAGGCTTGCTCTAGAGTCACAACGTCTCTCCTAAAAAGCTCCCGTTGGTACCTACGACGGAAACCCCTCCTAAAGCGTGAGAGGGTGACAACGGCCTCCTCGCATACACCACACCTCAGAAGATAGCTATCAAACTCGGTGATGTACTCGGAGACAGTGTGATCCCCTTGGGTGATGCCTTGCCACTGATCAATGAGGTGGGACCGAAAGGTTGGGGGATGGTACTTCTCTCTAAGTTTGGCCTTCATTTCCTCCCATGCCTCAATAGGCTCTTGACGTTGGTGCCTAAACTGGTTTTCCACGTTTGTCCAATAGGTCTTAGCTTGGCCCAACAACTTCATCTTCGTAAACCTAACCTTACGAGCCTCCGACATCTCAAACCACTCAAAATAGTGGTCCATCCCAGCCTCCCAATCTTGATAAGCCCTCGGGTCCAATGTTCCATCAAAGCTAGGGGCTTCGACCCGAACACTACGAAGAATCCGTTCCTCAGGGTCATAGGGATCCCTAAGCGGTCTACGTGGCAAAATCGGAGGATCGGGTCGAACTTCAGGTCAGAGGGGATCGGGTCGAAGGGGAGGGACTAGGCGACCATGTTCTCTAGTGTTGTCTTGGGCCTGGCGGGCCCTCTGTAAGGTGTCAACCCTATTGAGCACATCCTCCACAGAACCCTCAAGTCTATCAAATCGCCCTCCCAATTGGTCCAACCTTTCCCACACGTCTCGCATGAGGGCGGACAAATCCGCACCTCCTGGACTGGGCGTAGACTGGTTAGGATCCCCCATGGTTTCAGACAAAAGGTATGGGGTACCCCAACGGGTGGGCATACGACTTAACCTCTAGCACGGACTCGACTCAAAGCTAGGGGCTACTCCCAATAGACCTATGAACACCCTAGACTCAAGCTAGGCTCTAATACCAAATTTGATGCGGGACGGATCTACGGGTGACACAAACAACACGACATAATAGAGAAATCAGCGACGAACATGACTAATTGACGTAAACGAACACAAACGTACGAAGTAGAGTGAACGTGACACGTCCTAAACAGAAGCTACGTCCGAGGTCCGTCCCTTCGCAGCGGGAACGAAGGACCGTGGGTAGTTGGGGAACTACCGCCGTCTAGGGTGTAGGCTACCGACAAGCTCACTGGAGCCGTCGGAATTTGGGTCCTCGCACTCACAATGCCCGGTAGTGACGAATGTCACGGGCTAGATGTCCTACCTCACACCGGCGGCAAATACAACCGTATACTAAAAGGGCAAACAGTGGAAAGGGGTGAGCACGTACCACCACGCAGCTGCGTGGGAGAAGAACGCCCGGCGACCGAGTCCAAGGGGTAAGGAAAAGAGAGAAGTACAACAGAATGGCCCACCCTTCGCAGAGGGGTAAAGGGCACTAGGGGAACTCGGGGAGGCACTCGGTCGGGTGGCGGGCCCGCAGGTGCACGGTGTGGTAGTCGCAGCGGCTAACTATGGCGGCGTTCGTCATCGTCCGCCAACCCCAACGTCATGGCTGCGAATGCGACGACTATAGGCTCCAAGGGGTGGCTACGCGGGCGACGTGGCTGCTGGAACTCGTGCGGGTAGAACGGCGGGTAGAGGTGCACACGTGCTGCTTCGTCTTGGGCGTCTACACGGAGCATGTTCATCCACGCTGGCGGGGTGACGATGTTGCAGCGGCAACGGGGCGTGGAGATGGCGCGGGCTTGCTGGGGCGTCGCGGCTGGGCTGCCGCTGCGAGGGGGAAGGAGAGGGAGAGGAGGTGGCGTGGAGAGAAGGGAGGGAGTGGGGGCGCAGAGGAGAGAGAGGGTGCGGCAGTGCGGTGAGAGAGAGAGAGAGAGAGAGGGGCCGGGAGAGAGAGAGAGTGCAACTGGGGGAGAGAGAGAGTTGCGCGAGAGGGAGAGAGGCGGCTGGGGAGAGAGAGAGGGGAGCCGCGAGAGAGGGATAGGGGGACGATGCGAGTGAGAGAGGGAGAGGGGCGCGAGGTGGGTGCAACGCGAGGGAGGGAGAGAGAGGGGGGACGCACGGGGGAGAGGGAGAGGCGGCGGGAGAGAGAGAGGGAACAGAGGAGAGGGGGGGGGGGGCGCGGCCAGGAGTGGGGTGGCGGCTCGGCGGGGTGGGGAGGGTGGCGTGGCGGAGGGAGGGGGTGCGTCGGAGAGAGAGAGAGAGAGCCACGGGAGTGAGGGGGAGAGAGAACCGACTGGTGGGGGGGGTAGAAGATGCAGCACGAAGGAGGGGGGGGGGCGTTCGCAGAGATGAGAAAGAGAGAGGGAGAGAGGATGCGTGAGAGGAGGGAGAGGGAGAAGAGGGAAACTGAGAGTGGGGGATACGCAGCACGGGAAGAGAGAGAGAGGGGGAGAGAGAGACGCAGCAGGGGGGTGGCGTTCGCGCCGGGAGAGAAAGAGGAAGATAGAGAGAGAGGAGGAGTACGGAGGAAGAGAGGGGGAAAGGAGATGACGCCGCAGCAGCGGGGAAGAGAGGAGAGAGAAACCTAGAGAGGAAAGAGAGAACGCAGAGAGAGAGAGGTGCAGGGGAGGAAGAAGCACAGTAGAAGAGAGGAGGAAAATCCGGAGGAGAGGGTGCAAATCTTTCTTTCAAATCTTCTGCATTGCCTTCATTGGCGGGGTGTCACCCCATACATATAGGGATGGAAGTCCCAAGGCCTAGACAAGAGGGAGCTAGGCCTCTCCCCAAAGTTGGTCCAATGGACCACACAAAACATAAATATACACATCACCTAAATGGCCTAAATAGTCCAAAAGAGTGGCCCACAAATAAAACTAACCGATATCAAGGACTCCTCCCTCCCTCGCCCAGCTATAACAAACAGGGACTGACGTCATGTCCCGACGGCGATACACGTACGCGGGATCAATCGGGCTCGGGCCCTCGTGTCCTCAACCAGCGTGATTGGGCACGCGGAATTGCGGGGGCAACGCAGTCATAAGGGGGCCGCGCAGGAGGCAGCTGGTGGGGCCCATGGCTCGTTGGAGACAAAGGCCCCTGGATGGGTGCATGGTGGCACGGGCAACGATGCCCGCGTGCGGCGAGAATGGGGAAAGAAGAAGGCGGTCCAAACGGATCTCGGCTCCGTGGAAGAAGTTGATGGAGGCTCTGATACAAAAATTGATGAGAACGAAAGAGAGAAAAAAGAGGAAGAAAGGATCCCGCAGTGATCAACTCTAGCTGTAGGGGAGGAAAGAGATGGCAGTGATCTGCTCACCGCCGGAGAAGAGAGAAAGGGTGATCATCTCAACCCAAGAGTTAGGGTAAACCAAAACACCAATAACATTCTTCATTGATTCTAAAAATGGGGATACAACATATTTATAAGTACTCCCCAAAGAAACCCTACTTACCAAATGACGTAAATATCCTTTATTGAAAGCAAACCTCAACCCTAAAATTTAGACATTACATCAATTGATCCTCTAAATGGCCAAATAAATAACAAAAGACTTTTGTCAAGCTTGTCAATTCCCACAGTATCATGTACCCCAAGAGTTTCAAACCAGTAGAGCCTAAGATGACATCCACTGTTCCCAATGGCATACTAAAAAAATCCAGAGTAAATGAGATGCCTGAAGCTTCAGAGTAACACCAGGACACCAGCCTGAGAAGCAACTTGAAGGCTGGCAGCAATGTTCACAGGATGCTGGTCTAAGTTGGAAGGAGATAACCCATTTTTGTATGATTAGAGGTCAAGAAATTGTGTGTTACCATTACCAGCTAGAACAATCACAAATAGGGTACCAATTTGGCCCACACAGTGTTCTTGGGGACGCTAAATTGCCAACATCTTGTGTAGATAAGGAAGGTGTCTCGACAATAAAAGCAGGTGACAGTGGCTGATCGCTAACTACCTCATCCACAGAAGGAGAAATGAAACTATCACCATCCAAATCTGCGGGTATGGGTTGCAACAGAAATAATCAATGTGTTTTTCAGACACGGCTCTGTCTCCATTTATCATCACAATTGTAACAAAGACCTACTCGGCAATCCTATAACTGTTGGGGAGTAAGGCAGCAAACTGGTAGAGGGGTATGCTTAGTGGGCCTTGGATGTAACTGAGGTGATGGAGTAGCAGGCAAAGGAGGTTTAGGAGGAACATATGAGTGGAATGGAGCAGGTGCAAAGAATTATCGGCTCAACTGAAATTTAAGTTCCTAGTACTGGCAGGTTCCATGACATGAGACAATGATCTAGGCATAAAGGATTGCACCTCACAAGCTAGTTCCTCCTTAAGGCGCTGATAAGCTTCCCCAGTAGATGATCTTCACTAACCCCAGAAACCTTGTTGCATAGCTGCTCAAATTGCCTCCGATAATCAGAAACTGAACTGGCCTGTCATAATTTACTTAATAAACCATGCAATTTCAGTGGAGAGATAGATCGATGCATTTGATAGAAATCTTTGGCGGAACACGATTCACGTAGCCGACCCCAAATAATGGGATAAGGCACTAATGATGATGATGATGATGAGTACTGGCAAGTTCCATGGCATGAGACCATGATCTAGGCATAAAGGATTGCACCTCACAGGCTAGTTCCTCCTTAAGGTGCTGATAAGTGTCCCCGGTAGATGATCTTCACTAACCCCGAAACGTTGTTGCAGAGCTGCTCAAATTGCCTCCGATAATCAGAAACTGAACCAGCCTGTCGTAATTTACTTAATAAACCATGCAATTTCAGTGGAGAGATAGATCCATGCATTTGATAGAAATCTTTGCATGGAAAAAAGGATCGAATCAACCCAGGAATCGGCCCGGGCCATTCCAATCTGGATCGGGCCTATTCTGGCCGGGGATCGGCTGGAATTGGCCAGATCGGCCTGGATCCGGATCGGGATCGGCCGATTCTGCATTCCATGAATCTTTGGCAGAATAGGATCCATGTTGCCAACCCCAAATAATGGGATAAGGCTCTGATGATGATGATGATGATGGTGATGAGTACCGGCAAGTTCCATGGCATGAGACAGTGATCTAGGCATAAAGGATTGCACTTCACAAGCTAGTTCCTCCTTAAGGCGCTGATAAGTGTCCCCAGTAGATTATCTTCACCAACCCTGGAAACCTTGTTGCAGAGCTGCTCAAATTGCCTCCGATAATCAGAAACTGAACCAGCCTTTGGTAATTTACTTAATAAACCATGCAATTTCAGGGGAGTGATAGATCCATACAAGATTCTAAACCGTCTAGGAATTCAATCCACGATCTGGTATTAATGAATTGCCAGATCCATTGTAAGGCTTTGCCCTCAAGATAAAAGGAGGCAATTGCATACAATGGCCATCTGGAACTCTATTACAGGAGAGGAGTCGATTGGCCTTATAATACCACTCAGTTGGATCAGTTGATCCATCATTTCAAGGAAACTCAGATGTCTTGGGCGAAAAAATAAAGAAACCTCAGAGCAATCATCAGAACAAGGTCTAGAATAGGAAGGATGAACTGTAGGTTCTAAAGACTGAAGGTGCTGAACCATACCCCCAAGTTCCACATGCAAGCTCATTTGCTGCTGCATCTCAAGCATTAAGGTGCAGAGCAATTCAATAGGATCAAGCTTGAGACTGCTGTCCTTGATGTCCACAACCATCATCGGCCTTTCACTAAGTCCCAGGCCCTCTCTATGGATGTAATAGGAAACAGGAAACAGACCCCTCTTCTCCCATTTTCTGGCCCTCGAGACCCTACTCTGCCTCAGCCTTGTTAGATTCAAACCATCCAACACTCCAAGCTGTTAAATAAATATGCAACATTTATTGTAGTTGTTCGTCCTTGATGGTTTATTTTATTTCTTTCATTTCAGGTGATTGCCCTTTTTTTATTTAACAGAGAGAAGACTACTAAATGGATGTTTTTGGTGGATTTATTTGATGGTGTGCACAAAAGCTGGGAGCTATTATGTTGAGATTTATTTGGGTTTAAATCGTGCCAATACTTCTTGTTGTGCATCCTTCATTTTTCTTTCGTCATCTTTGTTGATCTTGTCATTCCGTTCATTGGTTCAGCGCACTTCTTGCTGGTATGTCATACCCTCTTACCGTGTGTATTGATTGATTGTGCTTGTATGTCTGTTCATGCATATGGTTGCAGCGCATTTCATCACTCATGATTGATTGATCCTTCTCTGCTTCTGCGCAGGTCAAAAATGGAGATACAAAATATATCAATCTTCCAGCTGTATTGTTCCCTATTCTGTCTGCATCCGGGAATGGTGGCTTCAAATCACTTACAAACTTAAACCACAGAAGCAGTTTCTTTCTTAGCAGGAGATCTCTGTCAACTTCTGTGGCAATTGACACTAACCCGGTAGGCGAGCGGTTTAAGTGCCAGCATGAGGTATGCCTTTTGCCACCTGGTTTGTGTGGTCTCCTTGGCAGATAGTCACATTTTATTCTGTTATTAAAATTCTTTCTTGTTTCCTGAAATGGTATGTGATGTGATAGGCTATGCCATATGCATGATTTCTCACGTTTTTAGTGGAATAACCTACACTCTTCCGTCACTCCATAATTATGCATTACTCCTTTTTTGGCTATTTCTTAAAAATGCTAACCAAACCCTGTGGTGCTTGTGCACAAAAAGACAAGGGGTAAGCTCTGTAAGACGCTGGAGAAGAGAAACATATTGGACCACAAACGAAGACTGCTTGCTAATAAATATGAACTGAGGCGAAAACTTTACAAGGCCATTTGTAGAGATCCTGATCTTCCATCTGACTTGCGGGATAAGCATCGCTGCAAGTTAGCCAAGTTGCCAAGAAACAGTGCCTTTGTACGGGTAAGAAACCGATGCATCACCACTGGTCGGCCCCGTGCGGTGGTCAGGATGTTCCGTATGTCTCGTATTGTCTTCCGGGAGAAGGCATCTCAAGGTTCCTTGATGGGCGTAAAGAAATCATCTTGGTAGTTACCACAAAACCAACCAAGCAAAGGTTAGGTGGTGATTCTCGATAAATGGGTACAAATCTTCTGTCCTCTATTTGTCTGTGGTCATTTTCCGTCTGGCATTCTTGACCAGTTGGAGTTCTACTTTTGCAGACTGGGAGCCTCTGTCACTGGGAATGGTTGATAAAGGGGTGGCTTCATCCAGCCGCCAGGGACTAGCCCTGTCTTCAATTCTGACAGTGCAAAAAACGCTGAAGCTGTAGTTTTGGATACAGTTCGAACTGGAGAGCAGAACTAAGCATTTGTTTTTTTTATCTTGAACTCCCAATAATAATAAGCATTCAGGTACCCCATACGGGTTCCCCTGAACGGAGCATTTCGGAAAACATTAGTTTGACTCTTGAAAATCGCCTGAACCGAAAGTTTCGAGGCCAACGAATGTGAACTTTCTCTCTTATCTTGTGGATAAGAACAGTTAAAAAGAGTTTAAAATGATTCTGCTTGATCACAGACTGATTTGTGCCAACGACAGCACAGCGTTTGGCACTGCACACAATGCGAAATGTCGAATATAACACTTTTCAACGAAACCCTTCACATCCTTGTCTGATTGTTTGATTTGTTCACTGAAAATCCTTCACATCCTTGCCTGATTGTTTGATCATTATGCTATTGTGTTATGCTTCTGAGATTTAGATTCTTTTCTACTTTATAAAGAGTAGATCAGAAACATCAGGAGCGACTTCCTTATATTATAAGATTAGTTCTATGTCCTGTGGGGTATGCACGGAAAATTTTAGATTTAAATGAATTTATGTTATAAGTAGTATATATAATTATGATTGTTTTTAAATCGAATAGCTTATATAGTAAGTAAAGTTTTTTTTTTTAATTTCATAAATGACTATTAAAGAGTCAAACAAAAAAGTCTTAAAAAAACTTCTTCCTAAAAAATTTTGTATGTACTATATAATTCTCGTAATTAAATATCAAAATTATAAATTTATTTTCACTTTTTTAATTTCTTTTTTGAAATATCTATATTTGAATGTTGTGTAATAATATCATTTTCAGATAGATTTTCTCGCGATCATGATATGAAATAGACATCTTTAATGGAGTGATGCTATTTAAAGAATAGATTATTGAGAATATATTTTATTATAAAAGAACAAGATTCCAATATATCAATAAACTTTAACTTCAAAAGTATTGAATCTTTTCATATTTTAGAATAAATATATAGCTACTAATATAAAAAAAATATATTGTATTGAAGTTATGAAGAAAGTCTAAAGTTTTACACATATCTCCAAAGAGAATGGTTATTGCACTTATATATTACACTTTAAGTGTAATATGACTAGGCAACAAATCCATATGACATCTAACAATTGGATTGTCACTTTATCACTACTCATGTGAGAGGTGTCACATGAACTATTATGTAAGTGCAATAAATTTTTCTCATCTCCAAAACAATTGATCACGTACAGTCGTCTTTGATGATCGACACTTACTGTCAGATAGGAGAACAACTATTGCTTTGACGTTGACTGGAAGGTGACTTCTGTCAAGGATATAGGGTTTGGGGTGAATCACCCAAGAAACAGTTTGATTTGTCTTTGAACATGTTAGAATATGTGGTGAGATAAGTACTTGTAATGCCCTAAAAAAGGAGACGACGATCTAATGCATTTCCCAGCAAATTACTCTATCAATAAAAAAGTGAATGTTTTTTCTGTATGTAGCCAGGAATCTCGCATGAATTCTCGCCAAGGGCAATACAGACAGGCGACAGCAAATGGAGTTAGCTGTTAATTGGAGCCGCACTGCCATCAAGCTTTGATGATAGCTCTAGAGTTACCTGCATGAAAAAAATCACAGAACAGGGAAAGTGTCTATATATTATATATTATATGCAAACAAATATTTAAGTGACAAAAGAAACACTCTCATGCTGTCATGTGACAGTTCTTGTAACTGAGAAACATTAGTTTATAGTATGAGAAATGTTCGGTATGCTGAACAGGTGTGTCACCCAATTTTCTTAAGATTATGTAATCATAATGTCATGAGATATATGTTTGGTGCACACCCAAGACAAGCTCACATAGTATAGATAGATAGATAGATGGGGGCTGCTGCATGCATGGTGTAAGATTACCTTGGCAGCTTGGTTGTAGATGCAGAATCTCGAAAGCACGGGTTAATGCACCAGGGACCTGAGCTAAGTGCATAGTTGATGAGTAAACTGGATCCATGCACTTCAAATAATGAGCCACCCATGATCTCGTACAGAGTTCCACAAGATACAGTAAGTCATGAGAAGCCAAAGATTTTATAGATAGATCTGTTTAATTCAGCAACCAAGCTCCTCATTTGTTATATCTGATCATATGGCCCCCCGTCTCCACCCTACACATTTGCAGAGACTCTCTTTGACTTAAAAACACAAATGGGTTTCTAATTAAATACGATCTCCCGTGGGTTCTCTATCAAAGGATCCGATATGTTACTACTAGGGCTGTTCATGGTCTAATTCAGTCTAATTTTTTGGACGAATCGAATCGAACCGAGCCGAAATTTTTTAGTGAATCGATTCAGTTCAAACGAAAAAAAAAAAATCGTGTTTTTAAGGGATAGTTTTGAGTTTCAAAACTCAGGTCCTTCCATTGGGAGGGAAGAACTGTGGCCACTGATCCACGGTTTCCTTTGTGTTATAATCTATTATTAAATATATTTAATATATATTCAGTTTATTCGATTTCACAACAAAAAATTGAACCACTAGATCCTTCAACCCGAACTGAATCGAATCGAACCGATCGATTCGGTTCGATTCTTCGAGTTGAACCATAATATGAACACCCCTAATTTTAGGGTTTTCTTTAAAAATAACATAGTTTGAAAAGTTTATTAGGTGAATGGCAGGGTAAAAATTTTAATTAACGAAATAGCACAGTTTGACCGTTCAAAACTATGCTGGCGTGTGTGTCAGTGCAGTTTTTTTTTAAATATATATATAATAAGGAAATCAGTCAAGAAATGACCGATTCCTTATATACAAGGAAATGGGTTATTTCCAGACCGATTTCTTGCTGCAGCAGTTCTGTTTTTGTTTTTGTTTTTTAAAATTAAATTAATGTGTTTAATTTTATATCTAAACAATGTCTAAATAAAATTTTAAACATAAATTTATTAGAATGTGATATATTTATGATAATTTAGTTTAATTTTTAAAATAAAAATTTTTCAAGTGAAAAGTACTTTAAAATTAATAAATTGAATTATCTCGATATCTGTACTTCAATAATTTTCAATATTCATAATTTTAGAATCAACATATTTTGCCGCTAATTATGATGGTTTCATATTCATTTTTGTTAACGAAGTCCGGTGACGTCTTGTCGGGGTACACACTTCTGAAGATAATACCGAAGTTATGTTAATAATGTAAGTGTCTATAAATTAAAAATAATCATATTTACTATTTACATATAATATAATTATTTTAATTATTTTTATTTAGAAATATATTTTATTATTAATATAATTTTGATACTGTAATAATCTGATTATTTAATAAATGGGAGTAACATAACCCTAACAAGAAAGATACCACCGTGATAACTTTAAGTTAATGCGGAGTGTCTATGAGATGCGACTTTGAAATGGGCTATCCCATGATCACATTAAGGTGGTGGGTTATACCATCACCGTGTTCATCTTATCGTTAAAATTTTAATTTAACCTATATATTAAATTAACTCTTATTTATTAATTAATCAAGCTGCTATATATAGTACCAAAATTATGTTAATAATCAAGATGAAAATTTAAACATAAATTTATTAGAATGTGATATATTTTATGATAATTTTAGTTTACTTTTTTAAAATAAAATTTGTCAAATAAAAATTACTTAAAAAATGTGGGCACAAAAAAAAAACCATGGGCTTGCACTGGCTAGCCCAGCTCCCCCAAAAGAAAAAGACCCATTAAAAGCCCACTAAAAAGACCTCTTCAACAGGACCAAGAGAACCCCTCATCCAAAGGCCCATATACCATGCAAGGGGGTCATCCTAAGCAAACACAACACCTCCCCACTACAAGGAAAAGCTGTTGTGGCAGCAGAGGTGAAGGGGCAGCTGGGCTCCTCCGCTCTCATATCATCCCTTTTGGCTGGTACGGGAGCAGAAAAAAAGGAGAGAAAGGCTGGGATTTTAAGGAGGAGGGAAAAAATCTTCTAGTGTGGGCTGCGTAGAGAGGCTGGGCAGAGCAGCGGGGAGTTTCTCTCTCCTTCCTCCTATTCTGGCTGGTTACGCAGAAGAATAGAGGGGGCTTCTCTTCTTCCTGGGCGCTGGTTGCTAGCAAGAGGAGGAGGGGCTGCTGAGGCTGGTTATGTGAAGAGGTGAAAGCAAGTGGAAGAGGTCTTCTTCTTCTCCTCCTTGCATTGGTGGTGGGTAGAAAAAGGGGAGCTGCTGGGCTACTGGCTGGGTGAGAGAGGAAGAGGGTAACGTCGCGTGTTTTTCGAATCCTTATGGATCATGTGTGTAATGGTTGTGGTGGCCATCGTGAGGCCAATGTGGTTTGGATGTGTGGTGCACGCAGGTTGGTCTTGAACAAAAATAGGACCTGCTGCAGTGAGTAGGGGTTGATGCCAGGTGTGGTCGTTGAATGGTTTGGCGTCCATGAAGGTGACGTCAACTTTAAGAACTTAACGGCAAGCTTATGGACGTTTATTGTGACGGTTCCCTAAGCGACAATAGGGTTGACGCCAACCTGTGCGACCTGCAGGATATAGGGTCTACCGAGGGTAGTTCCCTCACTCCGTTCTCCCTCTCCCTCGCCTATTTTCATGCCCTTGCTACCCCACTACTTCAATGGTTGCAGAAGGCTAGTGGAGGATCGTGGATCGTGAGGTGGTGACGAATTGGGCAAGGGAAACGCCGGAGCGAGGTGTAATCTCCGTAGGAGCTCGCGGAGGGTTTGGTACGAATCGGGAGGATTTAGGAGATTAAGTGGTTTGAGGTAGGGAACGATCCCTTTTAATTCCTTTGGTTGTGATAATGCATCTGGAACGCATGAATCTGCATGTTAATTATGTTTTGGGTAAGGTATTCATGCGGGGTCAAAGGGTAGTTGATTGATTTACTTAGTGAAACATGTTGTACACTTTGTATTAATGCATGGATTGAGAGAAAGGGTTTGTTGTGTTCCCATTGGTTTTGGGGCCAAGAGCACTTGTGGAATCGACCTAGGTTCTCTGGGAGCTGGTAGCCGAGGAGCTTGGCGTCAATATCGATTGACGCCAGGTTCTTCAGTGGGAAATAGACGGCCAGTGATCTTGCGTCTACATCCCATCAACGGCAGTCGATGTTGCCGTTAGCATGCTTTTATTAAATGTTGTTATATTGAATTTAACAATATCAAGTGGTGCATTGGTATTTGTGGTGCACCTAGTGCACGTGGTTTCTGAGATTAGCGTACTGGGTACGCAGTTAGCTGGTTTTTCATGTGTTTACGTGGTATTCACATGTAGTGGACTATTAGTGCACGCGGTTTACGTGAGAGTTCACGTGGTTTGTGTATGACGTGCACGTGGTTTTGTGTGCGTGGCAAGTAGTACGACGCCTACCGTGGTTACCTCTCTAGTTGGGTGCCCCAGGTTCTCTGTGAGCCAGGCTGTTAGCTCGGGGCTTTGTCCTGATACTTGTGTTGTACCGTCGAGGTCTGTGTCGTCTGACTTGGACACCCTCACTCTTTTGCTTGAGTTGTAGTCTGGCTTAGGAAAGGTGACAGTGGGACAGTGACTGTTGTACTTGTCTTTAGGTCACTTGTAGCGCGCTCTTAGTTGGGGGCACGGACACCAGTTGTCGACACTAGTCCAGCTAGTCCTTTTCAGTGCCTCACTCTAGAGGGCCCAGGTCAGGGGTCTCTAGAGGTGCCAGGCATGGGCCTGCGATCGTGTGATCCGCAGGTGGTGGTGTTTAGTTGGTCTCCACAGTTACTTGACCTTTTCACGTGGGAGCGACAGCTGGAACTTTCGTCCGTGGCGCGAGACTGAGAGGTAGACCTGTGTGTGTTTGTCCGAGTCAGATACTGGTGTCGTGAACCAGTTTACGTAGCTCGCGTGTGGCAGGTCTCTACTTTAGCTCGTACACCTATTTGGTTTGCTGTTTATTTAATATAGTGTTTTATGTAGTCGGCAAACGGTGAGTATATTTACAGCTTACTATCCTGCTTAGCGTGTTCTATAAACTGTTAGTATAGTTTACTGCTTTCGTACCTGTGTGGGTTTGCTCGGTGTTGGGGGAGTTCCTACGAGCCAGTGACTAGCGAGGCTCACCCCTACCCCCACAGGTGAGGGCGAGGAGGACGTTTCTCGACCGTCGTCCAGTTCGGAGCTACGTCATAGCGGTGCAGGGTCAGCACCTCCAGCAGTGTAGTGTAGCTAGTTGTTACTTCTTCAGTTGTACCCCGGGGTATGCCCCAGGCTCTTGTACTTTCTTTCAGTTCTGTGGAATATGGCTATGTAAATTTGTGAAAATATATATATGGAATGGTGTGTTCCTTTGTGTTTTCACGGACTAGTGTGTGGTATTCCTTGCGAGGCTCGGCCCGTTCGCGGGAGACGGACTCGGGTCAGGACGTTACTGGTTTAACGGGCTTGACGAGGCGTTCCGTCACAGTTGGTATCAGAGCAAGGTCCGTGTGTTAATAAAGGGAACTAGAAGGTACATAGCTTATTTCGGTAGTAGTACACTGCTGGTAGTGACCTTGGTTTTTAATGATTTGTTGTTTGTTTTTGTTTGGTGTTTGTTTATGTAGAAGTTTGAAATGGCAGGAGAAGAGATTGGAGTGGTGGAGGAGATGATCCAGAGGAGAACACTCAGCGTATATATAGAGAGGATCTGGGAGAGCCTCACCGATATTCGAATGAGGATGGATCAGCAGGCGCCGGTACCACCGGTTGCCATACCACCTGAGGATAGAGAGACTGTACCTATAGCTCCAGTTTCGCCAAGAGTGGAGGTGCCTTTTGTAGCACCCTTGCCACCACCACCGCCAGTGTTAGTAGCAGAGGAACCGGTGATGCAAGTTGAGAAGTTTCTGAGATTGCAGCTGCCTACTTATTCAGGAGGGCCGAATCCATATACAGCGGAACACTGGGTTCATAAGATTGAGAGGGTCTTTACGACCATGAGGTGTCCGGCAACAGATAGAGTTGTGCTAGCTGCCATCAGTGAGGGGTTTTGCATTGGAATGGTGGCGATTGAAGATGCAGACCACCTTCGCAGGCAGGACAGAGGACTATCACTTGGCCGGAGTTTCTTAATGTATTTAACGATACATTCTTTCCGATTCAAGTGCAGCAAGTGAAGAGAGAGTAGTTCTGGACACTCCAGCAAGGTAACTCTTCAGTTTTAGAATATCAGATGAGGTTATGGCACTTAGCCGATACGCGCGTTATGTAGTATCGGATAATAATATGATGGTTGAGTACTTTATTCGGGGTTTAGGGTAGATAGAATACAGAATGCAATAGTGCCACTCATGTGTAAGTCATAGAAGAAGCTGCTAAAGGGCAGCTACATTGGAAAGGTCTATTAGGACTCGTCAGATGGGCGAGTCAGATTCAGGTAGTTTTCGGCTACCGCAGCGCAGTCAGTGGGTTTGTGGTAAGGTAAGCAGCAGGACCTTCTCCATCAGGTTTTGGTAAGTGGGGCCAGAAATTGAAGCAAGCATTTAAAGGTAAAGGAAGAGGATGGGGAGGTCGACAGCAATTTCAGCAAGGTCGTGGTAGGCCAAAGGTGGAGGAGTCGTAGCAGAGTACTGCCAGACAACCCATTATTCCACCAGGGTATAGATGTTATAACTGTAATCAACCAAGGCATTTGATCCGTAATTGCCCCTATCCGAGAGAGTATGGATATGGAAGAGGTGTGCAACAGCAGCAGCAGCAGCAGCCACAGCAGTTTCATCAGCCACAGGCAGGTCGTAGCAGAGGAGTACCGCAGCAGTGGGGAAGGGGCCGGGTTATGGCTATCACCCGAGCCCAGGCGGAGGCATCAAATATGATCGAAGTACTATACCCATTTATGATTATTCAGCAAGAGTTTTATTTGATTGGGTGCCTCTCATTCTTTTATTTCCGAAGAATTCCTGGATTGTATGATTCATCCTTTGAAAGAGGAATCTGTGAATTGGTAGTGGAGGTTCCGTCAGGTGAGTTTATGCTCACTTCGAGCTATATAGATGAAGCTCCTGTGTGATTGAAGGAAACAGATGTCGGGTCGGTTATATGCTTTGCAGTTGACCGACTATGATATTATTCTGGAATGGATTGGCTTGAAGCCTATGGAGCATGTTAGATTGCAGAGAAAGAAGATGATCAGGTTTTGCCATCCTAATGGTTCAGTGTTTGAGTATCAAGGTATGCCTTTCTGTACTTCTAAGTTTATAATTTCTGCAATAAGAGCTAGAAAGCTAATAAAGCAGGGTGTGTGGCATATTTAGCCTCAGTTAGTCTGGTAGAGGCTAGTCGGTCAGTGGAGGCAGTTCTCGTGGTTAGGGAATTCGCTGATATCTTTCCGGAAGATTTGCCTGGTTTAGCTCCATAGAGAGGTGGACTTTACCATTGAGTTACTGCCAGGTACCATGCCTATCTCTAAAGCACCATATCGGATGGCACCAGCAGAACTTAAAGAATTGAAAAAGCAATTAGAAGAATGTTGCAGAAAGGGTTCATTAGACTGAGTCATTCCCCGTGGGGAGCACCAGTGTTATTTGTGAAAAAGAAAGATGGAAGTTTTCGTATGTGTATTGATTATAGGAAATTGAATGATGTGACCATTAAAAATAAGTACCGTTACCAAGAATAGATGATCGTTTGACCAATGCAGTCAGTAAAGGTGTTCTCTAAAATTGATTTGAGGTCGGGTACCATCAGTTAAGAATCAGAGAAGAAGATATAGATAAAACAGCATTCAGAACCAGATATGGTCACTGAGTTGTGGTTATGCCGTTTGGGCTAACCAATGCTCCTGCAGCTTTTATGGATCTGATGAACAGAATTTTCATCCGTATTTGGACCAATTATTGTGGTCTTTATAGATGATATTCTAATTTATTCGGTATCTGAAGAGGAGCATGTTGCTCATTGAGGTTTACCCTGCAGTTGTTAGGGATAACCAGTTGTTTGCTAAATTAGTAAGTGTGAATTTGGCTGAAGAAAATTCAGTTTTTGGGTCATGTCATCTCAGCTAAAGGAGTGGCAGTGGACCCGAGTAGTAAGTGGAAGCAGTGATGAATGGGAAGTGCCTAAGACAATCACTGGAGATTAGAAGCTTTTGGGGTTGGCAGGTATTATAGGCACTTCATAGAAGATTTTTATAAGATTGCGGCACCCATGACTAAATTAACCAGGAAAGGGTGTGCCATTTGTGTGGTCCGGTGAATGTCAGAAAAGTTTATGGAGTTGAAAAAGAGGCTTACAACAGCACCTATATTGGCATTACGGCAGGAAGTGGTGGTTTTGTAGTATATACAGATGCTTCAAGGAAAGGACTTGGCGCAAGTGCTTATGCAGCATGGTAAAGTGATAGCTTATGCGTCCAGGCAGTTGAAGCGGCAGAAGAGAATTATCCCACCCATGATTTAGAATTAGCAGCAGTTGTGTTTGCTTTGAAAATGTGGAGGCATTATCTGTATGGCAAGAGATTTGAGATCTTTACAAATCATAAAAGTTTGAAGTATATCTTCTCGCAGAAAGATTTAAATCTCCGTCAGCGTAGGTGGGTGGAGTATTTGAAGGATTATGACTTCAGTTTGACTTATCATCCGGGTAAGGCCAATGTGGTAGCGGATGCCTTGAGTAGAAAGGCATATATAAGTCAAATGATGATCAAGGAATGGAAATTGTATGAGGAGATAGCGGAGAACTCCTTGTATGTGCCAAGCAGTCAACGGCGGGCAGTACTAGCCAGTAGTGCTGTAGAGCTGTCCTGTATTGGAAGATTGTGGAAGCTCAGAAAGCAGATGCAAATTGACCAAAATTGTGAAAATGGAAGGAGTTACCGTTGATGATAATTGTGTGGTTAGCTCAGAGGCAGGGTTTTGTTCCAGCAGAGAGAGAGGTTAAGCAAAGAGTGTTGGAAGAGGCTCAAATCCAGGCACTATCATCCAGTAGTACTAAAATGTACCAGGATTTAAAGAAATATTTCTGGTGGCCTCATATGAAAAAGGAAATAGCTGAGTTTGTTTCAAGATGTGTTGTGTGTCAGCAAATTAAGGCAGAGCATCAGAAGCCTAGAGGTCTATTGCAACCGTTGCCCATTCCACAGTGGAAATGGGATGATATTGCCATGGACTTTGTGGCAGGTTACCAAGATCGAGTTCCGGGCATAATGGAATATGGGTATTTGTTGATAGATTGACCAAGGTGTGTAGATTAGTGGCAGTAAGTATGTCTTGGATAGTGGACAGATTAGCAAAGGTTTATGTTGATAGAATTGTTCCACTGCATGGTATTCTGAAGACTATTGTGTCTGATAGGGATCCAAGATTTACTTCTGTGTTTTGGAGAAGTTTGCAAAAGGTAATTGGTACTGAATTGAGATATAGATACGCTTATCACCCCCAGACGGATGGTTAGACAGAGAGGACTATCCAGACAATTGAAGATATGTTGCGAGCTTGTTGTTTAGTTTGGGGAAATAACTGGGAGCATCATTTGTAACGACCCGAGAACCCGACCCTCGGCCCACGCCGAGGACCCGATTTTCGCGGTCGCCGCCCACGGACCAGAGGGACCCGGAAGGGGCTATAACACGCGTCTGACAGGATATGTAACGGAAGTAAACGTCAACTGCTAAGCTAGAAGCGTACAAGCGGAAACATGAAAGTAAAGCGAGACCGCTGCGTACCGCTCTAAGTACAGTCCCAACGCACGCACACTAGTACAAGTAAGGAAAGGGGAGAGACAAGTCCCTTAGGGGCATACCCCGGGGTGACGTACACTGAGAGGGGGAACCACTGCTAGCTACGGGGACCAAGACTACAGCCCCGTCTCCTCTGCCCGACGCGCACCCTGTCGCTGCTGGGAAGACTCACCTGGAAAACAGAGGGATGAGCTTCACAACAGAAGCTCAGTAGGGACTACCAATCTCCTACTGGCTCTAAAAGGCAGAGAAATATACAACTATTGATAAAGGAAAGACGGTAGTGTTATATCTTTCTACCTATAAAAGGAAGTGCGGAAGCGAAGCTAAAGCTAACACGGTATGGAAAGTACTCTCGGTCGGAAACTCCTACGACTGCTCGTCGTGACCACCACACGGCTAGTAAAACACAGACAGAGGGGACTCCGCCTGGACAAGGAACACTAGCTACGGGAACAACACCACTAGTCAGACGGCAGGTGCGTCCACAGACGTCTATCCTCGACCTAGGTCCTGACCCTCGCGTCTCGTCAGAGCGAGGTAGGACACAAGTACAACAACAGTAACCGCGTAGTCTGGCGGACTACGGTCCCACGCCTGACCTCTCCAAACGGTTCCGGGGCCGTAAGGAGCGAGGCAGTGAGAAGAAGGACTGGCTGGCCTGCGCCGGTTAGAACTCCAAACTGTCTCGGCGTCCCAGACCAACCACGAGAGCTCTGCAAGCGACTCACACGCCACTGTCCTAACCACCGTTTTCCCCTCAGCTCCAGAGTCCGCCTACGCGGCTGCCAACTCGAGCACACTCGTAGCCCGGAGTACTCCCTCAACAAGCTCCCGAGGACGGGTTGGTCCCAGGTAACGGTAACAACCTCTCGCACGGGACAAGCCTCAAGTGCCGAGCACCGGACGAACGACTAGTGTGAGACCGTACTAGGGAACTAGCACAGGTGCACGGGTACAGTAAAGCGAAAACGGAAGTGGCGGAAGCACAACCTGCCTCTGGGTTGAGAAGGCGACATAGGCCCTGTCGCCTTCAAGAAGGCGACATAGGGGGTGTCGCCTTACCAGGGACTGAGAAGGCGACATAGGCCCTGTCGCCTTCAAGAAGGCGACATAGGGGATGTCGCTTTACCAGTCAGAAGGCGACACAGGGGTATGTCGCCTTCAGGCCAGTCGGGGGTTCCGGAGATTCTTCTTCCGGGAACCTCCCAAAAATGAAACAACACCACACACGGGGGAGGGGAGCATGCTTATTATGCTAGAAAGCCATTAAACACACAAACCACCCTCGAATACCCCAAGAACATGGATTCTATGCTCGGAGGAAAACCTCACTCACACGAGCATGGATGTGTTCTCACACTCCCCAAACCCCAATCACATGAGAACCACGGTCTAGACGGGGAGGGGATCATGCTTAGGGCGAAGGAGTCGGGTGTCCCTACCTCCACGCGAAGAACGCACTCGTTGGGGCCTTCTCGTAGGTTTGGCCGTCTCCTCCTCGCACCGCACGACACAAACACGACCCCTGCACGAACGGAGCGTCACCCTCCACAGCACGGCCGCCTCAACACGGGGGGGAGGCACCCAAAAACCACCGGAAGCTCCGAGAGGGCGAGAGAAAGAGAGGAGGAAAGGAGAGGCGCGGAGAGAGGGGAAGGGCTCGGGCGCCGGGCTTTAAGCCCACGGTCCTGAGAAGGCGACATACCTTGTGTCGCCTTGGGAACAGAAGGCGACAGTGGGTGTGTCGCCTTCAAGAAGGCGACATACCCCTGTTGCAATTCACTGACAACGATCAAATCTCAGAATTCGAAAAAGTGAAGGCAACAGCCATCTTGTCGCGTTCACCCGACACCGCCAGAGCCTACTGACACAAAGGACGCCTGTCACGTCTGTCAGACTGCGTCTGGGGCGACGCGATGTGAAGGCGACATAGGCCATGTCACCTTCAAGAAGGCGACATACCCCATGGCGCCACCCATCAAACCAGAAAGCGACAGTGGGTATGTCGTCTTCAAGAAGGCAACATACCCCTGTCGCAAATCCCAAGCAGAACCAAACATCAACGCGATCGGAAACCACTCGCGACAGTCGCCCTGCGCGACCCCAGAGGATGGGGCCAAGGGCCCAGGGGGCGGGGTGTTACAACCCTCCCTCCTTAAGACATTTCGTCCTCGAAATGAAAACAACTCGGTCTCAACCCGGAAGACGACAAAAGGGGGAGATCACCACATGCCGATCAATCAACAAGTAAGGAAACTGCTCCTGCATCTCATCCTCGTGCTCCAGGTGGCCTCGCCACCGACACAGTTCTGCCAAAACTACCTAACCAGCGGAATCTGCTTCCTGCGCAACTGCTGAACTCTGCGGTCGACAACACTAACTGGGTACTCTGGCACTGACAAATCTGGCGCTACCTCTAGCTGCGAGTAGTCCAACACGTGCGAAGAGTCTGCAACGTACTCCTAAGTTGTGAAACGTGGAAAACGTTGGCACACCTGCTAGCTCTGCCGGAAGACTCAGCTGTATGCCACCTCGCTGACCCTCTCAGAAATGGGGAAGGGCCCAATATATCTGGGACTGAGCTTTCCCCTCTTACCAAACTCATGAACCCTTTGGTCGGCGAGACCCGCAGGAAGACCATGTTCACCGACGCTGAACTCTAGCGGTCTCCTGCGGACATCCGCATAACTCTTCTGCCTGCTCTGTGCTGCCCGAAGCCTCTGCCTGACCAAACTGACTGTCTCTGAACACTGCTGCACTAACTCTGGCCCCAAAAGCTGCCTCTCACCAACCTCGAACCAGTGAAGCGGAGTCCTGCACGGGCGACATACAAAGCCTCGTATGGTGCCATTCGATGCTCGAGTGATAACTGTTGTTATACGCGAACTCTACCATCGGAAGGTGAGACTCCCAAGTGCCGCTCCAGTCTAGACAGCACGCTCTCAGCATATCCTCCAGTGTCGAATGGTCTGCTCTGACTGACTGTCTGTCTGCGGGTGGTACGCTGTGCTGAACCTCAACTCTGTACCAGTGCTCTCTGAAGACTGTGCCAAAACCCGACGTGAACCTCGGATCTCTGTCGAAAACGATGAAACTGGGATCCCGTGCAACGAAACAACTCTGTCCACGTACAGCCTGGCTAATCTGTCCACTAACCACGACATCCTGATCGGAAGAAAGTGCGCTACCTTGGTCAAGCGATCCACAATCACCCAAATCCATCATGCCTCGCGGGGTACGGGGCAAACCAACCACAAAGTCCATGGTGATGTCATCCCACTCCACTCAGGAATGGGCAACGGCTGCAACTCACCACCAGGACGCTGATGCTCGGCCTTCACCTGTTGACAGGTAAGGCACCGGGCAACAAACTCTGCCACTCCCCTCTTCATCTCTGGCCACCAGAAGGACCTTCTCAAGCAATGGTACATCTTGGTGGAGCCAGGATGAACAGCATACCTCGATCTGTGAGCCTCTGACAACACTGCCTGGTGCGCCTCCTCGGGAACGTACAAACGGCCTCTGAATCTGACCTCGCTGTCTTCGCTGAGCTCAACGTCCGGCATCCGCAAAATGTCTGCTAACTCTGCGTCTGCTCGCTGCGCCTGCAACACCTGCCTGAACAGTGATGGCCGAACTGAAAAACTGGAAGCCACTGCACGGTCTCTGGTCCTCGACGGAACGAACACTCCCTGGGATAGCTCCTCGAACAGCCTCCACTCTCTGACCATCAGCGAACTCAAGCGCACACACCTACTCAAAGCATCGGCTACGACGTTAGCCTTTCCTGGATGATAGGAAAGGGTTAGGTCATAGTCCTTCAAATACTCCATCCAACGGCGCTGCCTCAAGTTCAGATCCCTCTGGGTGAAGATGTACTGCAAACTCTGGTGATCGGTGAAGATCTGAAAAGCCTCGCCATACAGGTAGTGCCTCCACAACTTGAGAGCGTACACCACTGCTGCCAGCTCCAAGTCGTGGGTGGGATAGTTCTCCTCATGCTTCTTGAGCTGCCGAGAAGCATAGGCAACGACCCCACCATGCTGCATCAGCACGGCACCCAAACCTGACCTCGACGCATCGGTGTAAACCACGAACCCACCGGTGCCTGACGGCAAGACCAACACTGGCGCCGAAGTCAACCTCGTCTTCAGCTCCAAGAAACTCTACTCACAGTCTTCTGACCAAACAAACCTGGTGTCCTGCCTCGTCAACCGAGTCAACGGTGCTGCAATCTTGGCGAAATCCTGAATGAACCTCCGGTAGTAACCTGCCAGACCCAGAAAACTGCGGACCTCTGCAACTGATGTGGGCTGCCCCACGACAACACTGCCTCAACCTTGGCCGAATCCACCGCCCACACCAGTGTTAGTTAGGGTGCCTCAAGCCAATCATAACTTGTACAATCTGTCTTTGATAATAAAATAAGGTTTTATATTCATTATGTATTCGTTTATCGTTTCATTATGAAGTCATGAATATACGCAATGGATATTAATTATGATGAGATCATAACAATGAGATTAATATCCTTTAAACGTATATTCTTAATTGTTCCTAGTCAGAGGATATTCGAGAGGACATCGGATATCCGGTTAGACTAGTACAGGTTGCACTGCTCATATGATGAGGGTGACTGGTCTCATAGTCACTTGTGTGGAGACACTAAGGGAATCTGTAGGTGCTCATTGGGGAATGAGTTCACTGAACTGATCGTTATGAATCGCTGGATGGTAATATTACCTACTGTCAACCAGCTAGATTCATTGTCACAGTGGCGTGATTGGTCCTTAGACCGAGGACACAAGGACACCTTGT
Organism: Colocasia esculenta; assembly: GCA_014218235.1. Classification (NCBI taxonomy): domain Eukaryota; kingdom Viridiplantae; phylum Streptophyta; class Magnoliopsida; order Alismatales; family Araceae; genus Colocasia; species Colocasia esculenta. The sequence goes on along the minus strand of CM024763.1, from coordinate 40,317,330 downwards.
TGGTGGACTTCTGGGTTTTGACCTTGACTTACAGATCTCTAGCCATGAGGTCTTAATCAGTTAAGTGTTGGATCTAGCGGAATACCTTCGAAGGGGTTGTGTGGTCAATATGGGATCGCCGCTCTCGGAATAGGGAGAGTGAATGCTCATGGAAGGATGCTGATAGTCCCTGGCCAGGGCAAGACTACTTATCAGAAAAGGAGTTTTCTGATATGTTATGCGGCATCTAAACCAAGTGAGTACACACATTAGGGTTTGACAGTTGACCATACCCTAAGTGCACTCGGGAGATTGTACGAGCGAAGGATTATAATCATGTGGTAACTGATGATACAAAGGTTCCTGAATGGGTTGCTGACCCCAATGCTTTCCAGGATCAAGTGGTGTTGCTTGGCACCCAACTTGATTGGAAGACCGCGTCAATTATCGTGAGACGATAATTGATTGTGTAATAATTAATATGAGATGTTAATTAATTACCATAAGTCAATAAAGAGTTATTGAGCTTAATGGGCTGAAAACTGGACTAGCAGTTGGGCCTAGAGGGTCACACGCATAAGAGTTCCGAGCAGACTGGGCAAGGTGTTCTTATAGACAATGACTGGGTTTTTATGAAAAACGCGGGTGTCTAAAATATACGCTGAGAGTTAAACCCTGGCCAAGCTCCAGGCTTAACCCTGGCCGCCCCCCTCCTCTCTCTCTCCCAGGGCGCCACCCCCTCTTCTCCTCTCTCTGGCACATGGTGGAGCTGAGATCCGGGAGACGCGTGGAGAAGAGGAGATCCCGTCTGCGTCCGGAGCTCGCGTGGATACGTCTAGAGGCCGGACACTTGAACGGCTTGAAGCACCGGAGCCTCCTGCGCCACCTCTCCCGGGATACGGGAGTTCGCAACCCCGCAAAGTAAAGATGAGATCTCCCTGCGCGCGGGTTCACCGATTTTGTTCGATTCCGACGGCGGCAACGATATCTACTGTGGGATTCGCGTTTCCGCTGCGCTCTAGACGAAACCTAAACCAGAACCCGAGATCACGTGCCCGAGGAAGTGCACCTCGCTCAGCCAAAATTCACTTGTCGAACTTGGCGTAAAGACGGTGACTCCGCAGGGTCTCCAGCACGATCCTCAGTGCTCCTCGTGCTCCTCTTCAGAAGCCGAGTAGACCAGAATATCATCAACAAAAACAACAACAAAGCGGTCTAGGTACTCACTGAACACCCTATGCATCAGATCCATGAATGCTGCAGGTGCGTTCGTCAGCCCAAACGGCATCACGACGAACTCAAAGTGACCGTACCTGGAACGGAAAGCCGTCAAACCAACATCCGACTCTCTGATCCGCAGCTGGTAGTAGCCGGATCTCAAGTCGATCTTCGAGAAAACTCGGGCCGATTGCAACTGATCAAACAAATCATCAATTCTCGGCAACGGGTACCTGTTCTTCACAGTGACCTGGTTCAACTGCCGATAATCGATGCACAAACGAAGACTACCATCCTTTTTCCTCACGAACAAAACAGGCGCACCCCACGGCGAACGGCTCGGACGAATGAAGCCCAACTCAAGCAACTCTTGCAGCTGGCGCTTCAACTCACGCAGCTCCGCCGGGGCCATCCGGTAAGGTGCCTTGGACAAAGGCATCGTACCAGGCAAAAGCTCGATGGAGAACTCTACCTCTCGCTCAGGCGGCAACCCAGGTAGATCCTCCGGAAACACGTCAGAAAACTCAGAAACAACTGGCACATCAAAAACTGAAGACCCGCTAGGCTCCAAGGAACAAACCGAAGCAAGGTAAGCAACGCAGCCATCACGGATCAAACGACGAGCCTTACAGAAAGAAATGAACGGCCGACGGGTAGACCGGATACCTCGAAAGCAGAGAACAGGTGCTCCAGGTATCTCGAACCGAACGGTCTTCCTCTGACAATCAACCACGGCTGAGTGAGCCTCCAACCAGTCCATGCCCAGGATGACGTCGAAGTCGCAAAGCTGCAGCGCGTACAACCTGGCCGGCAACTGGTGACCCTCAACCTCGACTGTCACACCCTCCAGGTAACCGAAGGAACGCATGCAGTCACCGGACGGGAGATCGACCATACGTCACACTGCCTCTCGGGTGTGTGACAAGCAAGGGACTCGTAAAACTCCTCGGAAGCAAAACACAAGGAAGCACCGGGATCAACCAAAACACGAGCAGCTCTGCCAAGGATAGGTAGAGTACCTATCACCAGGTTCGATGCCTCTGCCTGCTCCCGGGTGAGCGCCATCACGCGACCACGACCACGTCCACGCTGCGGCGCCTGCTGGGGCTGCTGCTGCGGCGACTGCTGCTGAGGAAACTGCTGCTGCTGCTGGTACGGCTGGTACTGCTGCGGCTGCGGGAACTGCTGGACCTGCTGCTGGTACTCCCTCTCTGCTGCTGACGCGGTGCCTGCTGCTGGGGAGGGTACTGGTACTGAGGTGGCTGCTGCGCGTACTGCACTGGCTGCTGCTGCTGCGGAGCTTGCCCCCTAGGGCAATCCCTCCTAAAGTGGCCTGGCAAGCCACAAGTGTAGCACACTGGCTCCTGACTGCCCTGCTCAGCACCCTGCTGTACTGACTGCTCTGCAAACCTGGACTGACGCCTCTGCTGACGGCTCCGTCCACCCCCGCGAGTAGACAACTTCCTGAACTGCGAGCGAATTCCAGAGCTACCGAACTGCCCGAGCCTGAGGAAGAGGAAGTCGCACTACCGCGGCTGCCTGCTGACGCTGGTACGGCGAGGACCTGGAAGAGGCTCCTCCCTGCTGCTGCTGCTGAGGCTGCCAAGCCTCCCTATCCAAGGCGGTGGCCTTCGCCACGGCCTCTCCCAAAGTGGTACACATGTGTGCCGTCACACCCCACCTCAGGTCTGGTCTCAGCCCTGCTATAAACCTCTCTGCACAAGCCTGGTCACTGCCTGCTACATGAGGCACATGCCTCAACAACCGGACAAACCTCTGGTGGTACTGAGAAACTGTGAGGTCGCCCTGCACCAACTCGTGGAACTGGTCCCGTCTCTCACGTCGAGCGTAGTCGGGGAAGTACTCGCCGTGGAAGACCTCTGAAAACTGCTGCCAAGAGATCTGGTCCAACCGCTGCCCCTGGAAGTGAGTCTGCCTCTGAACTCTCCACCACTCATGGGCTGCTCCCTTGAGCTGGTATACTGCCAAACGAACCTGGTCCTCTTCAGCGCACTCCATAGTCTCGAAGATGCGCTCCAACTCATGGGTCCAACTCTCTGCCTTATCTGGATCATACTCACCGTGGAACATCGGTGGGCAAAGACGCAGGAACCTCTCTAGGAGAGCGGTCCTGTCCTCCGTAACCGCCGTCCTCCGCCGCCCGGCCCGGGTACTCCCAGTGCCCAACCGCTGTTGACGCTCTGGCTGCTCCACCTCTGGCTCCACCTCCTGCTGCTCTGGTATGGCTGGGGGAGGTACTGGAAACTGACCACCTGCTGCTGCCTGCCCGGGCTGCCACGCTCCCTGGTACATAGCTCTGAAGAACTGCTCGGCCATGGGAAACCAGTCTGCATACTGCTGAGGCTGAGGGTGGTACTCCTGCTGCTGCTGCCCACCTGCTACCGCTGCCTCTGCTGCTGCTGCCTGTGCACCCTGAGGCTGTGCCACTGACTCCTCCACGGACACCTCCTCCTGAACCTACCCCTGAGCGGGCATGTCGGACTCATCCTGCTGCTCAACCAGCTGCCTAGGCTGACTGCGCCTACGCGGAGCCATGACCTACACGGCAACACAACTAACAAAGGTTACGAATACCTCTCGGGCGGCTAGCAGTGTACTTGTACTATTGTTGGGACTTACTGTTGCAGTTTAGATCCACTACAAGTCCTGTCAGACCAAGCTCTGATACCAACTGTAACGACCCGAGAACCCGACCCTCGGCCCACGCCGAGGACCCGATTTTCGCGGTCGCCGCCCACGAACCAGAGGGACCCGGAAGGGCTATAACACGCGTCTGACAGGATATGTAACGGAAGTAAACGTCAACTGCTAAGCTAGAAGCGTACAAGCGGAAACAGGAAAGTAAAGCGAGACCGCTGCGTACCGCTCTAAGTACAGTCCCAACGCACGCACACTAGTACAAGTAAGGAAAGGGGAGAGACAAGTCCCTTAGGGGCATACCCCGAGGGTGACGTACACTGAGAGGGGGAACCACTGCTAGCTACGGGGACCAAGACTACCGCCCCGTCTCCTCCGCCCGACGCGCACCCTGCCGCTGCTGGGAAGACTCACCTGGAAAACAGAGGGATGAGCTTCACAACAGAAGCTCAGTAGGGACTACCAATCTCCTACTGGCTCTAAACAGGCAGAGGAACATATACAACTATTGATAAAGGAAAGACGGCAGCTTATATCTTTCTACCTACAAAAGGAAGTGCGGAAGCGAAGCTAAAGCTAACACGGTATGGAAAGTACTCTCGGTCGGAAACTCTGTACGACTGCTCGTCGTGACCACCACACGGCTAGTAAAACACAGACAGAGGGGACTCCGCCTGGACAAGGAACACTAGCTACAGGAACAACACCACTAGTCAGACGGTCAGGTGCGTCCACAGACGTCTTATCCTCGACCTAGGTCCTGACCCTCGCGTCTCGTCAGAGCGAGGTAGGACACAAGTACAACAACAGTAACCGCCGTAGTCTGGCCAGACTATGGTCCCACGCCTGACCTCTCTAAACGGTTCCGGGGCCGTAAGGAGCGAGGCAGTGAGAAGAAGGACTGGCTGGCCTGCGCCGGGTAGAACTCCAAACTGTCCTCGGCGTCCCAGACCAACCACGAGAGCTCTGCAAGCGACTCACACACCACTGTCCTAACCACCGTTTCCCCCTCAGCTCCAGAGTCCGCCTACGCGGCTGCCAACTCGAGCACACTCGTAGCCCGGAGTACTCCCTCAACAGGCTCCCGAGGACGGGGGTCCCAGGTAACGGTAACAACCTCTCGCACGGGACAAGCCCTCAAGTGCCGTGCACCGGGCGAACGACTAGTGTGAGACCGTACTAGGGAACTAGCACAGGTGCCGCGGGTACAGTAAAGCAAAAACGGAAGCGGCGGAAGCACAACCTGCCTCTGGGCTGAGAAGGCAACATAGGCCCTGTCGCCTTCAAGAAGGCGACATAGGGGGTGTCGCCTTACCAGGGACTGAGAAGGCGACATAGGCCCTGTCGCCTTCAAGAAGGCGACATAGGGGATGTCGCTTTACCAGTCAGAAGGCGACACAGGGTATGTCGCCTTCAGGCCAGTCGGGGGTTCCGGAGATTCTTCTTCCGGGAACCTCCCCAAAACGGGAGAAACACCACACACGGGGGAGGGGAGCATGCTTATCATGCTAGAAAGCCATTAAACACACAAACCACCCTCGAATACCCCAAGAACATGGATTCTACGCTCGGAGGAAAACCTCACTCACACGAGCATGGAGTTCTCACACTCCCCAAACCCCAATCACACGAGAACCACGGTCTAGACGGGGAGGGGATCATGCTTAGGGCGAAGGAGTCGGGTGTCCCTACCTCCACGCGAAGAACGCACCCGTTGGGGCCTTCTCGTAGGTTTGGCCGTCTCCTCCTCGCACCGCACGGTACGAACACGACCCCTGCACGAACGGAGCGTCACCCTCCACAGCACAGCCGCCTCAACACGGGGGAGGCACCCCAAAACCGTCGGAAGCTCCGAGAGGGCGAGAGAAAGAGAGGGGGAAAGGAGAGGCGCGAGAGAGGGGGAAGGGCTCGGGCGCCTGGGCTTTAAGCCCACGGTCCTGAGAAGGCGACATACCTTGTGTCGCCTTGGGAACCAGAAGGCGACAGTGGGTGTGTCGCCTTCAAGAAGGCGACATACCCCCTGTCGCAATTCCACTGACAACGGTCAAATCTCAGAATTCGAAAAAGTGAAGGCGACAGCCATCTTGTCGCGTTCACCCGACACCGCCAGAGCCGTACTGACACAAAGGACGCCTGTCACGTCTGTCAGACTGCGTCTGGGGCGACGCGATGGGAAGGCGACATAGGCCATGTCGCCTTCAAGAAGGCGACATACCCCATGGCACCACCCATCAAACCAGAAGGCGACAGTGGGTATGTCGTCTTCAAGAAGGCGACATACCCCCTGTCGCAATCCCAAGCAGAACCAGACATCAACGCGATCGGAACCACGTCGCGACAGTCGCCCTGCCGCGACCCAGAGGACGGGGCCAAGGGCCTAAGGGGGCCGGGGTGTTACATCATTTGGGTATGGTTGAGTTTGCTTATAATAATAGTTACCATACCAGTCTTGGAATGGCACCATATGAAGCTCTATATGGAAGGCCATGTAGAACCCCATTAAACTTGCATGAAGTGGGAGAAAGGCAAATGATGGGTCCTGAATTGATTTAGCAAACCACAGAAATACTAAAACTTATCAAAGAAAAATTGCTAGCAGCTCAAAGCAGGCAAAAGAGTTATGCTGATAATCGGAGGAGGCCACTTCAGTTTGAAGTGGGAGACTTGGTTTTTCTAAGAGTTTCCCCTAGTAAAGGTATTATGAGGTTTGGCAAGACCGAAAAATTGAGCCCGAGATATGTGGGACCTTTTCAGGTGTTAGAAAGAATTAGGGAAACGACTTATAGACTAGATTTGCCAGTAGATTTTGTGGACCTCCATGATATATTTCATGTTTCTATGTTAAGAAAGTGTATTGAAGATCCAGCTCAAATAATCAGTTACCAAGGTGGTGATCTGAGGCCGGATATGACCATGTTAGAATATTCGGTGCAGATCACTGATCGAAAAATAAAGAAGTTGAGAAATAAAGAAATTGAGCTAGTTAAAGTGCGATGGGAAAATAGGTTGGGTGGTGAGTATACCTGGGAATTAGCCGAGGAGATGGCTAAGGGGTATCCCTATCTGTTTGAATAAGATTTTGTATTTCTTTTTAGATGATAGTACTTGTAAAAATGTGCATATTTAAGTTGTTTATGTTTGAATTGTGCTATGAATTTCGAGGTCGAAATTTTCTTTTTAGATGATAGTAATGTAACATCGCGTGTTTTTCGGATCCTTATGGATCATGTGTGTAATGCTTGTGGTGGCCATCGTGAGGCCAATGTGGTTTGGATGTGTGGTGCGTGCATGTTTGGTCCTGAAACAAAATAGGACATGCTGCAGTTGAGTAGGGGTTGACGGCCAGGTGTGGTCGTTGACTGGTTTGGCGTCCATTGAAGGTGACATCAACTTTAAGAACTTAACGGCGAGCTTTATGGACGTTTATTGTGACGGTTCCCTAAGAGACAATAGGGTTGACGCCAACCTGTGCGACCTGTAGGATATAGGTCTACCCGAGGGCAGTTCCCTCACTCCGTTCTCCCTCTCCCTCGCCCTATTTTCATGCCCTTGCTACCCCACTGCTTCCAATGGTTGCAGAAGGCTAGTTGGAGGATCGTGGATCGTGAGGTGGTGACAAATCAGGCAAGGAAACGCCAGAGCGAGGTGTAATCTCCATAGGAGCTCGCGGAGGGTTTGGTACGAATCAGGAGGATTTAGGAGATTTTAGTGCATCTTGAGGTAGGGAATGATCCCTTTTAATTCCTTCTGGTTGTGATAATGCATCTGGACCGCATGAATCTGCATGTTAATTATGTTTTTGGGTAAGGGTATTCCATGCGGGGTCAAAGGGTAGTTTGATTGATTTACTTAGTGAAACATGTTGTTACGGTTTGTTTATAATGCATGGATGTTGGAGAAATGGTTTTGTTGTGTTTCCCATTAGTTTTAGGGCCAAGAGCACTTGTGGAATCGGCCTAGGTTTCTGTGGGAGCTGGTAGCCGAGGAGCTTGGCATCAATATCAATTGACGCCCGGTTTTTCAGCTGGGAAATAGACGGCCAGTGATCTTGCCGTCTACATCCCATCAACGGCAGTCGATGTTGCCATCAACATGCTTTTATTTAAATGTTGTTATATTGAATATTTAACAATATCAAGTGGTGCATTGGTATTTGTGGTGCACCTAGTGCACATGGTTTCTGAGATTAGCGTACTGGGTACGCAGTTAGCTGGTTCTTCATGTGTTTACGTGGTATTCACGTGTAGTGGACTATTAGTGCACGCGGTTTACGCGAGAGTTCACATGGTTTGTGTGTGACGTGCACGTGGTTTTGTGTGCGTGGCAAGTAGTACGACACCTACCGTGGTTACCTCTCCAGTTGGGTGCCCCAGGTTCTCTGTGAGCCAGGCTGTTAGCTCGGGGCTTTGTCACGGTACTTGTGTTGTACCGTCGAGGTCTGTGTCGTCTGACCTGGACACCCTCACTCCTTTGCTTGAGTTGTACGTCCGACTGAGGGAAAGACGACAGTGGGACAGTGACTGTTGTACTTGTCTTTAGGTCACTTGTAGCGCGCTCTTAGTTGGGGGCACGGACACCAGTTGTCGACACTAGTCCCCAGCTAGTCCTTTTCCAGTGCCTCACTCTAGAGGGCCCAGGTCAGGGTCTCTAGAGGTGCCAGGCATGGGCCTGCGATCGTGTGATCCGCAGGTGGTGGTGTTTAGTTGGTCTCCACAGTTACTTGACCTTTTCACGTGGAGCGACAGCTGGACCTTTCGTCCGTGGCTGCGAGACTGAGAGGTAGACCTGTGTGTGTTTGTCCGAGTCAGATACTGGTGTCGCGAACCAGTTTACGTGGCTCGCGTGTGGCAGTCTCTACTTTAGCTCGTACACCTGTTTGGGTTTGCCGTTTATTTAATATAGTTGTTTTATGTAGTCAGCAAACGGTGAGTATATTTACAGCTTTAATATCTGGCTTAGCTGTTCTATAAACTGTTAGTATAGTTTACTGCTTTCGTACCTGTGTTGGGTTTGCTCGGTGTTGGGGGAGTTCCCTACTGAGCCAGTGACTAGCGAGGCTCACCCCTACCCCCACAGGTGAGGGCGAGGCGGACGTTTCTCGGCCGTCATCCAGTTCGGAGCCGCGTCATAGCGGTGCAGGGTCAGCACCTCCAGCAGTGTAGTGTAGCTAGTTGTTTACTTCTTCCAGTTGTACCCCGGGGTATGCCCCAGGCTCTTGTACTTTCTTTCAGTTTTGTGGAAATATGGCTATGTAAATTTGTGAAATATATATATGGAATGGTGTGTTCCTTTGTGTTTTCACGGACTAGTGTGTGGTATCCCTTGCGAGGCTTCGGCCCGTTCGCGGGAGACGGACTCGGTCAGGCACATTACTGGTTTAACGGGCTTGGATGAGGCATTCCGTCACAAAGAGAAAGTTGAAGAGAAGAGGAAGAGGAGGAAGAGGCTTCTTCCTGTGGTCTTCACTTTCTCCCCGGAGGAAAAGAGAAAAGAAGAAAAGAAGAAGGGTGAGAAGAGAGGAGGAGGAGGAGGAGGGGACTGCCGTTGCAGTCCCCTATAGCTTTGTTTTTTCTTCTTTATTTGTTACTTCCCTTCCCATTCCCCATGTAATCTTCTATCCCCTCAAAAGTGAAAAGACCCCCTTCCATTCCTTTTGTTGTATGTATGGCTTCGGTGGTGGTTAGCATGGGTGTTAGAAAACCATGGTTGCATGTTTCCCTTCCCCTTGCTATGTTTTCTTCCCCTTTTTTCTGTTGCACGAGACCCCCATCACTCCATTTGGGGCAGTGGGGAGGGCGGTTGGATACTCCTCAGCCCATCAAGGGCATCCCATGAGGAACTACCCAATGCCATGTTGTGTTTTGTTTTAGTAGGCCCCTCTTTTTGATGTTTCTCTCTTTAGATGGTGTGCACCAACCGTGGCCATTGGGAGCCCAATACAAGGAGAACATGTAGGGCCATACATGTATCTCCTTTGCTGGGTTTAGGAGCAGTCAAATCATTGCCCAAATCCCCTCGTTGTTGCCCATTTTGGACTGTGTTCCAGGTCGCCGAATCACTTTTTCATGAAGTTTTGAACATCAAGGGTCAGGTAATCGATACCTGGGCCCTGTTCGAGTTCATAGATGATGTCTATATGTGTTGAATGTTCTGTCCTCTCAATTGGACGCTCAGATCCCTCTTGGATTTTGAGAACCGTGTCCAAATAGGGTTGCAGAATAACTTTTTCATGTAGCTTTGAACACAAAGGGTTGGATAACCAATATCTAGGCCCGGTTCAAGCTTATAAATTGGTTCTTTAAGGGTTGAATGTTCTGTCCTCCCAATTGGGCGCTAAGATCCCTCATGGATTTTGGGAACCATGTCCAAATAGGGCTGCATAATTACTTTTTCATGAAGTTTTGAACATGAAGGGTTAGGTAATCAATACCTGGGCCCTGTTTGAGCTCATGAATAGTGTCCATACATGCCAAAAGCTCTGGCTTCCCGATTAGACGCTCAGATCCCTCACGGATTTTGAGAACCGTGTCCAAATAGGGCTGCAGAATCGTTTCTTCATGTAGCTTTGAACATAAAGGGTTGATAACCAATATCTAGGCCTAGTTCAAGCTTATAAATGGCGTCCATACATGTTGTGGGTTCTGCCATCCCGACTGACAGTTCTAATTCCTCACGGATTTTGAGAACAGTGCATAAATAGGGCTGCAGAATCTTTTAAGCCTGAGAGCTGCGCTGTCGATTCGGCAGGGTACCCTACAAAATGGTTATCCAAGAGCCAAGTGATTCTGCAAGGTCTCTTACCGAATCACTTGAATAGAACCCTTGTCGAATCACTTAGGCAGAGGTATCAGCCTTGCAGAAACGCCCATGAATGAGAAATCTATGAGACTCCGGGTTAGATATTGTAATATCTAGGCCCGGTTAAATGGACTCTAACATTATTTTGTCACTTATTGGATTTCTTTTGGTCTCGATATTAACCGGTCTCCCGCTAGACATGCCTTGGGGACCGGTACCGTGTGCCATCCGGGTGATGTCATCTTTTGACATACACTTTATTTTCGGTGCCGTCTCCATTGTGGTGGATGATTACCATGCTTTTCCCCATCATCCAATTAGAGGGGAAATGCTGTCGAATTTCTGTTTGAACATCCAAATCTGTTTAAGCGAATCTGCAGCCTCTCAATAGTACCCTTGCAGAATCAGTCAGCCCTGCGGAATGAGTTTGGCTGTCGATTCACCCCTGCAGAATCAATCTACCATGCAGAATGAGTCTGGCTGTCGATTCACCTCTGCAGAATCAGTCTCCCTGCAGAATGAGTATGGCTGTCGATTCACCCCTGCAGAATCAGTCTGCCCTGCAGAATGGGTCTGGCTGCCGATTCACCCCTGCAGAATCAGTCTACCCTGCAGAATGAGTCTAGCTGCTGATTCACCCCTGCAGAATCAGTCTGCCCTGTATAATGAGTCTGGCTGCCAATTCACCCCTGCTGAATCGTTTTGGCTGCCGAATCGATTTGTTTGCCGAATTGAATGAAGTGTGTAGGTCCTGCCTGCAGAATGGGTTATCTACCCTGCAAAATGGGTTGTGCTTGTTGTTATTTGAGCATGCAATGACTAAATAACACCGAATCATGAAAAGAACCATGACAATTAAGAGCAAGTTAAAAGATATTGCACAATTGAACAGAAAAAGATGTGTAATAGATAAAAGAACATATGGATAAATAGACAAATTGACACTAAGAGATGAAAAGCACACACACACACATCTATCTCTCTTGCAATCTCAACTGCAATCTTGGGTTTCCATTCTCTTCCCTTTATCGGATGTCCCATTTTAGGCCACAAGACCTTATATTCTGGCGATTAATCAAGAGTTTTCTCTTTCTAAAGAGATGTAATTAACGTCGTTGCACTTAGGCAACGGCGAGATCTTGGTCCCTACCCGACACCCACTTTCGTTTGATGAAGTCAAACGGTGCGCACAATAGACCTAAAGTCCTTCGACTCTCGGAGGCAAAACACTTGTTGCCACTTCGGTGGCTAGCACGTCTGCGCTATGCAAATTGCCGATTCATCTTTTATCACCCTTGCTCAAGTAGCACCTGACGGAACTTAGATTAGCAATACGCATCCATGAGAACATGAGAAACATGATAAAAAGAACAAAAAAAAAGATTTTTGATATTCAAAAAAATCCATTTCCATAGCGTGGCATGCCCGGTGGGACCAAACTTCCCTTCATCTCTTCGCCAGAATAGAAAGCCTTGTGGCCTTCATACTCCATACTGACTACTGGTTTGAACTGACTTGCAAGTGACTAACAGACCCATGGCTGAAGTGCATTTTGGACCTCAAATTGTTCGGGATCATGCTCGGTATGGCTATCTTGCTGTGCCGACTCACTTTGGAGATTTTCCTCCGGTGGTCGAATTCCCCAACTTCTTGGGGGTGGCTTTCGTCCAAGCACTGCACAATAATGCTGATGAGATAGCTGAAGAGACACAAAAGACAATCAGCTGCCAAGTCCATCATATGGACCGTGGCAACGGAAGAAGTGACACAGGACCCAGGGGGCATCAAGCTAGTGCTGGGAAGGCCAAGGGACCCAGGGGGCATCAAGCTAGTGCTGGGAAGGCTACAACTACTACTCCTAGCAAGGCACGTGTCTCTAGCTCTAGAAAGAGCATGCTAGTTCGCAACATCAGAATTCATCTACAGAGCGGCAATGCTGTGATAGAACAAAATCAAGTGGTTCCAACTATGCCAACAAGAAATTCCTTCCAAGCATTAGAGGGAAAGAAAGAGATGTATAACGCCTTCAAAAGTAAGTTGGCCCCAAAGCCAATCAAATTCAAGCAAATTTGGGTGCCTAAGAAGACCCAGACTCTTTTACCAAGAAAGCAACAACATGACAAAGACAATGAAACAAATCCAAAGGACAAAATAGATGTTGATCAGCTAGCTCCAGCACCTCCCGTGCCAGTGTTCAAATCTTATGCACGACAAGGGACTATTTTCTGCTACACTGCATACCACAACAAGGCAGCCAATCTGGAGCATTTGTGTGACGGCCCTGGATATTTATGCCCAATAAGGGTCCATACCCAGATCTGTCTCCCACAAACGGACCGAAGTCTCGCAAGGGATATCTCACACACGTGTCCAGTAAGAATATAAAAGACAACCACATAGTACAAGACACAAGAAAGTACATGTGCTCATACATGCATATTACAATTTACAACTATCCCAATACATTATTATATGTCCAAATTAAAAATACAACTATCTGGGGCATACCCCGAGGGAGCACAAGCTCACACAACACTAACTACTACACTACTACTAGTGGTACGAGTCTACTACAACGCTGCTGCAAGCCAAACACACGGCAAATCCTGAAAGAAACTGTAGGGGAGTGAGTCTCAACAAGTCACAGGCTCAGTAGGGGACCACCCAAAAACCTCAACAACTAAACAGAAGAAACCTCAACTCCAGAGGGTTTCACTGGCAACACTAATAGCCAAACTATAGCATGCTCACATCATTACATTAAATGACAACTAAACATAATCATGTCAATAAACATAAAATCCTCGGAGGAATGTGGGACTATAGGACTAGTACAACACTACTAGTCTGCCCAACAACTGAAGTGCCTAACCCACAGCCTCACCAGCACACTACTACAACAACTAGTTGCCTAAGCTATAAGCCACACAGGCGAATCACTGCCCGGCTACAAGCTTCACAGGCGAACCTCAAACACTTGGGTAACAGGACTGCTAACCAAGAGCTGGTCCCTTATACCCCAAACCACACTACGTCGGAAGCTACACACGAGGTAACAAGACTGGCTACCACGAAGCCAATCCATAATACACTAAAACCATAATTGGAATCTTACTCGAGAAAGGGGAAAACACACCGAGTGAAAGGTCACACCACACAACCTTCACGGAGCACAGCTCCTCCACAACACCTAAAAAGACTGGTATACTATGTACCACGAGAAACAAATAACTATAAAGGGTACGGGTACCTACCACCAAGAGGTAGCACCACAAAACAGTACCCATATAGGGTACAAGTACCTGCTACCACGAGGTACCACTACAGAAATCACAACCACACTAGTGCCACACATAAGGCACTCCACCACGATAAAACCTTGATACCACTGTGCCAACCACGGGGCACACCATAGAAGTCAAACCATAACTAATGAGTCACCGCTCACAACCCACACTAGTGAGCCATCGCTCACAAAACACACTGGTGAGCTACCGCTCACAAACCTCAACCTGTGGTAAAGCACGAGTCAGAAAGGAACGACGCCACCACACGAGAACGGACTACTGACTGATCAGGCCAATATCCAACTCGGACAACACAACACAAGAACTACCTCTCAGTCTCGCAGTCATGGACGAAAGGTCCAACTGCCGCTCCACAAGCACAAGCCAAAGAACAATGGAGACCAACCAACACTACACCTGCAGACCACACAGCTGCAGGCCCATGCCTGACACCTTTAGGGACTCTGGCCTAAGCTCCCTAAAGTGAGGCACTGGAAAATAGGACTAGCTGGGGACCAATGTTGACTACCAGTGTCCGTACCCCCAACTACGAGCGCGCTACAAGCGACTGCACACCCACAAACACAAGCCGCTGCCCTACTATCATCTTTCCCTCAGCCGGATGTACAACTCAAACACAGAAGTGAGGGTGTCCAGGACAGATGACACAGACCCCAACGGTACAACATGAGTACCGGAACAAACCCCGAGCACAACAAGCACACGTGCCTGGCTCACACAGAACCTGGGGTACCCAACTACAGAGGTATTCTGAAACAGGCGTCGGACCACCAAACTCGGCAACGCACAAACCACGATATATACATATATAGTCTTTATTTATAAATCACGATATACATGTGTTAAGATTAGCTTAACATCGGCCACCATGTGACCCCAAGGCTATCCTACACTAACACATACATGAACCACAATCTTGCCTATCATCGGTCACATCGTGACCTCCGTGGCAACACACACACCACTTAACACATAAAACAGTATAATATTCTTCGAAAGACAACAACAGACCAGGGCTAGGTCCACACATGACCTTCACTGCCCAATCACCTTAGAGTAACTACACAAATTATTTTACAATAATCATAATGACGACCACTAGCCATGCACACACATGCATGACACACAAATCATGGAAACACCACAATGTCATGGCTAGGTTCACACAGGAACCTCACTGCCCAACTACTACGACAAATCATAGGAATTACATTACGAAAATGCGTGTGCCATACACATACCCAAACCACGTAAACTTCACACATATAACACAAACGACACGCCAACCACGTAAAGCATGCTCACCTAGTGAGCACCACTCCCTACGAGCACCACATGTGCCAACGCACCACAAACCGGTGCCATGCACAACATTTAATAAATAATCATATAAACGTACTTTAAAAACATGCATCAAAAGACCTCACGGCTGAGGTCGCGACATGGGGTGTAGTCGCAATCAGGTCGCGACACCCCGATGGACCGCGACCAGAAGACTTAACGCGACAGGGTGCAACGGCGCAATGAGATCACGCCACCCTGACATGTCGCATTAGGAAATGAGGGTTCCATCGCTATCTCTGCCAGGAACCCTAATCCGGAACCCTTCTCCAGATCACTCCCACAAACTCTATAAAACACACTTAATTCACATTTTTCATGCTTTAGGTAAGCCCTAGCATCATTTAAGGTTTATAAGTTGGAAAACACATCAACCACACCATGCATACGATCCAAACATCAAAACGAGGTGGGATCTCCCTACCTTCGCGAAGAACACGAACTCCCAGCATTTCCCCCGCTCCGCACGACGACCTCGCGGCAAGAACACGCCGAACACGACACCATAATGCCAAATTGCCCGGAATCCCACGGCAAACTCCCCTCCTGGCCAAGCAGAGCTTCCCCTGCTCTGTCCGGCCAAAACTCCTTTAAGAAACGCACAACGGTTGGGATCGCGACATGCACCTCCGTCATGACCTGATCACGACCTAGGTGACCGTCGCCTTCCCAAGGCCGACTGCCCGGTGCGCAACACGTGGCAGCCATGCAGACGAAGACCCCCTAGCAGCGGCAACGTGAACGCGACCCACAAGGCCGTCGCGTTCAGAACATGACGCAACCTATTGTCGCGTTCACAGGCACAAGACTTGTGAGCACTTTGAGCCCAACGACCGGCCCACCAAGCCTTACAACTCGCGCGGACATCTGAAACACAAGCTAATAGGCCACACATTGGCCACCAAACCCACTAAACAAGGATCCACGAAGATCCAAAAAACATGCGACATTACATTATTATCACCTAAAAAGGAATGTCGTCCTTGACATTCAAAACAAACCACAGTAAATCGAATTATCACCTAAAAAGAAATAAAACCATATACAGAACAAATAGGATACACTTCTTTTGCATCTGCATCTTTCTTTCAAACCATCTGCACTGACTGATTCATCTATTCAATTTCACGCTTGCTTTATTTTCCTTTCTCTTTAATTTATTTCACAACTGTTACATTTTATGAATTCAGTCTGCCACTCCTTACCTTTCATCCATAGGTGATTCTACCTTGCCAATGGCGCTTTATCTCCTTGGACTCAACCTACTTCCACATTTTCTGAGCTGTGTTGGCAACATTTCTTTCCGGGCCATTTTTCCTGCTCAAATCCTTTCACTTTATTCCACTACCTTTGGATGTTCTTTCGTGCTAAACTTTGCTTAAATTCTCGAATTTCTTAATGCCATTCCATTACTCACTTGTCACTACTAGCCATTACTCTGCTTTATCTGCATTCACATACTTAATTGTCTGACCTGTGGGTTATTGTCCCACCACACTTCCGCTGCGCCACTCTGATTATACCGAATGCTAAGCAAAACCATAACTCTGACCTCAATTTCTACTTTACTGACTTCCATAATTATTCTATTTATTCACTTACCACTGGATGAAAACACTATTATTTCCAGTCTGTTTTTCTTACTCTAATTGAGCCACCTGCTCAAACTCTAAATTCTGGCATACCACTGTCAATATATTTTACCTTAATTCCTATTCCCAGACTGACGCTGCACTTTTTTTATCTCATAATTACATTGCTTAACTGACCCTACTCGGATTTTGTCTTCAATTATTTATGTGCCACATTAAATTATGAATTTTACCATATCACTGCTAACACACTTTACCCTTTACATACTTTCCTCCTTTCACACAATATTTTCTGACTTACTCAGCAAACCAAACCCATATCTTTTTACAATTTCTATTTTCACTGTCATAACACTATTATCAGGACAAAACTTACTCAATGCCATCTCATTCAAAATTCCTTGCTACAAAACTGATTATGCTTATCTTTACCCTTTCTGTTTTGCTTTACCACCTCTTAATCTGCTCACTATTCTTCAACTATTCTACTAACTACCTAATCTCACCGTGCCCACAAATTGTACACAAACATTGGTAATACTACTCTTATCTTTAACACGGTGTTTCTATACAAATCTTTCTATAAAATCCTTATCCACTGTCACTGACTAACCAAATATCTTTCTTACAAAATTCTCAGACAAGTCTGGCTGCCCACTGCTCTTCCTTTATTCTTTCTTTACCCAGCTGCTTAACTCTGTACATATTTACACAAATCTCTGTATCAAACTTTTTATTACCATCTTTATTCATAACAACACTATTCTAAAACTCTTCACTGCACCCATCTCTAACCACAAGACACACTTCATTTGACTTTCACGCATTACTGTTCCTCTGTTTGTTAATACCACATCTTTAACTGAACTATCTTATTTAATCACTTCAAATCTGACACATCACTTAATCACACCACTTCCTTAATATCTATCCACACAAACCTCAAATACATTAATTAATTTTACCAAAATTCTTAGCCACAACTCATGTCTAACATTCCTGATCACACTACTCTATTTCCCACCATAGCACTATTCCGTCTACCATTCCATCATATCATTATTCTATACCTGTCTCTACTAACTCTGGTCCTCACTAAAACACTTTCACTAATTTCTATAGCTGAATTCATCAATCTCTTTAATTTCTATAACTGAGAACCTTTAAACAATTATAATTTAATCACAGACTGACACCCCGATGTGACCACACTCACTCTGCACTATTAACCATGCCATTTCTCTGCCATCTCTAACAACTGCCAGTTTAACAAATAGAAACACGCAGTTCTCATACCAAAAACTCTCATGAAAACCACACTACAGCTACACAAAACTGCAGACTTACTACCAGCAGTGAACATTAAACCATGTCTTGGGACATTGTAACCTTAATGTCTTTTCATATTTTAACTGGACCATGCTCTGATACCAACTGTGACGGCCCTGGACATTTATGCCCAATAAGGGTCCATATCCAGATCCGTCTCCCGCGAACGGACCGATGTCTCGCAAGGGATATCTCACATACGTGTCCAGTAAGAATATAAAAGACAACCACATAGTACAAGACACAAGAAAGTACATGTGCTCATACCTGCATATTACAATTTACAATTATCCCAATACATTATTATATGTCCAAATTAAAAGTACAACTACCTGGGGCATACCCCGAGGGAGCACAAGCTCACACAACACTAACTACTACACTACTGCTAGTGGTACAAGTCTACTACAACGCTGCTGCAAGCCAAACACAAGGCAAGTCCTGAAAGAAACTGTAGGGGAGTGAGCCTCAACAAGTCACAGGCTTAGTAGGGGACCACCCAAAAACCTCAACAACTAAACAGAAGAAACCTCAACTCCAGAGGGTTTCACTGGCAACACTGATAGCCAAACCATAGCATGCTCACATCATTACAATAAATAACAACTAAACATAATCATGACAATAAACATAAAATCCTCGGAAGGATTGTGGGACTACAGGACTAGTACAACACTACTAGTCTGCCCAACAACTGAAGTGCCTAAGCCACAGCCTCACCGGCACACTGCTACAACAACTGGTTGTCAAAGCTATAAGCCACACAGGCGAATCACTGCCCAGGCTGCAAGCTTCACAGGTGAACCTCAAACACTTGGGTAACAGGACTGCTAACCAAGAGCTGGTCCCTTATACCCCAAACCACACAACGTCGGAAGCTACACACGAGGTAACAAGACTGGCTACCACGAAGCCAATCCATAATACACTAAAACCATAATTGGAATCTTACCCGAGAAAGGGGAAAACACACCGAGTGAAAGGTCACACCACACGACCTTCATGGAGCACAGCTCCTCCACAACACCTAAAAAAATTGGTACACTATGTACCACGAGAAACAAATTACTATAAAGGGTACGGGTACCTACCACCAAGAGGTACCACCACAAAACAGTACCCATATAGGGTATAGGTACCTGCTACCACGAGGTACCACTACAGAAATCACAACCACACTAGTGCCACACACAAGGCACTCCACCATGATAAAACCTTGATACCACTGTGCCAACCACGGGGCACACCACAGAAGTCAAACCATAACTAGTGAGTCACCGCTTACAACCCACACTAGTGAGCCATCGCTCACAAAACACACTAGTGAGCTACCGCTCACAAACCTAAACCTGTGGTAAAGCACGAGTCGGAAAGGAACTACGCCACCACACGAGAATGGACTACTGGCTGATCAGGCCAGTATCTAACCCGGACAACACAACACAAGAACTACCTCTCAGTCTCGCAGTCACAGACGAAAGGTCCAACTGCCGCTCCACAAGCACAAGCCAAATAATAGTGGAGACCAACCAACACCACACCTGCAGACCACACAGCTGCAGGCCCATGCCTGACACCTTTAGGGACTCTGGCCTAAGCTCCCTAAAATGAGGCACTGGAAAACAGGACTAGCTGGGGACCAGTGTCGACTACTGGTGTCCGTACCCCAACTACGAGCGTGCTACAAGCGACTGCACACCCACAAACACAAGCCGCTGCCCTACCGTCGTCTTTCCCTCAGCCAGACGTACAACTCAAACACAGGAGTGAGGGTGTCCAGGACAGACGACATAGACCCCAACGGTACAACACGAGTACCGGGACAAACCCCGAGCATAACAAGCACACGTGCCTGGCTCACACAGAACCTGGGGTACCCGACTGCAGAGGTATTCCGGAACTGGCGTCGGACCACCAAACTCGGCAACGCACAAACCACGATATATACATATATAGTCTTTATTTATAAATCACGATATACATGTGTTAAGATTAGCTTAACACCGGTCACCATGTGACCCCAAGGCTATCCTACACTAACACATACATGAACCACAATCTTGCCTATCATCGGTCACCTCGTGACCTCCGTGGCAACACACACACCACTTAACACATAAAACAATATAATATTCTTCGAAAGACAACAACAGACCAGGGCTAGGTCCACACATGACCTTCACTGCCTAATCACCTTAGAGTAACTACACAAATTATATTACAATAATCATAACGATGACCACTGGCCATGCACACACATGCATGACACACAAATCATGGAAACACCACAATGTCACGGCTAGGTTCACACAGGAACCTCACTGCCCAACTACTACGACAAATCATAGGAATTACATTACGACAATGTGTGTGCCATACACACACCCAAACCACGTAAACTTCACATATATAACACAAATGACAGCCAACCACGTAAAGCATGCTCACCTAGTGAGCACCGCACCCTACGAGCACCACATGTGCCAACACACCACAAACCGGTGCCATGCACAACTTTTAATAAATAATCAGATAAACGTACTTTAAAAACATGCATAAAAAGACCTCACGGCTGAGGTCGCGACATGGGGTGCAGTCGCAATCAGGTCGCGACACCCCGATGGACCGCGACCAGAATACTTAACGCAATAGGGTGCAACGGCGCAATGAGATCGCGCCACCCGACATGTCACGTTAGGAAACACTGTCGAGACGGGTCGGCCTGCCGTGACCTTGTCGCAACAGGGGGTTCCGTCGCTATCTCAGCCAATAACCCTAATCCAGAACCCTTCTCCGGATCACCCCCACAAACTCTATAAAACACACTTAATTCACATTTTTCATGCTTTAGTGTAAGCCCTAGCATGATATCTAAGGTTTATAAGCTGGAAAACACATCAACCACACCATGCATATGATCCAAACATCAAAACAAGGTGGGATCTCCCTACCTTCGCGAAGAACACGAACTCCCGGCGTTTCCCTCGCTCCGCACGATGACCTCGCGGCAAGAACACGCCGAACACGACACCAGAACGCCGAATCACCCGAAATCCCACGACAAACTCCCCTCCTGGCCGAGCAGAGCTTCCCCAACTCTGTCCGGCCAAAACTCCTTTAAAAAACGCACAACGGTTGGGATTACGACATGCACCTCCGTCGCGACTTGATCGCGACCTAGGTGACCGTCGCCTTCCCAAGGCCAACTGCCCGGCGCGCAACACGCGATAGCCATGCAGACGAAGACCGCCTAGCAGCGGCAACATGAACGCGACCCACAAGGCCGTCGCGTTTAGAACGCAACGCAACCTATTGTCGCGTTCACAGGCACAAGACCTGTGAGCACTTTGGGCCCAACGACCGGCCCACCAAGCATCACAACTCGTGCGGACACCTGAAATACAAACTAATAGGTCACACATTGGCCATCAAACCCACTAAACAAGGAACCATGATGATCCGAAAAATACGCGACGTTACAGTTTGGCTCACATGCCCCTGTTGCAGAGGAGGGGTCCAATATTTGTCCCTTCATTTATACGAGAATCTAATGGGGATAACTTGACTATGTCCAGTCATTTCTGTGATCTTGCAAAACCTTCCCATGAAGCCGCCCATAGTGGTCTATCTGTTGCAAAGATAGACATGAAAATGGGAAAGAAAAAGGAAGAGGAAAAATAGTGACAAAGGAAAAGAATATGAGAAAAATTGAAAGAAAATGAAAAAATGCAAAGAAAAGAAAGAGCAAAAATATTTGAAAAGAGAAAGAGGAAATTGTGGTGAGCCACTGGCTCAGGAAAATGGTGCATTGCGCATTCTCCCATGTTATATGGCTAGCATGTCTAGCCAGTGTGGAGTTCTCTTTGACGAAGAAGGGGCACCGCCCAAATTCACTGAAGAGCCAGATTCTCTTCCCAGAAGGAGAAAGATTGGCAGCAACACTCCAGTACTCACAGGAGTGACTGCAGTGTCAAAAGAAGACAGCAAGTGGCCACCTATTTCCCTTATAGGGGCCTCAACCCAGGCAACGACTGATGTAACTAGTATGCCTATATGTGATCCTGATGTGACAATACTACTACAAAAATATCAACGGGAAATAGAGATGTTGCAAAAGCAGATTGAAGAAAGAGGTACACATACCTCTGCACCAAAAGAAGTCCAGGGTATGGTCGAAGCACCCCAAGGCGACATCATTCCACCTCGAACTCTGCCAACAATGACCCATCCAGGTCGCACTGGGGGCAACTCGCTCCTCCATTCATGTCAAATGATTCCAGAGCAGTTAGGGGCACGTCCAACAACATGCCAAGAGTTCTTCAGGAGGATACAAGCAAAAAGGTCAACCATGCAGTTGGCCCACCTCCATCCGAATTTTGCAGATCCAACACTAATATGTGGCTTGATGGAGCTGGCAGAAAAGGGCAACAACTCTGCTACCGTACCTAATGCTCACCAGACTCCATACTCTACACGTCATGATACACACTGCGTCGATGCAATGGGAAGCTTGACTCTTGATGCGCCATGCTGGCCAAAGTCTCCTTGGTCATCGATTGGGTATACATGTTCGGATTCCCCTACCATATCTAGGATAGACCAACCGGATAGGTGGTCGATGTCCAAAGCAGACCCCTATGTGGTTGAGGAGGAAGTCCCAATAGTAAAATTCTTTGCCATTACCCAAGAGCATGATGAATCAACACATAATTATATTCAAAGGTGGAGGAACCTTAGTAGAAGGTACAAACAACCACCATGTGAAGAAGATGCTGTCCACATGTGCAAGTACAACTTGCGGGAGGAAATCCTAGAAAGAACAGTCGGAATTAATATCAGAACCTTCAGTCGACTAAGCAATGTTGCATCTGATATTGAGGCATTCCTCGCCAAGTATTCTTCAGCCGATGAGGCAAACCAGGAGAAAAGACAGCCCAGGGATTTAGCAACTGCTAAAGGGGTGGCCAGCTCCCCACCTACCAAGTTGTCAAATCCAAGCAAGCAGATTCTGCTACAAGAGAAACTGCAAAAGCCTTATTCTTTCCCGAGGAACAAAACAAGGGTCCTCTTTGAGCTGGCCCGCGAATACAACAAACTTGCCCTGCCAAGTCCTAAGAGGCCAGAGGACTCCAAGAGGAGAGGTGATCCGCTCTTTTGCCCTTACCATCAGGTGGTGGGCCATGCCATAGAAGATAGCTATGTGTTCAAAGATGTGGCCCAATCCTTGATCAACAAAGGAGAGCTGCAAATGGGTGAGTACAAGGTGGATCCGCCACGCCCACATGAAGCCCCAGCCCGACAGGATGCTCGGCAAAAAGGTGTAAATGTAATTTTATTATATCACTAGCTACCCAAGGAGATGCCAGAGGATAGGTCTGAAAGGATGTAGCCACCCAGGAACGAGGTAGAATGCAAAGAAGCCAAAAGAACAGACAAAACTCTGCAGATATACACATGATATATGACCATAGTGGATGGTCAACATGTGGATATGCCCCTTAAGCAAGATGAATTTCCAAGGCTCAATGAAGGGCTGAATCCTCCTGTCAGGAGGGAAGAAGCTAAGGGCAAAGCCCCGATAGTCTCAATGGCCCAAGAAGATGCTGCAGATATAATGGCAACAGATAATATCAGCAATTTGCCACCTACTCCTCTAGGAGGGGCTCCAGTTGAAGTAATATCTGATGTCTCTAGCACACATACATATGATCCTGTTGTGACAGCATTGCTATGGAGATACCAATAGGAAATTGAAATGCTGAAGAAGCAAATTGAAGAAAGAGATGCCCATGCTCTTGCACCAAAAGAAGCATGGGGCACGGTGGGAACGTCGCGAGATGACACCAACTGTCCCTACAACCTGTTGCATCCAACAAGACTCCAGCCAACATCGGGCACTACTGAGGGCATCCCATGTCAAATGGCTCTAGAGCAGCCTATAGCCCGCCATGTAGCACATCAAGGGCCTGCCACCATGGCTCAAATACAATCGGATCCTCCTCATCTAAATGTGATCCAAACACCGATTATGAATAGACAAATGTTGGAACAAATCATAGAAACAAAACTATCTGGAATGGACAAGTCTGATCAAGCCCTTGTTGAGATATACCGGATACCATACCATGTGTGTCATGCTGTAAAAAGATTACCTCTTGGTATCAGCAAGCCACCAAAGTTTGAAAACTTCAATGGGCAAGGATCGCCAAAAGAACATGTGGCACACTATGTCAATGTAATGGGAGATTTGGTCGCGGACGAGTCATATTTGCTCAAATTCTTCGAGTCTTCCTTGACTGGACTGGCTTTCGAATGGTATTCGAATTTACCAGTCGAGTCCATTACAGATTGGACAGATATGCAAGGGAAGTTCACAGAAAGATTCTGTGTTGCTGAAAGAGAAATCACACTAGTTGAGTTATATGCAGCCAGGCAACAAGATAATGAGTTAGCTCTGGACTATGTCAAAAGGTGGAGAGATCTCAGCATGAGATGCAGACGACCACGACATCCAGAAGACGCCATTCAAATCTGCAAGCAAAAGTTGAGCAGACATGTCCTAGAAAGGATGATCGACATCGAGATCAAGTCCTTCGACCGGCTAAACAAAGTTGTGGCCGAGATTGAACAATTCCATTCTAGGTATCCCCCTACCTATGCATCAAGTCAAGAAAGCAGATTGCTTGAAAAAAGGCCAGCACCTACAGATGTTCATACTGTGAACCTCAAAGCCTTTACACGACAAAAGAGTGAAGATGGCTCTCCTTTCATCAAACAAATGAAGCGAAATAAAAGAGGTTCATTACAAGAGAAGATGCAAAAGCCATATTCCTTTCCAAAAGATAAGATACAGACCCTCTTTGAATGGGTGCGTCGTCATAACAAAATCGTCCCACCCGAGCCTAGAAGGACATAGGACATCAAAAAGAAAGACGATCCCCGGTTCTGCTTATATCATCAACTGCCGGGGCATGTTACAGAGAACTGATATGTCCTCAAAGATAAAATTAAAGCATTGATAAGAAAAGAAGAACTACAGATGGACGAGTACAAGGTGGACCCGTCGCGCCCTCATGGGGCTCCAATGCAATAGAAAAGAAGAACATACGGCAGACGGGCCAACCAATATGGAGGCATATGCAACCTATAATATCCAAGCCAAGAGGGCACAAGAAATTCAAGATGCTCAATACACAGGAGAAATCCATGTACCCTGGGGGAACTTTAAGATTTTCTGCCCATCACAAGCAAGCAAACAAAGGCTAGCTCGCTCAAACTGAGTTATTCTGGGGAAGACGCCAGTCGGACGTGTAATGTCCATTCATGTAAATACTCATTCAAAAAAAAATGATGAAAAGAGAAAAAAAGAAAAAAAATCTTGCTGGGGTAGTCACACCGACCACCCAGCATGAGACCCGATCATTGAGGCGGTCTCGATCGGCTCTTTTAGGGCCACCTGAGGTATTATCGTCAATGACGAGCAGTAAAAAATAAATAGGTCAACTATACCGCTAGTTGGACTATGGTTCTGAGACAAATAATACCTCAACAAAATTGCTTGTTTTCTTCAGGGAGGGTGATGATATGAGCCCGCATGATCATATCACATTGGGCTTGTTGGCCCGGCTAGCTTGGTAGCTCGATAACCTAGACGGGGGGTGAATAGGTTTTTCTGAAATATGAAATAGAAGTTTAAACACAGAAAATTATCACTTGAAATTTTGGTTAGTTTAGTGTGATAAAGAGTAGCAGTGCGGATGCAAATAAACAATCACGCAAATGACACAAGAGATTTATCCTGGTTCGGTCCTTCCCACATGGAAGTCCTACGTCCAATCCCCAAGCAACCTCTTGGGATTTCACTAACCAAGGGTACAGTCCCCCTGAAGGACACTACAACACCCAGCACCCTAGCCGATCTTCTTCTCTTTCCCGGGCAAGAAGGCAACCCACTTCTTTTACAGGTCAAGAAGCCAACCTCCTAGTACAAACCCCAGTGCGGTTCTGCTAGACACAAACCCCTAGCTAGGTTCTACACTGTATGCAGTCCTACAGCTGGATAGAAATCTTTCTTAGAAAAGAAAGATCAGACCGAGAGCTATCACAAGATGAACACTAAGAACTAGCTCACAGTCAAGGACTCTCCCCCAAATTTACAATGAGCTCAGAGAGAGAATGAAGAGAGAAAAGAAAGCTTGAAGGCTTGAATACTTCAGATTCTTGAACACTTCTTCTTGGCTCAAGCTCTTTCTCTCTTTTCCTTTTGAGTGTGTGTGGAGTTGAGGTTCCTCACAGGATGCACACTCCTTCAAAGATCTTCAGGAAAGCTCCCTTTTCTTCTTTCTTCAGCCTTGCTTTATCTTTTATATGAGAGGCTTTTGAATAGATCCGTTGAAGAGATCCGTTGGAGCTCTTCTGATCTTCTCTTCATTTGTCTTAATCAGACTTTGGTGGTCTTCGAGGTCTGTAAGCATAGAAGAGAGTGTTAGCATAAAATAGTGTTTATAAGATAACAGTGCATGCTACTGTGTTTCTGCTATCATGATAAAAATAGCAGTTCATATCTTTTTCTGACATGACTCTGAGATATGCATGCAGCTTTTTCTGTCAGAAGATATATGACTTTTCATTTGGCGCCAAACATATTTGAAACATCTGAATATAAAGGAAATCGATGTTTACAAATCGATGTTTACATGAAGTCGATGTTTGAACCAAATCGTTCTTTAAGTGAAGGCAAATCGATGTTTCACTTATCAAATCGTTACGACCATCGAATCGTTGTTTTCTCTTATCGAATCGTTATATTGACCAAATTGCTATTGTGACTTATCGAATCGTTATGATGATCGAATCGTTATAGAGACCAAATCGATGTGACACTTATGAAATCATTGTGAGACCAAATCGTTGTTCTCACTTAACAAATCGATGTGAGACCAAATCGATGTTCTCACTTATGAAATCGTTATGAGAGCAAATCGAATCGATGTGAGAAGCAAATCGTTGTTTCTCACTTATCAAATCGTTATGAGCCTTAGCGAATCGTTATAGAAGGCAAATCGATGTGAGGACAAATTGTTGCGCTCACTTATCAAATCGTTATGAGACTTAGCGAATCGATGAATGAATCGTTCTACTTATTTATCAAATCGATGTGAGACTTATCAATTTGTTATGAGATTGATGCGACACAGATGAAACATGATATTTAATTTAAGTACTCATAAATTTTGTTATCACCAAAATACAAGGACAAATAGAGAGTGGTTCAACAGAGCTTTCACCGCTTATGTCCATATTCATACATGGGTTTTCTTGCTGGATTTTGAGTACATATTCTTTTTCTGGACCCCTAACAAAGTCGATGAAGGATTTATCCTTATTCCACATCATCGTCATTTCAAAAAAAAAGCTAGCAAATTGTCAATCATGTTTTCAAAACCCATGTTTTAAATCGACAAGCTTGCCACTCATGATTTTAAAAAATTTATATTTCAAAAATGTGGCGACTTGCCAACCATGTTTTCAAAAGTTATATTTCAAATTGGCAAGCTTGTCATTCATGATTTCAAAAAAAAAATCAATCATATTTCAAAAATGGCGTCTCGCCAATCATGTTCTTAAAACTCAAATTTTAAAATCGGCAAACTTGTCATTCATGATTTAAAAAAAAAATCATATTTCAAAAAGTGGCGACTCACCAACCATGTTTTCAAAAGTCATATTTTACAATTGGCTAGCTTGCCATTCATGATTTCAAAAGAACTCATATTTCAAAAGTGGCAAATTGCCAATCATGTTTCAAAAGTCATATTTCAAAATTGACAATTTGTCAATCATATTTTAAAATTCATATTTGTCAGCCACATGTTGAAGCCCATGTTTCAATACTCCAACTCATGCTTTCAAATTGGGCCTTTCATGCCCACATGTTTCAAAATCGGGCTTCTGCGCCCTTATGATCTCAAATCAGACTTTCACAACCTCACATATTTCAAAACTGAGTCTTCGGACCCACATGTTTCAAAATCATGCTTCCACGCCTTCATGTTTTCAAATTGGACATTTGTGTCCTCACAATTTCAAAATCAGGCTTCCACGCCTTCATATTTTCAAACTGGGCCTCTGTGTCCACAAATTTCAAAATCAGGCTTCCACGCCTTCATGTTTTCAAACTGGGGCTCTATGTCCACAAATTTCAAAATCAGGCTTCCATGCCTTCATGTTTTCAAATCGGGCCTTTGTGCCCACATGTTTCAAAATGGACTTGCACGTCCTCACGATTTCAAAATCGGGCTTCTATGCCCTCATGATTTCAAATCGGGCCTCTGTGCCCAACATTTTCAAACCTAACTAAAAATGATATTTAAAGCAAAAGAATTTCAAAATTAAATTAATCTCAAAGGAGCAGCAACATCGGGATAAGTGTCGTAGTCCATTCTCAGTTTGTGGAACATTTCCCATATCTGGGGTCTCCAGGGATTCAAAATCAAATTAATCTCAAAGGAGCAGCAACTGCGGAATAAGTTTCGTAGTCCATTCTCAGTTTATGGAACATTCTCCACATCTGGGGTCTCCAGAGATACAAATCAAATCAATCTCAAAGGAGCAGTAACTACGGAATAAGTGCCATAGTCCATTCTCAGTTTGTGGAACATTTCTCACATCTGGGGTCTCTAGAGATACAAATCAAATTAACCTCAAAGGAGCAGCAACTACGGAATAAGTGTCGTGGTCTATTATCAATTTATGGAACATTTCCCACATCTGGGGTCTCCAGGGATACAAATTAAATTAATCTCAAAGGAGCAGCAACTGTGTGACAAGTATCACAGTCCATTCTCAGTTTGTGGAATATCTCCCACATCTGGGGTCTCCAGGGATACAAGACAAATTGATCTCAAAGGAGCAGCAACTGCGGGACAAATATCACAATCCATTCTCAGTTGGGAATGTTTCCCACACCTAGGGTCTCCAAAAATATAAATTAAATTGACCTCCTATAAACAGTCACTACGAAATAAGTACCGTAATCCTACCTCCTTTTGTGGAACATTTACCACATTTGAGGTCTCTAGAGACATGCATAAGAAAAAAAAAAGATGAAATGAATAGAAAATAATAAAAGAAAGTAAAAAAAGTGATCAATGGGAAAAATGAAATGATTGAAAATAGGATGAAATGAAATTTCTTTCAAAAAGAAAAAAAGAAGAAGAAGAGAAAATTAATGACAAAAATGAAGATGACAAAAGAAATGCAAAAAAAAGAGAGAACATTTGATTTAAGAAGTCGGGCCTCTCTGCCCACGTGTTGGGCTCCCGTACTCGAATTCTTAATCAATCTTCCAAGAGCTGCAACTGCGGGATAAGTACCATAGTCCAGCCTCAGATCGTGAAATGTCGCCACATCTGGGGTCTTCAAAGATAAAAAAATTAATCTTCAAGGAGCTGCAACTACGGGATAAATACCGTAGTCCAACATCAGTTCGTGGGATTAATACCGCGTCTGAGGTCTCTAAGGATATAAGAATCCATCTTCAAGGAGCTGCAACTATGGGATAAATACTGTAGTCCAGCCTCAGTTCGTGGGATTAATACTGCGTCTGAGGTCTCCAAGGATATAAGAATCTGTCTTCAAAGAGCTACAACTACGGGATAAATACCGTAGTCCACCCTCAGTTCATGGGATTAGTACCGCGTCTGAGGTCTCCGAGGATATAAGAATATATCTCAAAGGAGCAGCAACTGCGGAATAAGTGACGTAGTCCATTCTCAGTTTGTGGAATATCTCCCACATCTGGGGTCTCCAGGGGTACAAGACGAACCAATCTCAAAGGAATAGCAACTGTGGAATAAGTGCCGTAGTCCATTCTTAGTTGTGGAACATCTCCCACATTTGGGGTCTCCAAGGGTATAAACATCCATCTCCGAGGAGCTGCAACTACAAGATAAGCGTTTTAGTTTGATCTCAGCCCGTGAGACAATTGCCACATGAGATCTCCGAGGATTTAAGAGTTAAAATTGGGTTGCCATGTTCAATGTTTATATAACTAGATTATTTTGTAGAAACCGTATATTATTGCATCCCTTTTTGCGGCGGTCCGGGGGATTTAACATTGAGCTTTGACATTCCATGCCCAAGATCCCCCAAGTCAATATGGTGGAGCCACCTTCACATTGGTCGATGGTTCGGGATGGCGTCATTATGCTTCAATGTTAGGAGGATCCAACAACTCATGGAGCTAAATTCGACATTGTCTCGAAGACATACACCCTCCGGTCTTTCATGTCCAAGAACTCTTAGGGTACATTATTGAATGTATGCTCGCAGTGCATATCCTGCGACATTTCTGTATAAAAAAAATAAAATGATAAAAAATGATGAATAAAATGGTTAAAAATAGAGATGCCCGTCGGACCTACTTTGGTTTCACTGTCGAGTAGGGGTAAAAAGGACAAGAAAAACTCGACCACGGTGAAAACCTGAAAGGGCGTCGTGGGTAAAATTGGGAACCCTACTACGTGAAAACCTGAAAGAGTGCGCAGGCAAAAGCAAGAAGGGGCTGACTCCGGTGAAAACCTGAAAGGGCGCTTGGGTCAGTAATGTGATAAAAAAAATGAAAAAGAATGAAGTCAAAACGGCAAGAAGGGGGAGTTCCATCTCTACTCTTTCAAAAAATCCCTTTGTTGCTATACATTCTCTGAATCCAGCTATACACTCTTTAGTCAAAACAAAATCTCAAAACTTAGACAAACTGTCTCTTGCCATCTACGCCTCACACTTATATATACTTGCTCTCGCCAAGTAGGACCCTAGGTTTAGATACCACTGTCTTTTCAAAACTTCAAATAAAGCCCAACCTTGACTTCTTGCCTTGGCTGACCAATAGATGTTACCCTTAGAACCCTTGTTGAAGTTAGTACATAGGTTTTCTAGGTTATCATTTCGCAATCTACCCAAATAACCTCACACCATCTACCAACATCATGGTATGATTGGTGGTCGAGTTATATTTCACTCATGAATATCTCTTTATAATATATATATGTAAAATAAAAAAAAGAGGCTTAAAATAGAGGTGCCTCACTGGACTTGTCTAGGTTTCCCCTGGACAAGGGTAAAAAGAGCTAGAACCCGGTCATGGCAAAAACCCAAAAGGGCGCCATGGGCAAAATTGGGTACCCCGCTACGTGAAAACCCGAAAAGGCACGTAGGCAAAAGCAAGAGGGGGTCAAGTTGAGTGAAAACCCAAAATGGCGCTCAATTCGATAAAGAGAAAATAAAATAAAAAAACACATGCCAAAGGCAAGCAGGCTTCAAGTCTCTAGAAAGAAAATCCTGACAGAAGTGGTTCTCGACAGTCAAAGCTCGTCTTCATACCAGTCGAAGCTTATCTTCATGTCAGTGCTAGCCGAAGCTCGCCTTCATGCCAGTTGAAGTTTATCTTCATGTCAATCGAAGCTTATCTTCTAGCCATCCGAAGTTCATCTCAATGCCCATCAAAATCTATCTTCGGAACAGTCAAAGTTTTATCTTCATGCCAATCAGAATCCTACCTCATCTATGACGAATCGCTTCGTCATACACGGAGTGGATTCTGACAAATTTCGAGTCTCTAGAAGGAAATCCCTAATAGAGTCAATCGATAACTAGAGAAGTAGGTGTCGACACATGGTGGACTTTAATTGAATCTGTCAACACCTCATGGAGCAGGTGTCGACAAATGGCTAAGTCAGTCGACACCCACATAACTAGTTTTGTGGAAGAAATATGTCGATACCCAGACACAACAAAAGTCAAAAGAAGAAGACAAGAGTACATTAATCTAGCTATGAGTAAAGTGGTACTGATGAGGGCTACAAGATCTCCAAAGCGGTAGTCTGGTTATCAATATCGGTGACAATGATGTGGAAGCGGTCTACTTCCTCCTACTAAGACCTCAACGCTACTGCATGCTCAGATTGTTGCGCATTCAAGATGACCAGTCTGTAAGACGGTTCAAAAGAAAAGAAGCATTATGGTCACTTACTGGGTCTAAAAGAAGCCACTAGCTCATAAAGTAGGCTAGCATGCCCACCGACTCATACGACATGCCAACATGACCTAATGGATGACTGACCCATGAAGGCCACTAGCTCACATGGCCTCTCCAACAAAAGAGGCCACTGGTTTAGGACTCTCTCCAGTTCAAGGAGGCTTCCGATTCAAAATTCTCGTCTTCAAAACGTCCCACCGGGTGAGAAATCTCATCAATTCGAAGGAGTTGCCAGTCTAGGGCTTCCACAGAATCAAGAAGGCTATTAGTGCAGTGCTTCCACCAGCTCAAGATTGCCACCAGTTCAACACTTTCAACAGTTAAAAAGCTTCCAGCCTAGCAATCTTCACCAACTCAGAGGCTGTTGATTCAGTGAACTCACCAACTTAGTAAGATGTGGTCACAATGGTTCTCGTTGGCCACCAATCCCAAGATCACAATGTCAACTAAAAAAAAATAGAGATCTCCAGTACGACAATGGGACTGCTAAAGGCTACAAAAGTTCACCTGCGAACACTGCGCTGCTCGTCTCCCGCTTGCACTATTCACAGGTGGGGGGCATTTGTGGGCACCCAAAAAAAAAATAGTGGGCTTACACCGGCTAGTCCAGCTCCCCCAAAGGAAAAAGACCCCTTAAAAGCCCACTAAAAGACCTCTTCAACAGGCCCAAGAGAACCCCTCATCCAAAGGCCCATATACCCCATGCAAGGGGGTCATCCTAAGCAAACACAACACCTCCCCACTACAAGGAAAAGCTGCTGTGGCAGCAGAGGTGAAGGGTGGCTGGGCTCCTCCTCTCTCATCTCATCCCTTTTGGCTGGTTACGGGAGCAGAAAAAAAGGAGAGAAAGGCTGGGATTTTAAAGGAGGAGGGAAAACATTCTTCTGGACGTGGGCTGCATAGAAGGCTGGGCAGAGCAGCGGGGAGTTTCTCTCTCCTTCTTCCCATTGTGGTTGGTTACATAGAAGAATAGAAGGGGCTTCTCTTCTTCCTGGGCGCTGGTTGCTAGAAAGAGGAGGAGGGGCTGCTGAGGCTGGTTACGTGAAGAGGTGAAAGCAAGTGGAAGAGGTCTTCTTCTTCTCCTCCTTGCATTGGTGGCGGGCAGAAAAAGGGGAGCTACTGGGCTGCTGGCTGGGTGAGAGAGGAAGAGAAAGCTGAAGAGAAGAGGAAGAGGAGGAAGAGGCTTCTTCCTATGGTCTTCACCTACTCCCCGGAGAAAAAGTGAAAAAAAGAAAATAAGAAGGGTGAGAAGAGAGGAGGAGGAGGAGGGGACTGCCGTTGCAGTCCCCTATACCTTTGTTTTTTCTTCTTTCTTTGTTGCTTCCCTTCCCATTCCCCATGTAATCTTCTATCCCCTCAACAGTGAAAAGACCCCCTTCTATTCCTTTTGCTGTATGCATGGCTTCGGTGGTGGTTAGCATGGGTGTTAGAAAACCATGGTTGCATGTTTCCCTTCCCCTTGCTATGTTTTCTCCCCCTTTTTTCTGTTGCACAAGACCCCCATCACTCCATTTGGGGCAGTGGGGAGGGCGGTTGGATACTCCTCAGCCCATCAAGGGCATCCCATGAGGAACTACCCAATGCCATGTTGTGTTTTGTTATAGCAGGCCCCTCTCTTTGATGTTTCTCTCTCTAGATGGTGTGTACCAACCGTGGCCATTGGGAGCCCAATACAAGGAGAACATGTAGGGACATACATGTATCTCCTTTGCTGGGTCTAGGAGAAGTCAAATCATTGCCCAAATCCCCTTGTTGCTACCCATTTTGGATTGTGTTCCAGGCCGCCGAATCACTTTTTCATGAAGTTTTGAACATCAAGGGTCAGGTAATCGATACCTGGGCCCTGTTCGAGTTCATAGATGATGTCTATATGTGTTGAATGTTCTGTCTTCTCAATTGGACGCTCAGATCCCTCATGGATTTTGAGAACTGTGTCCAAATAGAGTTGCAGAATCACTTTTTAGAATCACTTTTTCATGTAGCTTTGAACACAAAGGGTTGGATAACCAATATCTAGGCCCGGTTCAAGCTTATAAATTGGTTCCTTAAGGGTTGAATGTTCTGTCCTCCTAATTGGGCGCTCAGATCCATCATAGATTTTGAGAACCGTGTCCAAATAGGGCTGCAAAATCACTTTTTCATGAAGTCTTGAACATGAAGGGTTAGGTAATCAATACCTGGGCCCTATTTGAGCTCATGAACAGTGTCCATACATGCCAAAAGCTCTGGCTTCCCGATTGGATGCTCAGATCCCTCACAGATTTTGAGAACCGTGTCCAAATAGGGCTGCAGAATCGCTTTTTCATGTAGCTTTGAACATAAGGGGTTGGATAACCAATATCTAGGCCCGGTTCAAGCTTATAAATGGCGTCCATACATGTTATGGGTTCTGCCATCCCGACTAGCAGTTCAAATTCCTCACGGATTTTGAGAACTGTGCACAAATAGGGCTGCAGAATCGTTTAAGCCTGAGAGCTACGCTGTCGATTCGGCAGGGTACCCTATAGAATGGTTATCCAAGAGCCAAGTGATTCTGCAAGGTCAATTGCCGAATCACTTGAATAGTGCCCTCGCCGAATCACTTATGCAGAGGTATCAGCCTTGCAGAATCACCCATGAATGAAAAATCCATAAGACTCCGGGTTAGATAATGTAATATCTAGGCCCGGTTAAATGGACTCTAACATTGTTTTGTCACTTATTGGATTTCTTTTGGTCTCGGTATTAACCAATCTCCTACTAGGCATGCCTTGGGGACCAGTACCATGTGTCATCCAGGTGATGTCATCTTTTGACATACACTTTATTTCCGGTGCCGTCTCCACTGTGGTGGATGGTTACCATGCTTTTCCCCATCATCCAATGAGAGGGGAAATGCTGCCGAATTTCTGTTTGAACATCTGAATCTGTTTAAGTGAATCTGCAGCCTCTCAATAGTACCCCTGCAGAATCAGTCAGCACTGCAGAATGAGTCTGATTGTCGATTCACCTCTGCAGAATCAGTTTGCCCTGCAGAATGAGTCTGGCTGCCGATTCACCCCTGCAGAATCAGTCTGCCCTGCAGAATGGGTCTGGTTGCCGATTCACCTCTGCAGAATCAGTCTACCCTGCAGAATGAGTTTAGCTGCCGATTCACCCCTGCAGAATCAGTCTGCCCTACAGAATCAGTCTGGCTGCCAATTCACCCCTACCGAATCGTTTTGGCTATCGAATCGATTTGTTTGCCGAATCGATTGAAGTGTGTAGGTCCTGCAGAATGGGTTATCTACCCTATAGAATAGGTTGTGCTTGTTGTTATTTGAGCATGCAATGGCTAAATGACACCGAATCATGAAAAGAACCATGACAATTAAGAGCATGTTAAAAGATATTGCACAATTGAATAGAAAAAGATGTGTAATAGATAAAAGAACAGATGGATAAATAGACAAATTGACACTAAGAGATGAAAAGCACACACACACATCTATCTCTCTTGCAATCTCAACTGCAATCTTGGGTTTCCATTCTGTGCCCTTTATCGGATGTCCTGTTAGGCCACAAGACCTTCTATTCTGGCGATTAATCAACAGTTTTCTCTTTCTAAAAAGATATAATTAACGTCGTTGCGCTTAGGCAACGACGAGATCTTGGTCCCGACCCGACACCCACTTTCGTTTGACGAAGTCAAACTGTGCACACAATAGACCTAAAGTCCTTCGACTCTCGGAGGCAGAACAATTGTTGCCACTTCGGTGGCTGGCACGCCTGCGCTATGTAAATTGTCGATTCATCTTTCGTCACCCTTGCTCAAGTAGCACCCGACAGGACTTGGATTAGCAATACGTATCCATTAGACATGAGAAACATGATAAAAAGAACATAAACAAATTTTTTATTTTCAAAAAAATCTATTTCTATAAAAATTAATAAATCGAATTTATCTCGATATCTGTACTTCGATAACTCTAAATATTTATAATTTTAGAATTAATATATATTTTCTGCTAATTATGGTGATTTCATATTCATTTATGTTAACGAAGTTCGGTGACGTCTTGTCGAAGTACACACTTCTGAAGACAATACCGAATTTACGTTAATAATATAAGAGTGTCTCTAAATAAAAAAGAATATATTATTAACATAACTTTGGTACTATAACAACTTCATTACTTAATAAATAAGAGTTAATTTAATATATGGGTTAAATTAAAAATCTAACGATAAGATGAACACGACGATAGTATAACCCGTCACCTTAACATGATCATGCGATAGCTCGCTTCAAAGTCGTATCTCACAGACACTCCACATTTTTAATTTAGAGACACTCATAATTAGCAGAAAAATATGTTGATTCTAAAATTATAAATATTGAGAATTACTGAAATATAGATATTGAGATAAATTTAATTTATTAAAATTTTAAGTAATTTTTACTCGAAAAACTTTTATTTTAAAAAATTAAACTAAAATTATCATAAAATATATCACATTCTAATAAATTTATGTTTAAAATTTTATCTTGATTAGATATTGTTTAGATATAAAATTAAACACATCAATTTAATTAAAAAAACTGCTGCAGCAAGGAAATGACCGATTTCATTTCCTCACCGATTTTCTTATTATTATTATTATTATTATTATATATATATTAAAAAGCTACACGACACACGCGTCAGTACAATTTTGAGGGTCAAAACTATGTTATTCCGCTAATTAAAATTTTTACCCTACTATTCACGTAATAAAGTTTTCAAACCATGCCATTTTTAAAGAAAACCCTAATTTCTACTGCCATAGCCTTCCTACTCTTGAATATTTGTGGGGCAGGATCAAAAGTGGAGACTTGGGATATTTTTGTCACTTAACACGTCATGCAGAGACATGATTACATAAAAGATTAATTTGGATCTAATTACAACGTGCATGCAATATTGTATCGTCATGACCCAGATTTCTCATAAGAAAAAGTTTATATAGTGCTAATTGAGTTATGACTCATGAGCAACATGGATGCAAAGGTGTACTGACGCCATAGCCTGCTATTTGATTATTAAAAAGAGAAAAGTTTAGTGTATTTTTTTAATACATTTAAGTATAATATGATTATGCATAAAATTTATGTGGCATTCAATAATTGAGTTGTCACTTTATTATTTCCCATACGAGGGGTGTCATATAAATTTTGTGTCTAATCATATTACACTGAAGTGTAATAAGAAAGTACACTAAATCTTTCTCTGTTAACAAACTAACTTCATTACAAAACGAGGGAACATCATATGCATGCTTTGGACTGCTCTTACAATATAAAGAATCCGATCATGCCCGGAGGGGGACATCTCTTCGATGCCCACCATACAAGTAGCTAGCACAGGATAAAGTTTACAGGAACTATAGCTGGGTCGTCGAGCCTGGCACATCAAACGATTCCTTTGTCATAATCTGCTCATATGCATGAAGACGGATGCCCTTGTCCAAGCTAGACTCGCAACTCAAGCATGATGTGTACGAATTAGCTCTTGCCAGCAAAAATAAGGAGAATCCCCAAACTGATGCTTTGGATCATGACTTCACTTGCCCTGCACGGAGAACACAGCACACCACAACTATCACATGAAGACATTAATGTTCATCTTCCATTCTTCATTTGGCCAAGTCCTTGTGCTTCTTTGTGTTCTGAACTCGGATATTGTCTCTAAATCGCTTTACTCTGCCGTAAATTAACTTTCCCTCCGTTTCTACATATGATGAGAGTCTTGAGAGAAATGTATAGGCAACAGAAGTTTACACATTAACGACGACCCATTAAAAAACAGCACTTTAAAGTTTTCTCAGCTGCATAACATATATAGGTATTTCCTACTTCACCTCGTTGCATGAAGAGTTGGGATGAAACGTGGACTAACCTTTCTGCAATCATGTCTTGAGTCATCTGATACTGTGTAACATTTCTTACACTTTGTTCCCTCCTGATATGAAAAAGAGAAAGCTTTGTGCACTTTTTCATTGCACTTTTTCATGCACTTCTTACTTTTTATTGAGTTGGCACAATGTGCCTCTAGTGCATTGGCCAATGAGAAGGCCAAAGTGCAATGAAAAAATGCAATAGGAAAGTGCACAAAACCTTTCTCTATGAAAAATGGTTGTCCCTATTTCCCAGTGAACTTTTTTAGTGCAACTTGGTCATAAATGGTTGACAGATCTAATGGTCGACATGGCACCCACTAGTCCACTACCCACAAAGGTCTCTTCTTGGTGGTGCTTCACATGTCATGTTCAGGTACTCCCTTGGTGCTGTTCCAATGCTCAGAAGGTCCACTTCGGTCTCAGAATAAAATCTTGGGGAAATGTCCCAAGGATGGCTGCCAGGCAAGTTGAAAGGACGTGCCAAATTGTCGGTATGTGAGTAGCTCAAAAAAACTCTTCTTCACCCCTTCTTTCCTGTGAAAGATCAGAAATAGTTGCCTCTAGAGTTTTGATAAGTTCATGCCAACTTATAGCAGTTATGATCAACATCCTTAATTTCACCCAACGCTTGTCTATCGCCGAACGTCAAATCTTGTAGCTCATACCTTCCCTAATAGTTATGGTACTGTTATCAGGCAGTACTCCACTCTGAATTAAGTACTATCCAAATTATAAAGTAAATTGCTTCCCCTCATATATATGTCCGATCATTCATGATTAATAAATTAGATTAAGAGGAGATGAAAAGTAGTCCACGGCACGCCTCCTTTCGTCAAACATTAATATTACTCACAGAAAAGTTGATAAGAAAGCAAGATTGTAACATAAGCTCGATCTTTATCTTACTTACACTCACGTTCTCACGGTTAATTTGCAGCCCAGTTTCCCCAAGCATGGGAAATCACATGCACCCTCGGGAGGGGTCGGTGCTCTCTTTGCACCTAGCTAGCACATGAAGCCGATAACTCTCGCCACATCCCAAGAGCATTTATAAGTTGTGTTCATGTGATTCCTTCGCATCTGCTCCTTCCTGTCAAAAAAAAAAAAAGGTGAGAAACCCTTAAAGTTAGAGACCCTCTTTTGCCAGTGTGGGACATGGTATGACAACCTGATTCATGTTCCTCTCTCTCTCTCTAGTTTTTTTTTAGGGAAGTGGGCGACCTAATGATGAGCTCAACCATGGGAAATCCGGGTTTCAGTGCCCGAGCAAAGCTGGGGGGAGGTGTCTGCTATTTCTTTTGTATTGGGAAGGGCCAGGGTGTCGTGGGAGAGGAAGGTGGTGTTAGGGGTGTAAACGGAACTCGATATTTCGATCCGATTTCGATAAAAATTATCGATTTCGGAATCGGAAAATAATACCGATAGTTTATCGGAATCGGTATCGGATATTCCGATAAGTTATCGGAATCGGAATCGAAAAAATAATCGGAATCGGTATCAGTTATTCCGATAAATTATCATAAACTCAAGGTAAAATTATGGTAAATACCTTATCTTATCAGAATTTCAGTTCCGATAATGTTATCGGAATCGGAACGGAATCGGAACTAACCATTCTTATCGGAATCAGAATTAGAATCAGAATCGGAACCATATTTCGGTTATCGGAATCAGAATCTGTGTTTCCGGTTCTAAACCCGACCCGTTTGCAGCCCTAGGTGGTGTACTGTCCCAAGAGATAGATAAATTTGTTTTGAGGAATAATAATACTATGTGTCGTACCAATAATATATATACATTACATGCATAAGAAGATTAATCTTCATCATTCAATCTACAAATTAACTAGGCAGCCAATACATTTGGTGCACTCTTATGTTAACTAGGAACACCCAAGTTCTTTGCCGCCTACTCCCCAGTGTGATAAGTGTAAGGTCTGTCGGCTTATTTGCTACTCGGACGCTTGAATTGTGAGAGTTGTACATGGGTGTGCAATTATACTGACATCAACAAGGGCATCATGTAGATTTCCCTCCCTTTAGAAGAAGAGAAAAACTTTTTATTTATTTAACGGTTCACTTAATTAGTTGGACGATCGAGACTCACATATCGTTAGTGTATGAGCTCCGACGACTCTATCAATTAAGCGGACGATTGAATAGTCCACCGCAACTTTTTTTACTTAGTGGATCCGGACAAAAGACTTTCTCTTAAAAAAAATGTTTTAATAACCCATCCTTTTCACACTTTTTACACATCAATGTGCACATGTGCCGCTACCTTGTCTTATACAAAGGATCCACTATTATTTTGTAGTCACATGATGCTGTGACATGTTTTGATTCGTTGTTGGAGTCAAATTGTGTCAAAAGTTATGCGATAGTGTTTGGGAAGGAGGGCGAAAAATTGAAAAATAGATTTTTATGATTGAAAATTTATTTTTTTCTCACTCTATTCTTCTCTTTAAAAATGAAAAATAAATTTTTAAAAAGTAGATGTTGAAAGAAAGGACAAAGAAATAAAGAGGAAAAGAATAGTTATTGTGCCTAGAATTTTAGATTTCAAAAATGAAAGAAAGAAAAAAATTGAAAAGTGTGGTAGTGTTTTCCTGTTTGGGCCTGAGTCAAACGGGCCTCCACTAGAGAAGATGGGAAAGACGAACGCCGGTGCGGACGGAAGCCTACAAGACTAGAACTGGATCAGGGGGGGCCCGGTTGAAGAACCAAGGAGAACCCTCCGATGCCTAAGTCAGTGCGAGACTTGAGGGGCTTGAAGAAAATGGGGGTTCTCGTGTGTGAATCGCGCGAGGGCGAGTGTGAATCTTTGAGACCACGTACCTCTGCATGGAGGTTACCTGAGCCTATTTATAGGCGAGGGTCTTGAGAGAGGGGGATGAAACGTCCCTTCATGACGCCGGAAAGGGCGCGCCGGTTGGCGCCCTTGGCGGGGAGTTATGCGTTGAGGCGCCCGTTAGGGGGCTCTGCAGTTATTGCTCTCTTGAATGTGGGGATCGTGCGGCGCTGCCGTAGTAACCACTATTAGGCGGTGAAGAGCTTCTCTGCTCTCCCTGGTCGGAAGGTACCGAGCAAGTAGCCTGCTCGGTAGGCTAGACATGCTGCTCGATATCTGGTGCCCGGAGGCATAGCTTGTGCAGACGAGGCCGCATTGTGCTTCGAACATGGTCTGCTCGGTGAGTTAGACCAACATGCTAGGGGGTATCCGGAGATCACCCTTGGAGACCTGGAGGTCGTCGGGCACGGAGACTGTGCGGTGGTCGGTGCTCGAGTGTCTTGGTGATTGCGGGCTCGAGCAGGAGTCGCCTGATCTGCTCGGTAAGGATACATCCTGTTCGAGCAGCCTTGCGTGGTGTTCGGAAACTGCCGCTGGGACCCTTGGGGGTTTAGTAGCTGAAACGTGTTCGGCAGCCGGTTGGCTAGAGCCGAGGACACGTGGCACGAGGGCCATAGCTGTTTTGCCTTGTTGGGCCTTGATGGGCCTAGGAGGCTAGAAATAGCCTCTACACTTGCCCCCCACTCTATCAAGTATGCTCGGACGTGATCGTGAGCACTTGAGAGAGGAAATGTCTGTCCGAGTCATCGGATGAGGGACTTTGTGTCTGTGGAGGAGGAACCGTCCGATCGCGATGAGGCGATGTCCTCTGAGGAGCGCCTGTAAGCGAGGTCAGAGATCCAGAGGCCGCTTTGGCGAGCGTGGCTACGGAACTGGTGGTAGGAGAGGTTGCGCCTTCTGCCGAGCGGACTGCATGACTCGGCGTACTCCTATAGTGCATGGAGGGGTGCTCGGACGACGATGCAGCCGGTGAGGCGAGAGGAGCAGGGCCGACACTACGAGACTGAGCTTGTGTTGCCTTGAAGGCCTTCGAGCTGAAGGTTGCCGTAGCCAAGAAGAAGGCTACCGCTGTGGTGCTTCATGAGGCAGAGGCTTGGGGCATGGATTTCAGACGGATCTGGAGCTCTTTCTTAGTCACATTCTATTCGAATCGGGATTCGTCGGCGTCTAGAGGCTCGTAGGTACCACACAGGTTTTGCGAGCTGAAGAGCTCGTCGACCCGGGGTTGTACCGAACACCTCTGTCTTAGGACGGGTACCGCAATGGTCTTCTGAGCTGAAGAGCTCTTTTCCAGGGGTGAAACCGTTTGATCGTGATGAGGCGTCGTCCTCTGAGGAGCGCTTTTAAGCAAGGTCGGAGGTCGGGAGGCCTTTGTTGCCGCTCGGAAGGGGCATCGCCGGAGGACGAGGGACCCTCGCCTGGACGGGGTCCGCTCTGCGAGTTTTCAGACTGGGCGTGTGCCTCACGATGCCGAGGACATCGGACCTTCAGACTGAGATGTTTTA
This sequence comes from Colocasia esculenta, assembly GCA_014218235.1. NCBI lineage: Eukaryota > Viridiplantae > Streptophyta > Magnoliopsida > Alismatales > Araceae > Colocasia > Colocasia esculenta. The sequence goes on along the minus strand of CM024763.1, from coordinate 40,274,816 downwards.
ACTTGTGTCGTCCTTTTTCTATCTCTTTCTTAGTCGCATTTTGTTCGAATCAGAATTCGTCGGTGTCTAGAGGCTCGTGGGTTTCACGCAGGTCGAGCTCGTCGACCCGGGGTTGTACCGAACACCTCTGTCTTAGGACGGGTACCGCGTTGGTCTTCTGAGCTGAAGAGCTCTTTGCCAGGGGTGAAACTGTTCGTCCTTTACATATACTGATAGAATGAAAAAGAGAGAAGTAGGACGCCGAACAGAGAGACTTTTATAAATAATAAGCCTTTACATGTCAGGTTCTCGGTATGGTTTTGCCGCCGACGGTAGACAGCTTTTAGAAACCTCTTTCGAGAACCCGAATGACCTTGTAAGGTCCTTCCAATTTTGGGGCAAGTTTGCCTGGTCGGCTCGGCCAGCAGCTAAGCTCTCCTCGTACGCAGCGTGGCGCTGGGCCGTGGAGAGGAGCTCGGCGAGGGTCGACGGCTGCTGCACCCCGAGTGTCCTTTGAAGGAAACCGTCGTGAGTGCCTCGGATGAGGGCACTAGTGGCTGAAGGGACGTCGAGGTGCGGGATGCGAAGCGCTTCTGTTCGGAACCGCTTGATGTAGTCCCAGAGTGCTTCGTCCTTCTTCTGCCGCACAGACAGAAGAGATGACGCAGTGCGTGGCTGAGACCTTCCGACCAGGAAGTGGTCCCGGAAGGACTTTTTCAACTGGTGGAAGGAAGAGATGGAGCCTGCGAGGAGGGCTTCGAATCATGCCCGCGCAGCCTCCTTCAACGTGGTTGGGAAAGACCGACATTTGATCGCGTCTGATGCTCCGTGGAACACCATGTGCGACTCGAACCCATGGAGGTGGTCCGCTGGATTAGTGGTGCCGTCGTAGGGCGCGATGGAAGGTAGAGGCAATTTTGGGGAGACCCAGGGCTCCAGGATCTCTGTGGTGAACGGGGAGCGGAAGTCCAGGTTGTCATCCCCCAAGAGTCTGCCTTCTGCCTTCCAAATCATCGCATCCATACGGCGCTCGAGGTCAGCGACGCGGCGGAGGCGTCTGACCAATTCCTGGTCGAAATGCGCTGAGCCCTTGCGCCTGGACGCGTGGGCGCTGGAATCGACGTCGGAACACGTGGGGGACAAAATCGCCGCGGCACTGCGGGGTGAGTTGGCCTGCCTCACTGGTGTTCGGAGTGCGAATGGGGGTGATTTTGCATGCTGATACTGCGGCGCTGGAGGGGCACGAGATCGTCAGTGAGACGACTCCTCCAGTCGCTCCGGTGGCGGGGGAACCATCAGGGCCGGTTGTCTGGCCAACCGGGCCTGGGGACCCTGACAGATTCCTATCAGATGTTGCATCTGTTGCCGGAGCTCTGCTATCTCCAGGGCAGTCGTAGGTACCGCAGCAGCAGGATCGTCGCCGGGTGCACCGGTGGGGGTGGCGGCGGCGTCGACAGGGGGGACTCTATCGCGTGAGTCCACGCGCGACTGTCGAGACCTCGTCGCTTTGCTGCTGAAGTTCTGGTGAGAGGAACGTCCACAAGCCATGGCTATTGTCGTTCCCATAGATGGCGCCAAACTGTGGTGGTGTTTTCTTGTTTGGGCCTGAGCCAAACGGATCTCCACTGGAGAAGATGGGGAAGACGAACGCCGGTGCAGACGGAAGCCTGCAAGGCCAGAACTGGATCAGGGGGGCCCGATTGAAGAACTGGGGAGAACCCTCCGATGCCTAAGTCAGTGCGAGACTTGAGAGGCTTGAAGGAAATGGGGATTCTCGTGTGTGAATCGCGCAAGGGTGAGTGTGAGTCTTTGAGACCACGTACCTCTGTATGGAGGTTATCTGAGCCTGTTTATAGGCGAGGGTCTTGAGAGAGGGGGATGAAATGTCCCTTCATGACGCCAGAAAGGGCGCCCCGGTTGGCGCCCTTGGCGGGGAGTTATGCGTTGAGGCGCTCGTTAGGGGGCTCTGCAGTTATTGCTCTCTTGAATGTGGGGATCGTGCGGCGCTGCCGTAGTAACCGCTGTTAGGCGGTGAAGAGCTTCTCTGCTCTCTCTGGTCGAAAGGTACCGAGCAGGTAGCCTGCTCAGTAGGCTAGACCTGCTGCTCGGTATCTGGTGCCCAGAGGCATAGCTTGTGCAGACGAGGCCACATCGTGCTTCGAACAGGGTCTGCTCGGTGAGTTAGACCAAACAAGCTAGGGGGTATCCGGAGATCACCCTTGGAGACCTGGAGGTCGTCGGGCGCGGAGATTGGGCGGTGGTCGGTGCTCGGGTGTCTTGGCGATTGCGGGCTCGAGCAGGAGCTGCTTGATTTGCTCGGTAATGATACATCCTTTTCGAGCAACCTTGCGCGGTGTTCGGAAACTACCGTTGGGACCCTTGGGGGTTTAGTAGCTGAAGCGTGTTCGGCAGCCGGTTGACTGGAGCCGAGGACATGTGGCACGAGGGCCATAACTGTTTTACCTTGCTGGGCCTTGATGGACCTATGGACCTAGGACGCTAGAAATAGCCTCTGCACACAAATTTGAGATTTTACAATGATGAAAATCTGCGACGACCCTCCCGGCCCCCACTCCTTCCAAAAGAAACGATTTTGATCAGAATCCGGTGTTCCCCACTCTCACTTATCATCATCTCAATCGAGTAAACATACAAAATTCCCCGGCAAATTTAAAGGACAGCCGTCGGATCTTCTGACGGAGGATCAGAGAATTTGAAATCCACCGTGAAATGGCATAAACACCCTCCGTCCGTACTGGCGTACAAACCGACCAGTCTCGCCGGCTCATCACGTAGTACTGCTCGTCGCACGTCATCTGCACGCCGACGAGACATGTTGGCCGTCCATCTGGTGTTCGTAAAGACACGCGGCGCTTCGATGGCGTCACGGTTCCATCGGATGCGCCGTCTCCATCAACACTGTCCGATCTCCGTACTTCTTCCGGGGCCTTTTGGTAAATTGGCCGCTCCGAGTCAACTATCATCTTTTAATACAGGAGTCGACGTAGACCGCTGTGTCTGGCTTTTACGAGAACCGTCCTGGAACGGCCAAACGGGGATTCGAAATCTAGTTTGACCATACTACCCCGCCAAGTCCCAAACGACCGGCGAGTCATATCTTTGAATTATAGCCGTCAGATCAACGCAGAGGCCGATCTGGAGCATGGTAGGATTCGTAATTTTCCCACAAGCCTGTCTTTTCTTGTTGACGCCATCTCCCTCCCTCTCACGAGGAGCGGACACAAAAAAGAATAAGCACCGCCAGCTGCCGCCCGGGCGGGGGCGCCGCTTGTTACCGTCACCGCCCCTCTCTGCGGCATCGCCCGTGGGCAGGTCTTACGGTCACCGCCACCTTTGCTTCCACATCATTCGCGGCCTCTGCCTGTCGCTTCTTCCCCCCCTCTCTGCCACCTCTTCCTTCCTCTTGCCGCCATTTGCTGCTGTCCCTTGCGCCCGAAGGAGCTTCTGGCTGCCGCAAAGCGTCTCCCCTTCTTCCGCTTCCGGCGTCTGCGCTGGCTCTCTCCCTGTTAGATCTGCCTCGATTTTGTTGCGGGGGGGGGGGGGGCGGCGGCGGCTTCTCTCGTGTGATCCCTCCTCTGCGTGGCAGTGCTACCTGGGTGATTCTTCGGTTGTTAATGTATAGTAGAAGGGATTCTGAGCCCTTCGTGTGACTCCTCTTTGCATCCTCGTAGAGGTCTTTCCGGCGGTGCTTTTTTTTCGAGTTTTTGAAGGAGTTTCTTTGAATTTTTGCGCTCGTTGCCAGTTGGAGAGTTGGGGAGGGGTAACCTTTGAATCTATTGTTGGGTATCTTTCTCTAATTGCTTTCCGTTTTTCCCTTCATCTTTTCCTACTCTGTTCTTTCTGGGGCGTTTGTTTGAATGGTCGAATTTTTTTAGCATAGTTGTTGTGATTTTTCACCGGTTGTGCTTTTAATGTTTAGAATTCTCTTTGCATTTAATCTGGCGCTGCTGCACCAACCAATTCCACTATGCGCTTTACATCGCGGTTCTCGATCGTCTGTTGTGGTCAGTTCAATCTTTAGGTTCGCGGGAGGAATGGGAGAGTCCCCATCGTGACCTCTTTGCTATTTTTGCGATTTTTTTTCCTGATCCCTCCATCAGAAGTCCCTCGTATGCTCGCTGCGGGCGTCCCATTTTTGTGTTCTGCTTCACTGCTGGTATGGGGGGCAGTGGTATAGTGGAGGTGGTCAATAGCAAGGGCTGCTCGAGGCTTTTCGTTGCTGCCCCTGCTTCTCTCCCTCCGGTCTCTCTTCCGTCTCTCAACAGTCCGAGGTCCTCCTGCTTGATGTCTCCATCTTCCATGGCCGTCTCTGAGGCTGGTGGTGGGTTTCCTAGGACTTCTCTTGCTGGACCTTTTTCAGGTCTCATCATATGCGTCACGGGGCTCTCCAAAGGTATTTCGCTATTGCAGACTTCCATCAGTTTTTCTGATTCCCATGAGTTTCTAAGATTCGGATCATACCTCGAGTTTTCATTGTTTATGGGCTTTACTGTTAAAAGAAAATATAACCATGGGCAATTTGGATGCCATTTTTTGTCTTGGAGCCCTGGCATTATTGGTTCCGTAAACTTTCGTTCTTTTTATACTTGTCAAGTGCCTATGTTCACCTTTCACAACTCCTTGTGCTTATTACGGCTTATTTTTGGGACGATGGGTCAGTGAATGGTAGCAAGGATGTGTAATTAAAAAGTGTATGTCAAGTGATCAAAAGAGCACAATTTGGGTGACTTCTTATAGTTTTCTTTCTGTAGAATGAACTATCTTTCTTTGTGCCTTGGCTTAGATAGTTAAACATTATTCTTGCCTCGGACAGAAAATTGTTCACATCTGTTCTTGTTAGGTTTTTTATTTTGTGAACCTTGTCCGAATAAAAAATATGCTTGAGGGAAAGTGCTTGCATGGCCGCATTCACACCTGTTTTCTTAAGCATATCTGTATTCTGGTGGGCAATTCATATCTGAATGAAACTGAAGAGCATCATATTTATCTGTCATTTCCATGATTATAACTGTTAGCAGTCACAGTTTTCCTCTGAACCTGACTTTACTGCTGAATATACAATCCTTGCTTTATGTGGCAGAAGCAAGAAAACAGGTGATGGATGCAACAGAAAGATTAGGAGGTCAATACAGTGGAAGCTTGCATCCACAATGCACCCATCTTGTGGTTCAGATATCCTAATAAGATAGCTGCTGACTATTACCAAACATCTATTTTCATAGGAATTTGTGTGTGAATGTGCAATACGGACCAAAAAGAAGGTCATTTTGCTTCTGTTTTAATTCTCCCCAATATCCCAGCTTACCTGCAATATAATTTCTTTCTTTCTTAGGCAATGATGTTTAGCTTTGGGGACTTCAGATGGATTCTATTTTCCATTGCAAGAGCATGACTTTTTAGTTTAGACTTTAGAATCATTATCAGGCATGGCCCTTTAGGGATGGAGATCTTATTTCTTTCCCCACGTTATTTCTCAATCTGTACATATTTATGGTTTGCTCTTTAACATGTGTAGAAAACTATTCCCATGAATCATCATCATTGTCCAGAAAGCAGTTCCTCAATAATAAATTGCCGAGAACAGTGTTAAGCGTGCCCTGAATCATGGACTGATGATTGAGTTTTGGTCATTTCACTGAAGCATTTAGCTGGTCATCTTGACAGTGAAAGTTTTGATGTTTGTTTTTGGGTGACATTTTTAAGTATGAATAATTCTTTGAGATAGGATTGGAGTCATGTTGGATCCCATTCTTCTGCTCCTACTATTTTTCTATCCTTTCTCTGTTATTCTTGTGTTTTCCTGCTTTACTGATTTCAGTAAAAATGTGGAAAAGCACTTTGTCAAAATTACATGGTTTCTTAACTTCCAAGAATACAGCTTTGGTGGACGCAAGTTTGAACATGCTCTAAAGCATGGTCTAAAGTCTGGCCTCTCAGTTGTTACACTGAGTTGGTTTATCGACAGTGTCAGGAGGAATGGTGAGGAATTACTTACTGACCACTTTTTACATGAATTTCCACAACTTTTAATGTCTTAAAAGAAGGGTAACAATTGTTTTATAACAAGATATCGTAAATTCTCCCTGCATGGCAACTTGTACATGATGTAAAGAAGTTCAAGTATTTGTTTTCACATTTTAATATCTAAATTTTTTGTTGTACTGTGTACTGCAGCAAGAATGAGAGAAGCCCTTTATGCTGTGAAGAATTTTGGAGAGAATGGCTTGCCATTACAGGAGATTGGCCACCTGGTCAGTCACCAGAGTTCTAATAAATCCTGCCTTCCTGCTCATGAAGGTAGCAATCGTTCAAGCATGATTTGGCAACCCCACCTTCAGACATCTGAGAAGGAAACTATTAGGAATAGAGGATCTCTTCTTGCCAGCAAAGTTATTTATATTGATTCAAATATTTCAAATGAACTGAAGAAGAAGGTAGAACATACATTACTTGAAAAGTCATCGTTTTATTTGAATATGTTTAGTGGAGTTTGATAGTATCCATCTTTAAATAGGTTTGACATCTGGAGCTATATTCCAAAATTGTTTATGTTCATAATGCACTTGACAAGGGCTTGATTACTAGTTTTATGTTTCATTTTCAGCTACGTTACTTTTATCAATTCTCACTGCTTGCAGTCTGATCATAATCTTATTTCTGTTATGATTAATTTTCTGACACTTTTAATAGGTTGTTGATGCTGCATTCCGGGAAGGTGCAACATTTATGGATCAGTGGTTTGTTGGTTGTCAAGCAAGCCATGTAGTTTGTGAAGGCTTCTTACATCCATAAATATATTGGACATGCTAACAATCTTGTAACAGTAAGTGCTAATGAAGCTATGAAGCCCTTGTTTATGTGCATCATCTTTGAGCCAGCTTCAGTTTGATTTAACATATCATATTCTTTCATTGTGAATTGATACAGCCAATGTGGATTCTGAAATCAGTCAAGGAAAATTATGTGCATAGACTAGTGCATTTATCTAGTGATCTCGCTAGGCATGTGGCTGTGGCTCTTGAAAATGTGCAAATGAGTGTCACAGAGCAGGTATCCTTTTCTTTCTTCATCTATATGCATTGGTTATCCTGTAGAAGTAGTTATTCATGATGTTGTACATTTTTAAATTCCAACTTCATTCCCTGTTTTGTCCAGACAAATTGAACAATCTGTGAACCAGAGAATTTACATAGCATCACTTGGAGGTGTTGAGGTGCTCTGTTTTCAAATTTTGGATGAGCATTTGTGCTACCCAATTGCTGTTGGCAATGCATGTGCTTATGTATACTTGACATTTTTCAGGGACATTCATCTGGTATTAATTGGAAAGAAGTTAAGGGTACTTGACCAATCATTATATCGTCTCACTTGGTGATGTCCCAAATGCAAGTTTAGAAGTGTTTGAGCTCTCAATTTAAATGTAGGCTCTGAGGAGGCTTTTTTGCTTTTATTTCTGCATCAAATATGGGCATCGTGTTGGAGCTTCTAAATTTCTTTCTTTATTACCCTTGCTTCTGATATCCTCCTTACATTTGTGTCATATCCAAAGTGAAGTGCTTGTTCATTGTATGACAATGATAAATGAACAAATAAATAAATAGATAACTGTATATTATCGTAGTTAGTTTGGGTGATATCTCAAACTTTAGTCTTTTGAAGCTCAATTCAATGGTAGATCACAACATATTTTCTATTTGCATATGCTGACACATTAACACCTTTTGAATTATATTATTGGCAATGACCTTATCCTGAAAATGAAACTGGACTTGCATGTGTATGGTAATCTCTGCATCAGAGCTGTTCTATATTTCTTGGAAAATTGATGGGAAACACAATACTTGGATACTTCTTCACATTTTTTATTCTCAATGTTTTAGATTAAGGATCTTCATGTAGACGTTTAATATCCAGGATGATATTTATGATTTCAGATTTGTGATTGTAAAAACTCTGTTTAGGACATAATTAGAAAGATCAGTTTAAGTAAATTCCTCAGATCTACCAAATTGTCATTTTATATCACCTCTTTATAGATTTTTACTTTTTATTCACATGATTCAACAGGTTTGAATCTGTAAGCACATGGTAGATAGTTCTGTAGTAGTATCCACATTTATATATAAAAAAACCCACATAGTAGATAGTTCATGACTGTAATCTATCTCAGAAAAAGCAAACTGCATGAATTCATCCCCACTTGCATATTTAAATGTATGATGAAAGTTTTTCCATTTAGTTTTCAAGCTTGCAGCTGTTCTTTTGTCTCAGGATGCCAGTGCGCAAAATGCTCATCAAGCTGCTGAATGTACAAGGGAATCTCTAATACGTCAAAACAACAGAAGAAGCCTTGAAGAGAGACAGAAAATTGTTGATATGGCAAAAATGGGGGTTAGGAACCGCCGTTCTCATCGTCTGCAGGTAGTGATATTTATCCATCTCTCCCTCTCTCTCATATACCCGTGTGTATCACCTGATATTTTGTTGTCGTTGGCTAACATGTTTGTTGCCATAATATCACCATAATTGATTTGGATTCATTTGTAATCAGTTTGGCCAAATTCTGGATGTGGGGGAAGATCATGTACTGGGGCTGGCTATGAACTGACAATAAGATCAAACCAAAAAGAGAATAAAATGAAGTCATATCTTGTGGATGTGTCTTCTCTGGAGGCAGCTGTGTTTAGGGATTGGCCAAAAATGGAAAAAAATGGGAATATTATGAAAACAAATGACCATTACCTTGACAGACCTGTTTTCTTCTTCGAAAACCAGTGATTAGCAATAATGCTCGAGGATGGATAAGTTTGTGATGAAGAATGGAGCCATGTATGTGGGCTTATGGAGGGTCACAGCTCCACTTTCATAGGAAAGATGTACCACCCAGAGGTACCATCATCTTGGTAGAATGGCTAGGAGGTGAACTAGGGATCTCTACTGTTCTCTTTGTTTCATTTGATGACTTGTAGATTTATGGCATCCATTGTTTTAAGGCATCGCCTAAGCGACAAGGCGCTTGGGCAGTGTCTAGGCAGGCTGGCGCCTTGGTCACTTAGCCTGCCCAGCCCGCCTAGAGGCCACCTTGCCCACCATGGCGAGAAAATCCATCACCTTTTTTAGCATATGCTTTTGTTGTAAAAAGGTCTAAAATATATTTTTAGAGGGCTTATTTGTAAAAGGAGGAAGTTATTATAGAAAGGAAGTCGAGACCATTAGACTTCAAGATTTAGATTGTTATTTCTATTTTATCATTTTCCATCTTTTAGAGCTACTTTGATGCAATGACCATGTTTGACAATTGACAAGTGATGGTTTAATACAATGTTAGTGTGTTTATTATTTGCTTAGTAATATTTCAGGTTAATTAAACATGTTTTCATCCAAGTTGACAGTTGTGTTCAGTTCGATTGTCTTATTATTAATAATTATTTTGTTAACATGTTTGCTTATGTTATATTGCCTTGATATGTAGTGAGTAGCTCATTCATATATATGGCAAAGAGAAGAACGAATAGACATGATATGAAATAGAGTAGTGAACGATGACAAATTACGCTTTGCCTAGGCGCCTAAGCAATAGGGCGCTAGGCCACTGCCTTGGGTGCCTTAACAACCATGATGCCATCTTTGGGTGACTTTTGAAAACCATGAATCATGATTGAGTTTGGAACTTCATAGCTGAACTATGATTTTGACAGTTCTGCTAGACATATGGTATGTGGAAGCAGCTTAGAAGAGTTGCTTCTTTTGTCACTTTTCAGCACAAACTAGGAATTTGCGTGTATCAGTTCTTTACTTGAGAAACTGCCTTTTGAAAGTAAATTGGAAGTTGCAAGTTATCATGGTTTTCTTTTATAGGACCAATTCTACTTATCCCGCTGGAGAAACAACTTTCTAGCTGTGGATATGAAGATTTATCTGGTGTGGATTTCTTCAATTGTGTGGCATACAGTAGACCCTATTTGGCGCATAACTGATGTAGAGCCATTACCTTTCCTTGAATTGTATAGGCTTTACACAAGCGAAGTCCCTTAGTTGCTATTTTGTATTTTGATTCTTTATTTTTTTTACCATTTTGATGCAGCAAACTTTCTAATGGTTATATGCGTGACAACAAAAACACTGATAAAAATCTTCACTTGTTTGTTCTCAGTCTTATCAAATGACAATTCGGTTAATTACTCCTGTAAGTCTTTTGGACTCAATATGCTGGTCTATATCAGAGCCAGCTTCATCAGCTTGTATATACATGGATCGCCATGGGAAGGATGATGATGATGAATCATGTGCCCCTGTTTTCTTGAATACACCTGCTGGCAAGAGGGATTTGGATGTGTCATTTAACAACTTCTCACGTCCGCTGAAAGAAAGGTGGTGAAGATTGAAGAATTCTTGTTTTCCAGGCCTCATCTTACAATTTATTCGTACTTTTCTTTGTTTCATTGTGGGGCTGTGTTGCTGGCCTTTCATTAATACATCTGCTACTTTTCATTTCAGTGAAAAAAGAGAAATAGTATTTAAGAACCACTTCATGACGATATTATTCCCAATTGATCGATTTGGTGAACTTGGACCTTCTTCTAGAACATTTTTCAGCGAAGGTGGTTTCACATGCTTGCAAGTGCTGGAACATATATACAACTTTTACCAGGTGTGGAGAAAAACATTTTCTTTGTTTCATTTATGTTCCTATAATCCTCTGGTGACAAATTTTTGCCATGTTCCTGACACACGTATACCTTCCACAGGAGAACTTGACAGCCGAAGAAATAGATGTTGCAATTCACACTGATTCAAAGCATGCTGATTCTCTCCGGTCTCTTTACGCCAGTAAAGAGGTTGTAAATCGCGGCTTAATGCAGTTCAAGAGGGTCGACTTCTTGGGAAGTCGTCGGAGTTTTGAGGTATTGAAACGAGTTAGTGGGGAAACCAACTTCAATGTGTATGAATTGATGATCAGGGCATGATTAATCACACCATCCATTCACTTTTACGACAATTTGGTTCTGGAGATGTGAGAGCTCTGGGAAATTAATGACGTCCCATCCACTTCGGTCATATTAGTCTCAGATGCTTCCTGCATGGTATTGTGTAAATAACGAATCACACACGTGTTCCAAGTATTCACGGAACGGAACTTACAGTGTTTGAAAATGCCCAGAATGTACATAAATAGATGATATAGACGCTATAAAGTTTTGACATCACATTTCCAGAGCTGCCTTTTTTACGTTTTTCCTGATGTGACAGTTATTGCCTCACTTCATCTGTCATTCTAGTTGGTCTATTCAAGAAAACTGGGAAATGAGATAATCTTTGACCATGAGCTCTTGCACTCCCAGCAGCCATTGTGTTGCAGCACGAACGGCGCAACTTCACATGCAAAGATGGGGGGGGGTTCAAGTCGAGGTACATCGGTGCCCTAGGATGCATGCATTGCAGTGTGCAGGTAATCTTTCCCCAAAACTCTCAACTTCCGATTTGTGGAAGTGATAAAGTGCAGGAGAAAAAAGAATATTGTACATTTTGGGAAATCGTGTTTCTTTCCTGAGGCGCTGAAACTAGTGCCAGTGTTGCTGGAAGATTTTTATTATTATACGGAGTTCCCATTCTTTACCTCCATAGAAGCTTTGTCCCAATCTTTATAACGTGTTAGTGAACAGACGGAGTCATAGAAAGCTTAACGGCACTGAATGACTACTTTAATCAGAGCTAATCATCTTCGCATACGTATCAGACATTGAACTATGTAGATGAATGTGAAAGTAGTTAGAGAAGTTGAAGGCAGTGTTTCTACCCAGGCAAAAGTGACACCAACATCGATCGTCAAACCAGTATGTTGTAGGTGAATGGGAAAGATGAAGGCATAGGTCATCGATCAAGGATTGAAGCTAAAGTAGTTTTTAGCAGAAACATTTTTAAGACTATGAAAATTTCCATTCGCACCAGCTCATGCCACGATGGCCTGCTTATTAGTGCCCCAGGAGATAAGTTTTAGTGCTGAAAAAGTCACTATGATTATTTCTTATTTTCGGGTCCCTGTTGGGGAAGAAGTGGTGACGTTCCGCTTCCGTTTATGGGGTTTCTTCTTTGATCTTTGCTGTAATTATCGATGGGAGATGAGGAACATAACGTGTTATTGTTAAAAAAAATTGTAAAATTAATGTGTCTTGGTAGTGTATTAACTCTATAAGATTTTAATTGTAACGTATCAAGACACTTAAAATGACGTCATTTTTAATGTGTTGCTCGGGTCATAATCGAGCATATAAGTGATCCGAAGATCTATTAGGATTTAAAACTAAGTTTCTTCATACTCTGCATAGATCGAAATAATTTTGCACTATATTCCCTTTATAAAAAATAAGAGAAATCTCAAAGACTAAATAATACTTGCAAGTTGCAACCCCAGTATGCATCTAGGTGGTCAAGCTCCTCCGGGGCTCCACGGCCACGCTAATAAGCCGGTCGAGTTGAGATCTTGGGGCGGCCGGTTCGCGACGCTCGAACCGCTCACGGCCGGTTCAGCTGTCGCAGCTCCCATCCCATTCTTGCTGCTCAAGTCTGCGCAGGGTGAGGCAGCCTGCTTTAGAAACGCCATCCCCGACCACTGGGATCACAGTTGCGCGGAGGCGTCTGCACTCGGCCGGAGAGAAACTTGCTCTAGTTTTGGTTTGCGGAGGAGGAAGAAGCCATGAGTCGAGGCACGGGCGCCGGCTATGATCGCCACATCACCATCTTCTCCCCCGAGGGCCGCCTCTATCAAGTTGGTGAGCACTTCCTCTCCGATCGTCCACCCGGAGTTTGGTTGCCCCAATGAAAGGATGCTCCTTTTTGGCTTCTCTCATGTCGGATTCTTTTGTTTCCGTGTCTCCTTCGTGGGAGGATGTTAGGGTTTTTGGTTTGATATGACTGCGATTTTCTTGTGTTGCTGATCGGGGCAGAGTACGCATTCAAAGCGGTGAAGGCGGCTGCGATCACGTCGATTGGAGTCCGAGGAAGGGACGCCATCTGTGTAGTCACGCAGAAGAAAGTGCCGGTGGGTGCTCCTGTTGACCCACTTTCTGCGTCTTTTTTTTGTGAGATATTAGACTTGTTTGTTTTTATTTTTTTGGTGTTTTGTTCCTGATTGGTCTCTTCGGGACGGGGAAAACAAATGCAGGACAAGCTTTTGGATCAGACCAGTGTCACTCACCTTTTTCCGATCACAAAGTACCTTGGACTGCTAGCCACTGGGATGACAGGTCTTCTTATTTATAATTTACCGTTTTCATGAAGACTGTGCATCCCATCTATATGGACGAACAGACATTTTAGTTAAATTTACATAGTAAAAAATATGTAAGCTGGTGATAGACCGATTCAATATTGCTCTGCGAAGATTCTAACTAATTGAACGAGTATGGAGGTCTCAGAATGAAAACCCTTTTAGAATCATTAGGCGAAAAGTTTCTCTTTTGTTACTTTCTATTAAACCAAAATAGAGAAATCAAGAATCGGGATTCAAGGTGATACATTGTCGTCATGTCCAACTCTTGAAAAATTAGAAAGAAAATGGAAGAAAGACCAACGGTAACACGAAACTTTGTATAATGCGCAAGAATTTTAATGAAAGAATGGATTATCTTGTCTATATATGGGAAGAATGGAGTAGGGTAATATTATTGCTTTGGTTGTGACCCCAAAGTTTGGACAGTTTGGAGCAGTAGGCACAATGTACTATATTTATACCTCCAATCCAAGGAACAAGACATGCATATGGATAAAACTATCAAACAGGCTGATCATCCTTGATTATGAAGATTAATAGGAGTTTTAGATTGTGAACCATGAATGTTGGTAAACTACAAATTGCGAGTCAGTGCTTAGGGCTTGAATTCTTTTCCATCTAACTTTTGTACATTACTTCTAGTTTTTTGCCTGACACAACTTTCACTCATGGATTTATTATGTTGCAAAATAGACAATTGAGGATGTAGCTGCAAATTGTCGTGTTAGATATTTGAACTCTATTAGTTGCTAAATGATGAAACTTGGTGAACCCTTTGTTTTTGGATATTTCAATATATTTGTTTCTAGGTATCTATATGGAATTCTTCATTATTTTTAACCTACTGTCTGGAAGGCTCTCATGTTAAGTGCATCTAAAGATGGATAAGACATCTCTTGTTGAGTTTGGGAAATCACATTCTTGTGTTCAATTAGGTTGGATGAAGAAACTATTTAGACAAAAATGAATAATGAAGGAACTTTCTGAATTATCTCCTTTTAAGCCTTGTGATAAACCCCAGTGAAAGTGCATGTGCTGTAGCTCAATGGAAATAGCAAACTTTAGATGGAAACCATAGTTAAATAATTTCTTAGATGGCTGACATTTTTTTATACTTCGGTATGTGATGCGGGACAGGGGCGGGGAAGGGAAGACAGCAAACAGAGACAGAGAGAGAGGGCGGCGGACAGAGGAAGAACCGGGTTTGGGGATTCCACCCCTGGGGAATCCACCCCACAGAAAGAACACACAAGGGCTGCGCAGGCCAAGTCTGTTCCAAAGCTTCATTAACTCCCCAAAACAGGAAATTACACATTATTTATAGTGATGGGACCCTAATGGTCCTCACTAAACACCCAAAGACCAAAATAACCCCAAGCCTAAAAATAGGTCCAAAATCGGACCCGAAAATACATAAAAAATAAAAAGAGCTCAATTGGGCCTCATATGGGCCTTATTACATCACTAATGGCGCAAACTCATAAAATAACTAAACTTGTGACCCGACGGCCAATCGCCAAGCCAAATGGACGCCGTCGTCGCTGCCCGTCGCCTCCGCCTGCGGTAAACCTGCACCTACTGGCCCGGTCCCAGGCTCGGATGTCCCCACCAATTCTCCCCTGATTCGAAAAAATTCGTCCTCGAGTTTTGAAATGTCGGAGAATTCTCAAAATAGACAAGGGAGCAACTAGCCACTGGAGCACTGCCATACCCATGCATATAATCAAACTGGATAGCTGGGGTTGGTGCCGACAACGCAACTTGAAACCATGCCACACCACATCAAAGTCATCGGAATCAATGCTAAAAAGCACATCTTTCATGGGCGGATGACTGCCAGAGAGTGTTGAAATCTCGAATAAATGATCAGAAAGTGCATCAAAACCGGCTTCAATGAACAGAGAGTGATCCCATGACTCCACTATATGAGCTGTCTCGCGTACGTCAATAGAGTCAGTCATAGCCACATTCTCAATCATCTCCTCAGGCTCTACCATACTGGGTGTCAGTGGATAATGCACCTCTACCTGAGCATCATCCACAGTTGGCATGATTGTGGACTCTAATTTCTGTTGCAGTGCCACTTGGGAATCTGGTTGACAAGCTTTAACCTGTAAACTTCTTTGAGCTTTAGGCACATAAGCAGGAAACTTGAATCGGCACCCTGGATAATCAAGATTTCGGATGGTATAATAACTCTCGTCAGCAAATACCTCAACACGCTCTCTTTGTAACCATTTCCGACCTACAATGAGGTAAAAGTTGTCGGTTGGCAAAATAGACGACTGTTGTGAAGGAATTGTAGCCCAAGCGCCAGAATGATAGATAAGATCTTTGTGCTCCGAATTCTCTCTAAATGTTAGAGAAAACGGCACCCATATACTTCCACTTTCAGAAACAATTAGCTTCCCACTTTGAGAAAGTGAATCCACGACGGCTTGAGATACGTAATTACATGATTGTAGCGGATCAAATATCAACAAAATAACCCTTCTATTTGATAATCGCACTAGTGTTCGAAATGTAGAAGAAATCATGGTGCCCAAAATTACTCACGGTCTGGGTTGGTAGCGGCTGCAGTCGAAATCATCGAGTCGGAGAAAGGCTGCTTGGTCTCGCTGGGGATCCAACTAGAGTGCTGACTGTGCAGAAGCATCCGTACTCCGATTCGGGCCGGCACTGGCACTGGTGTTGTGTCGTTGAAACGACAGTCTGGCTGGTCCAGGTTGGTCCACAGAAGGACAGATGGCCTCGACCTTTTCTTCTTGCTGCGGTGCGGGGATGCACTGGAGCCGCTGAAGCAGGTGCTGTCACCAGGTACGGCAGACTTGACCCGGTCCACGCACACAGAACAACGGGTGATCCGTCTGCTGGTCCGCGTCAAGGGGTGATCGCAGAGATGCGTCGGCACTGCAAGCAGGCCGGTTACGGGGGCGGGTGCGATCAGGGCGACGAAAGGCAGCGTCGTTCAGGGGCGTTGCTGACGAAGGCGACAGAGGAGAGAGAAGGCGACGCTGGTACCGCGCGGTCGAAAGCGTCTGGCAAGCGGGTCGCTGCCGTACTGGTTCGCGCGAGGTGCGGGGGGAGGGAATACCACGCCACCAGCTGGCCTTCGTGCTCACGGCGCGACGAGGTGGTACTGCAGGCACGCAGGCGTTGCGCCTGGGCTTGCGCCACGGCGACGAGGGGGTGCGGACCGGGGCCCGCCTGAGCACAAGGGCGCGGCGATGAGGCTCGCGCAATGGCAGGGTGGTCGGCTCGTGAACAGGGGAAGCGGCGCGGGGTCGAAGGGCGACGACGCGGAGGGCCCCGGCACAAAGCACGGGGGCGCAGGGGTGTTGCCGCCCGGGGGGGGGGGGGGGGAGCGCTGGCGATGGCGCGGGCGCTGGCGCGATGGCAGGGCGGACGCGGTTGGCGAGGCGGGGCGCAGGGCGGACACGGGGGCGCGGGGTCCGCAGGCGCTCGGGGATGCGGGGTCGCAGGCGCTGGGGGCGCGGCGTCCGCGGACGCGTGCTGTGGGCGCGCGGGAGGACAGCAGGGCAGGGGCGCCGCGGCTGCGGTTCTGAGGCGCCGGGTCGCGGCGACGACGCGGGAAGGCAGAGCGCGTAGGGGGGGTCGCTGTGTGTTCTTCGCGCGAGTGGGGTGGGTGCGGGTGGTTGGGGCCCTCGCGCGAGGGCTTTCCTGTGCGCAGGGGCGCCCGTTGCAGAGGGTTGACGACGGCTCCGCGCGATGGAAGGGGAAGACCGGACGGGCTCCTAAAAAGAAACCGACCGGCTCTGATACCAATTTGATGCGGGACAGGGGGCGGGGAAGGGAAGACAGCGAACAAAGACAGAGAGAGAGGGCGGCGGACAGAGGAAGAATCGGGTTTGGGGATTCCACCCCTGGGGAATCCACCCCACAGAAAGAACACACAAGGGCTGCGCAGGCCAAGTCTGTTCCAAAGCTTCATTAACTCCCCAAAACAGGAAATTACACATTATTTATAGTGATGGAACCCTAATGGTCCTCACTAAACACCCAAAGACCAAAATAACCCCAAGCCTAAAAATAGGTCCAAAATCGGACCCGAAAATACATAAAAAATAAAAAGAGCTCAATTGGGCCTCATATGGGCCTTATTACATCACTAATGGCTCAAACTCATAAAAGAACTAAACTAGTGACCCGACGGCCAATCGCCAAGCCAAATGGACGCCGTCGTCGCTGCCCGTCGCCTCCGCCTGCGGTAAACCTGCACCTACTGGCCCGGTCCCAGGCTCGGATGTCCCCACCAGTATGGTTCTTGAGCATCACTGGAAATTAGATCATGTAGTCCAGAATGAGATTCTAGAGTGCATGAATCATCATCATGCATGATTAGGTTTTATTAGAAAACAAAAGGAAGCATTGAGGACTGCAGTGATGTTCTAGAAGTTTCACCCTTTTGACCCCTGAAGAAAGTTAACATCCACCTTTTTTACCTTCCTAAAACTCAAATTCTTATGGATATTCGAATAAAATTGGAAAACGTGCATTGATAATCTCGCCGTAAGGTCATCCCTTGTGGTTGGGGAAGTCGAACATGAGGTCATGGTATCAACTCTGATGGTGGGAATGGATGTATGATGGTTACTCACATGGGTATTAGTAAAGATTGATATTGATGATAATGACAGTGGCTGTGGCCTTAGTAAAGTCTGGCATTGCATAAAATATGTAGCTTTGCTGGATTTGTGAATATGTGAGAGGCCCATGCTGGGTAGCCAGCCACATTATTGTTACTAGCTACTATTACTAATTAGTCTGATTAGGAAATTTAGCTCATTCAATGTTGATGCACAACCCTATCACTCACAAGGAAGAACGATTTTGATGCTATGGCCTATGGGAATGTGCAAATGGTTAATGCACAGCCACAAAACTAGGATAGACAGGTTCCTTCTGATAGGTTTTGTCTTTCTCTTTTCCTTTCTCCAGAACTGTGTTATGCCCAAACCTCAATGATGTGTGACTTAGTTATGTTCGTCAGTCCCATTTATAATTGAACAATTCGATTGGTTAACATTTAGAAAATTTATTCTTTATGGTTTGGGTACTTCTCCATTGCTGGTTTTGAATGTCCAACTTGATATTGTCTTATGCAAAAACTCCTAGTCAAGTTAAGTGCATCAATATACTATTTCACAAAGTAAGGGAGCAATTGGTGTTCTGGGATGCATAAAAGACATTGCGTTATATCCACATGAACCTATTTGGTGAAGATTGTGTCTTCCCCTTGCCAATTATTGATGCCTTACTCCAACAGAAAGATTCCTTACTGTGATCATACCCTATCAGAGAGTCACCGTGACCTTGATGTCCTCTGTCTCTCCCCTTTAGAGGAAGGGAGAATAAAGGATCCAATATTAATGATGGTATACTGGAGATAAATGCAACAAAATTGCTGGGGTTGTCCATAACCAAGCTCCTTATTCTGTGCTGAGAAGATCATATGGCATTCCAAGGAGATTGTTCTCATTTTTGTGTATGTTTATGCTATTTTTTAGCGGGGAGTAATATTTTCCTTTTGAAATTGGAAACTTGCAGCTGATGCAAGGTCTCTAGTCCAAAAAGCAAGGAATGAAGCTGCAGAGTTTCGCCACAAGTGGGGATATGAAATGCCTGTTGATGTGTTGGCCAAGTGGTAGGAAGTCTGCCTTGCTGTCCTGCTCTTTTAAGCAAAGTTTGCAGAATGTTTGTATACTTTGTAACGAGAAGAAAATGATTTCTGTTAAGTTATTCTCAATCTTGGGAGGGATAGTTACAGACACCTCTGGAATCTTGTGGAATGTACGTCGTATCCATTTGTTCTTCATTTTTGATATGCATGAGCCTAAGCTGCAATAATCTTACCTGAAGCTAACAGATCAACCCTGAGAACTCATCTTCTGGAGGCAATGCCTTCACAGTTCACAGTAGTTGCCTTCAAAAATGCCTTCACGGTAGTACACATCCCTGGTGGTGGATGCCTCTTAAAGAACATGTCTAGATGAGGGGACGAAATATGTCAGGTGGGATGCAGACCGCAATAATGAACCATATTCCATTCTTGATACAGTTGTACACCCATTGTTATCTGTCATTTGTTCAACTTAATTTTAGGTGGATTAAGGCATGAAAATGGCTAATCTGCCGTTGTTTAATGTCCTTATATAACTAATATAATGACTTGTATACCCCTTAAATATCTTGTACACCTCTCCAAAACCTTATAGTTTACATTTTGAAGGCAGTAGTCCATTGAGTGTGACGGTATTAGTCCCTAGGTGTATAACTGAAATATTGTTACTTTTTTATGGGTTTATATAATAAGAGTGTAGGTAGAAAACTCAAGATTCTGGGGTATACAGATATTATCCCTCATTTGACAAAAGCAGATCAACTGGCTGTGGATTTTTTTATATAATTTTACTTATTTCTACACCATATTACTTCTAGAACTGGATGCATGTTCCCCTTTTTATGTCATATTACTGCTTCTGTAGTCCCATTTTCTGTTTCAAAAATTGTTGTAACCTACTTCACATGTGCAATGCCCCTTTGAACCTTGTTCTAGAACATAATATATACCACAGAACGTGTGAAGTTGACCAGTCTTTTATTCAATGTAAAAGATTTTTGAACACTGGGATATAACAAGATGAAATTCATGCTTTGTGGATGTTAGTACAACAGGCCTTGGCTTCAGATGACCAAGAGATGTAACTTTTAACCTTCATTTCACATTAATCTTGTGACATATGGTGCCCAGTTTCTTTACTTCCAGATTTTCAAGAGTGAGGGTGACATCAATTTTTTGCCGCTTCATTGTGGAGAAGTTCTAAATCTGACAGATGACCAACTAACCTGTGATTTTTGCTTCTGTTGTACTTGTGCATTTTACCTTTTGTGCAGGAGTATTCAATTTGCCATTTTTTTTAAAGTGGATAGTACCACCAATATATTAAATGAAAAGGGAAGGGAGAATGTACAAGTATAGGTCAACAAAGAGAAACCCCCTAAAAACAAACCAGCCCACATATACAACTCTAATCAACCCAGAATGTACAAAACAACTCAATCCCCCAACAGGGCAAAAAGAGGGGAGTTGGCCTTATCCACACCACATAAATTTGACGCTCATTCCCTTACTTTGCCACAAATCCCCCCAAGATAGATTCAGCATCCTGAGCAGCCCTTGAAAAAATCCACTTGTTCCTCTCTCCCCAAATCATCCATAGAGTAGCATGCAAAATTAGCCGCCACACTTTCTCGTCACCCTTAGTAGACCACTTTCTCTTCCATTTTGGCAACTGTCTGATCTCCATGTATGAGGGTATGGTGCAATGAACTGTTGCCGCCATCTCCCTCCAAACAGTGGAGACATAGGAGCAGCTAGTGAAGATGTGAAAAAATGTTTGGTGTTTAGATTATTTCTGCAGCCATGTTATTCATGAATGCTTAAGATGGAAAGTCTTTTTTTTTTTTTGGGATTGCCTCAGTTGTGTGGAGATTGTACGATCCGTGAGGGAAGGAATTTGAGTCTGATTAGTTCATATATCAATCTCTCATGATGATTCCCCTGTAATAGAGGCCTCCCATATGCAGACAGTGGGGCAGGGAGCTGAATTTCAGTAACCTAAGTGAAAAGCATAGCAACCGTGACTGAAGACAGTATGTTTTTATTGGTTTGCCAGCGTGGAGCAACTGGGTATGACTCATATCGGTGATCAGTTTTTGGACTTTCCAAGTCTTGGGTCAAGATGTTACGAAGTTTTGAGTCATGTTTGTGAGTTGGTCTGAATCATTGTAAGATGACGTATGTATATCTTTTTCAGGATCCAAGTCATATCCATGTCATCCTACAACCTATTTTTTCATACAGAAATCTGTATTAATGTTTTCTCTGGGTGAACTGCAATTGTCATAGCAAAGTCCTAGCCTCATACAGGTGTATCTGGAGATTCAGAGTCATGAACATTATTGGAGGAGCTGCTTTTTGGAAATATAGTTAGCTGGCCTCTTAGTTTATAATTGCCATTTGTGCTTGTAGTGGCAGCAAGGATTTGAAGGCAAAGGTTGTGGAAAGTTCATGTTCAATAAACATGATGGCAGTTACTAGTACCTAAGAAACTGCCCCTGGGAAAATCTTTCTCAAGTGATTACTTGTAGGTAGTCTAATAATCCATACTTTATAGATACATGGCTCTTTAGTCATGGTTGTTCCACTAGATTGAAAAAGTAGATGTTTCTTTCTTTGTCAGGTGGGCTTTTTATCCTTTCCAAAGATAATGTTCTACAGATTTTTATTGAACATCCTTTAATATTATTGCAGGATAGCAGACCAAGCTCAGGTGTATACACAGCATGCATACATGAGGCCTCTTGGAGTAGGTTAGTTTTTGCTTTTTTTGATGCATCTCCTTTTTTAATACCATTAGTTGAACTCTCTTCAACAGATTCTGTGCCTTGGAATGATTTTAGTGCATTCTGCACAGAAACCATTGTCACATGAAAAATTGCAAACATGCCATTGTCTCTAAAACATTGTCACATATGCCACTTACGGAAAATGTTGCAGATATGCCATCGTGATTAACTTCCATTTGAAGGAAGTGAATATTCCTCCAAAGTTCTGGTTATTTTCGTTAGTTTAATAATTTTTGACGAAAATTCCCTTATTATATTTTGTAAGACTTTGAGGATGAGACCTAGGTGCTAGGGTTGTTTAACCCAAGAGCCAAGGTATCAAAAATCGTACAGATCGGGATCGGATTGGTCGATTCAGGTCGATTTTGGGCCCACCGATCCGATCTGGGTAACCTTGCTAGGGGTTGAGTCTAGACCGATTTCAAGCCTTATTTACCTAAACATCATTTAAGCTAATGTTAGTATTTGTAGTTTCATTTACTTAAAGATATAACATGTAAATAAGGAAGTACCTCTCATTTGAATCCAATAAAAATAACAAAAAAATCATATCTCTTACCAATAAAAAGTCAACTCTTCCATTCAAGAAGAAAATTGCGATTTTTGGTGATTCTATCAAAATAACGTCTTTCTAATTCCTCATAATTTGGTATATCTAAAAATTTCATAATTCAAATAAACCTATTAGAACATTAAAAAAATCAAAGTCCAGTAAAAAAAAGTCAAACATGTATATGACTTCTCCAAAGGAGTCACTCTTTTACTGACCAGGATTTAGTTGTTGTCAGTAGGAGAGTGACTTCCTTAGAGAAGCCACATGCACGTTTGACTTTTTTCATTGGATTTTTGATTTTTAGTATTCTATTGTGTTTATTTGAATTATGAAATTTTTAGATAAGTCAAATTATGAGGGATTAAAAAGACGCTATTTTGATGGAATCATCAAAATCGTGATTTTCTTCTTGAATGGGAGAGTTGACTTTTTATTAGTAAGAGATGATTTTTTGATATTTTTATTAGATTCAAATGGAGGTACTTCCTTATTTACATGTAATATCTTAAATAAATGAAACTACAAATACTAACATTAACTTCAATGATGTTCAGGTAAATGAGGTATTGTACGCGAATATATGATTGTATGATTCATATACGTGTTAATTATGTTTATACTTTATACATTACCATCATTGTGTCATACACATTATTTTCATATATTTCAGTTAATAAATGCAATCCTTATTTTTTTTTTTTGGTATTTTTTCTGTTTTTCACCATTTTTTATAGGGGGTCGATCCGGCCAACCCTGTCTCATCTGGGATTGGCCCGGATCGGCTGGTCTCGGATCGGGATCGGCCGATCTGATCGGTTTTTGGCTGGCCGATCCGGCTCCGATCCCCTTGTTCTTGAACCTTGGCAAGAGCAAATAGGTTAGTCAACCCAATCGTTAAATGGACGGAGAGTAACACCATGTCACTGGGATAGCATAGCTGCAACAATTTTCATTTATGACTGGCATATTTGACAATATTTTAGCAATGATGGCATATTCACAATTTTTCATGTAACAATGGTTTCTGTGCAAAAAACCCATAATTTTACTAGCATTTTATGTGGTCCTTTCATTTTCAATTTATCTTTTCCTTTTGAACTATGAAGTTGCAATGGTATTGGGTATTGATGAAGAAAAAGGACCTCAACTATTCAAGTGCGATCCAGCAGGTCATTTCTTCGGGCACAAGGTACTTGAGGTTTCAAGTTCGCATCTTCTTGCTCCTTTTATTCCATTACCATTTTCTCTTGGAGCGTACAGAACTGGGCTATATGTACATACATGGATGGCTACATGGGATTTTTACATGTGCATCTGTATGCTAGTCTATTTTGAAATCCATGTGTGCATGTACAAATACGCGCACAGCTCTAGGTAATACCTAAGTAATTTGTCTATTCTTGGCACAGGCCACTAGCTCTGGTCTCAAAGAGCAAGAAGCAATCAATTTTCTGGAGAAGAAAATGAAGAATGATCCTTCACTCTCGTACGAGGAGGCCGTGCAGGTAAAGATTCTTTTTCTTTTGATAGAGAAGATGGTGGTGATGCTGTACTGTCATGCTAATTAATATGATTTGCTGAGGCATTGAAAGACAAATCATATGAAACCCAGTCAGCCAAATTAATTTGTGTGACAGACATTCAATCCTGGATTCACTGTTTTTTCCCCAAAGGACTTAAACATGTTCTGGAAAAAGAGATATTCTGGAAAAAAGTGCATTTTTTTTTTCTAATTTGGCCCTCCATGACAGTGTTGGCAGTTCCTGGTGTAACTTTTTGCTGCTTCAACATGTGTTATATGTTCTCTTTTTTTCCAATTTTTCTTGGAGTTCTAGGTGTGGGAGGTTTGGGATTTGTTTGCGGTTACATTCCAATCATCATCTTCTGCCCTCACTTGTATAAGGTTTCTGCTTTGTCTGATATCCTTCCCTCCACTGTATGTCCTTTTAGAACCGTGTTATGAATATGCATAGCTCATTTCTGCTAGCTTTTTCCATTGCAAGTCCATTGAGTAGCTATTGATAGCATTTTCCCCCTTAACTTACAGACTGCAATCTCTGCTCTGCAATCTGTTCTCCAAGAGGACTTCAAGGCCACTGAAATCGAGGTACGGTATGCCCTGTTTGGTTTTACATTTAATCATGAACGAAAATCTGGTGGATAAATCCCGCACAAGCATGTTGTATATGGCATTATCCATATCTTCTTTCTACACGTATTCTAGACGGTGCTGTAAAAATGGTTTCTACTTGCGCTGTCGCGCAGTTTACCTGACCCTAATGCATGACCCTATGAATGTTCCAGGTAGGAGTGGTGAAGAAGGAAGATCCAGTATTTAGAGTCTTGACCACAGAGCAGATCGATGAACATCTGACGGCTATCAGTGAACGGGATTGACGAATCAGATTCAGGTGTTAGTGGCTCACTCAACAATCAAAAGTGAATATTTGAAAGGGCCAAACTGTATGGCACTCTGAGAGCAGCCCTATCTGTCACGTGTGTGTTTCCTAGACACGATCTTATAATGCCAAAGTTATTTCAGAATTTCATGTTTGACGAGGACAAGCACACCGTAGTACTCGGTGCTCATAATTGCGAAGGGCAAATGGTAACTTTGAAATGTTGAGATGGGCAAATGACCAGATGACCAATTTGTAATGACGATCTATTCGTTTGCACATACTCTTTTAAGGTTCTGTCTGAATCGGGAATAGACACGAACTGCAAGAACCCATCTGTTATGACAACTAGCGGATGGCATATTCCCTCCTGTTCAAACCACCAAAGAAAACCAGTGACGACAAGATCTAGAAAGAGGGCGTGAAGCGTGTGTTTCCTCTATGCAAAAGAAAGAGGAAAAAACTGGATTGGGTTGCTGCTTATTACGATAAACCAGCTGGTCTAGCTTAGACTGTTGATAAGAGGTGACTTGACCCAAACTGACAAGAGCTTAATAGTAAGCTGCTCCCGTCGTCCCCGGAGAGAGGATTCATGTTGCAAATATGAGTTTCATCACAACATATGCTTGTTTAAAATCCTGCCTCTAATAATCTGATCCTTCCACTGGCAACCTTCCTATGAAGTTTGTTCCGAGGCTTCCCAAGTAGAGGTACCCCTCCAACTCCACGGCGGAGGTAACGAAGTACATCACCTTCCCCTCCGAATCGTCGAGCAAGCGCGCGATCCTGCCGCCGTCTGCCGGGACGTTGGCGACCATGGCAGCGCTGTTTGTGGCCTGCAGGAGCCCCACAAGCTTCGGGAAGGCTGCCACCACGCGTTTAAACGTCGTCCAACGGTGCACCACGTCCAGCCTTCGGTGGCTCAACTGCAAGCATGCAAAAGGGCAACATCTTCTAGTTTTAGTGCCTCACACGACGAAGAACTAGTGAGTGGTTTGTGTGATTCTAGTTAGGGAATTAATCTCAGCAGAAGGGAAAACCTGGAGGAGGGCGACCCAGAAAGAGCCATCTGGTGCAAGGTTGATGTTGTCTGGTGCTCCGGGGAGGTTCTCTATGAATACCTCGGTCTGCCCCTTGTGTTCTCCTTTCAGCCAGTACCTCAAGCACCTAAACCTGATTCGGTCAAATATATATATATATATAGAGATATTTTCTCTTTGAAACATTGCAATGTTTTATTACGTAACTCCAGCTGGAAACACATTCAAATCTGTGTATTTATTTGAGAAAATGTGTATTATAAATAAAAAAACAGTGTGTTTTGGTGGAGATAAGGTGTAAAACCGTGTATCCTAGATTAAAATTTTGTAATCCAGAAGTTTGGCATAGCTTGAAGCATATCAAATCGTAAAATATATGCGCTGCAACTAAAGTGTGCAAATTCTAAGCCATGTACTATGGTGGAAAAGGAGAGAAGGCACATTATGTAATCACCTAATAACATAATTATGTTATCTTGAAAATTAAGGATGATCATGAGATAAGTGGTTTCAAGAACTTTTAACCAAGTACCACTTGAGCACCACAAGAACCATGGGGTGCTCAATACTCTCTCTCTCTAACCTCCTCCTGAAATTGAATTAAAAAAATTTGCTGTAAGACATGTGTCTGTTTAAGTCTCTCTTTCTCAAAAGCTTGCATATTTTTGTGCCAATAATGATGTAAGCGTCCCCTTGAGCAGTCGGCTAAAGCCTCCCAACTCTTTTCTTGTGTGTTTGTATGCATGTGTAGGTACATGTAGGGTGTAGTGCAAATGGCAATAAAGCGAGGGGATGGAGACTTACTTCCAGGATTCGCACACGACCAGGAAGTCTTCACCTGCAGACAAGGCGACTCCGTTGGCGAAAGCCAGTCCGCCGATCACGACGGAGGTCGTCCCCTTCCAGGGATCATACTTGAGGAGCCGGCCACGAGGCCTCGCCTCAAGAACGTCCAGGTACCAGTTGTGGAGCCCGAACTTATCGCTTGCGTCGCTGAAGTAGACGCTCCCGTCCGATGCTTCCACCGCTTCATCTGCAAATCTGCCACGCCCACAAGTCACGGCATGAGAAGTAAAACAGAAAGTAGAAGTTGTCAAGTCCTGATTTTAGAGTTCACAAATACTAATTCTTAAGAACGAGATTTTCTCGTAAAAAAAAAAAAAAAAACAGAAAACGTAGACGAATGGTGCTTACTATATATATATGCCAAGAAGGGATGATATGACTGTCCGGAGAGTACGAAAGATACTTACTTTTTGTTCGGAGCCCATACGATGAAAAATTAGTTTGTCTAGTATGATTATATTATCTTCAACTAATCAAGAAAATTTCCTTTGTCAGTCGCTATTATAGTGTTAACTGTAACTAGGTACGTAATAACACATTTACTATATAGTTCTAGTAGTATGGTATAAAAATGAGTCTAGATCGTCTGAATGAATGTAAAGGAGGATCAGACTCTAACAATCTTTAATAGATAGATGTTAAATGCCTCAAGTCCACTTTTCAAAATCTCTTTTTACTTGGAAATCGATAATTTAGATTAAAGTATATCTATAAATATTATGATACAATCATACATATTAAAATATAATCATACACCAAATTACACCCTTCAATATTTGAATAACGTTATTTATGATTGTATTTTGATGAATATTCATCATCAGAATATAATTATAAGTACTAAAACACAACCATAAACCATAAGTATAACGTTGTATTCAAATACTTGTGGTATTTATTGTACATGATGATAACCTTCAAATTTTGATTGGCTAGCAAGAAAATGTGAGGGACCATCGCACATAATCTTAGAAGACAAATTAATACTTACTTTTCATCTACAAGAGGAAGTCTCAGGGTTTAGATCTAATTTAGAATAGGATTGACTCATATGAATGGTGTGGGTCTTACCAACTCTCCCTCATTTTTCCCATATATCTGTCACCTCATTTTTTAGAAAGTTAAAATAGCAACTTAAAATGACAAATATCTTTTTTATATTGAGCAAAGATGTTATATGAAGTGGAGCCCGAGATCATCCACGACATCCAATCCTGTCCTGGCTACCTATCTAAGATACTAGTTATGTATATATATATATAACTAGTAATTTTCAATCCTAGAATGGTATTTAACCAAAGGATATAGGAGTCCTTTGCACATTGATCAAGAAAGCGGTGAAGGTTATCTGCAATGACTAATATATAGGAGGCTATTTTCTTATAAGAACGGTTGCTATATATAACACTCTGTAGGCAAAATATGTTAATTTGAAATTTGGAGGTGAAAAATGGCTTCCACCTTAATTAGCCTGACAGCCTGCAGGCGCATGCTTGATGCAGTTTCCAGTAATTTAAATATCTTCGGCTTTCTGTGGCTACTCCAATTCATTGAAGAGGGAACAACAAAGCATAACAAGTTGTCTTTTACATTCCGAGCAAATTAAGTGCTTTTTAGATTATGTAAAAAAAAAATCCTGGACTTCATAAGAAAATTCACTTATCTCTCATATAACTATTTTATATGTTAGAAGCAGGACAAGTCCCATGTTGGTTCCTAGCAAAAGGTGGGGACCGTCGGCAAAAAAATAAAAAATAAAAAAATAAAAAAATAAAAAAATAAAACTAAAGGTGGGGAAACAAATGACATTAATAAGACTGCGCTGACTAGTAGACATATATACGACCATGGAGGCGGCGAGAAAGTTCGAAATTAACCTTATCTGGGAGCCGTCGTCGACATGTGAAGCGAGAACAGCCACGCCGCCTTCATCCACCTTGAGAAGACCCTACACACGGAGCTCTCACTTATCATTCATATACTTCATTGCTGTACGTATAACTTACATGTATGTCCGATATAGACGAGCTAACTCGTAGTTCTTGGCCGAAATGTCCCTGCGAATTAAGGTCTGATGCGGTTTCTTGCAGTGATCATAAACCCACATCTGGATAAGGCCTCTGCAGCCAAGAAAGGGCTCAATTCAGAGTTGGATGACTGGTTTAAGTACCCACCTTCTCCGCGTCGCAGACGAGCAGGCCGCCTGCCATGGAGGTCGCCACGCCAAGCAGGCCATGGGTGCCTGTGGACTTCCACTCCTCCCAGGTGCCGTTCCTGTGCATCCTCTTGATCCAGCCATCCCTCGTGGCCGTGTAGAGGACGCCATCTCCGTCCACGGCTATGTCTTCCGGCCCCGGTAGGATGCCTTCTCCTAGCCTGTCCACGCTCTAGCGCAGAAGAGCCCCCCCACGGCCACCCAGAAAACACGCTTTGAGAAGCCGTACGTCCATGGCGCCCGAGAACACACAAAAAGCGAAAAGAGAACTAAGTTGTACGTCTACGCATGAGGGGGGAACAGGGGAAGGAAGCATGCACCTGAAGGATGTTATTGGGGGTGAAGTCCGACCGCGGCACCAGCAGCGGCTCCGGTGAGACCGGCGACTGGAGCAGGGCCTGGAGGACGAACGCCGCCGCGGCGGCGGACACGAGGCTGCCTATCAAGAACAGGGGGTGTTGCAGAGCCGCCATGTTCCCTTGTCTCGCAGATTAGTTTATATATATATATATATTAGTTCTATATCCGTGCGGGGAAGTTTTTTAAGTTTAAATATTTATAAAAAATATATATTTTTATTTCTTTTATAAATAATTAAAACAATTAAAATAGGAAAATATATCTAAAAACATTTATTTGGGAGAAAGAAAAGGAAATATTTCTTTAGGAGGAAGGTCAATATGCTTATGCCGCATCAATTTGCCTCCAAATTTTAGAAATGACAGATTTTTTTTTATTTTTTTATTTGTTTTAGCAATAAATGGAAAGCTTTATCATAGGTTTTGACAAAGTTTAGCAGAATATGCATCCAGTAGGATAGGAGGGCCAGCTAGCTGTGTACAATGAGACAAAGTGCCAATGATGGGGTAAACAATCAAGTAGGCATGCATATTAGTATCTAACGTCCCAAAAAATACATGCATATTCAAAAACATTTTTAAATTTAATTTCAATTAACGGCATTAACACTTTATCACTTCGAGATAGTCACACTTTAGTGACCGAGTATGGAAGGAATTTCTATAAAAGATCAGCAAGGGACATTAACTTTTGAAAGCAATTCAAACTAACCTTAGATCCAAGTCAAAGAAATATCAACATCCAGATTATGATTGGAAGCATCAAAGTATGGCGTATCATCACCATTTGGATCACCACATGGATAGCGATCATATTCAGGACCCAAAAGGCGATCATCCAATTCCCAAAAATAGTTGTTCTCGATAGTTTGTCACGATGAAAACTATTCAATAGGATCATTCTCATCATCAGCATTGAGAAAATCTTCTATCATATATTATATAGGTCCTGTTAAGAGCTAAATTAATGAAATTCGTGTCTGTGGAGGCTATTTCTAGCCTCTTGGACCTGCGGGCCCATCAAGGCCCTGTACGACTTATTTTTCGACCCATCTAGATGTCAGGGCTCCGGCCTTTAATTCATGTATCTTCGGACAGCTTCCGAACACGACATGGCAACCCAAGGCGTTCTAAGGTCTTCCAAGGGTGGTCTCCGGGCACCCCGAGCCTGTTCGGTTCAGGCTCGGCCTACCGAACAAGTTCGGCTCGAAGCACGCTACGACCCCATCTGCACAAGCTGCACCTCTAGGTACCAAGCACGCAGCACAGACTGCCGAACAGACCATCCGTGTGGCACCTCCCGACCAGGGAGAGTAGGGAAGCTCCTCACCTCTTAGCAACGGTTACTACGGCAACACCGCACACGCCCCACGATCTAGGGGAGCATTAACCGCAGGCCCCCTTAACGGGCGCCTCAATGGATAACTCCCCACTAAGGACGCCAACCGACGCGCCCTTTCAGGCATCATCAAACGGCAAGCACACCCAACCGTTTCAGAACCTTCGCCTATAAAAGGTACAGGTATACCCCATGCAAAGGTAACGCAACCCTGGCTATACACTTATACCTCCACGCGAGGCACACACTAGCGAATCCTCCTTCCTCAAGTCTCTTTACAGTCGTCTAACTTAGGCATCGGAGGGTTCCCCCCGGTTCTCCAACCGCCCCCCCCTGATCCAGTTCTGGTCTTGCAGGCTATCGTCCGCACCGGCGACCGTCTTCCTTCATCTCTCAGTGGAGGACCGTTTGGCTCCAGCCCAAATAGGAAAACACCACCACACTTTTGGCGCCGTCTGTGGGAAGCGACATCAGCCATGGCTCGCAGACGTTCCTCTCACCAGAACCCAGGTAGCAGGGCGACGAGGTCTCGACAGTCGTACGTGAACTCACATGACAGAGTCCCCCCTGTCGACGTCGTCGTAGCCCCCACCGGTGCAACATGTGATGTCCCTGCTGCTCTCATGCCAGCAACCGCACTGGAGATAGCGGAGCTCCGAGGACAGATGCATCATCTGGTAGGGATCTGCCAGGGCCTCCAGGCCCAATTAGCCGCACAGCTGGCCCTGACGATTCCCGCGCCACCGGAGCAGCACGCGGAATCGTCCCATCGACGATCCCGCGCCCCTCCAGCGCCACAGGAGCAACAAGCAGAATCACCCCGACGATCGCGCCGGGCTCTGTCGACGCGTCGGACACTGGAGCGGCAGGACAACCCGCCTCGCCGCTCCACAGTGGTCCCGCCTCCCTCGCGTTCTGTAACAGTACGGCAGTTTAGATCCGGGTTTATCGAGTCTATGTGTAGTGCTCTTGACCAAGAGATGGTCAATGGGCTGTTTTCGTGGTTTCTGTGCATATGGTGAGCAGTGTGGGCCGGTTATGCCAGCCCATTTGCACTGCTGGTTCACTGTCTGGAATCGCGACGGAGGAAGGCGACGCGATTATGAATGCGTCGGCCTTGCTAGATGCGATTCCAGGAACCGCCTCTGTGACACGTGGCACAGGTTTCCGTTTGGCGTCGGATAGGGGGGACGCGTTTAAAAGGTTTAAACACGGCGTTTGCCCTAGATGCGATTTTGATCAGAGTGTTAAAAGCTTCGTTTCGGACAGACAAAGCAGAGGATGCTCTGTCCGGCGCAAGGGAGATACTGTGAAGCTTCTCCGGTGAGGATTTCTGGCGATTTCGGCTTCTGGTGGTCCGTGCGGCGCGGGAACCACTCGAGGACGACACTCGGAGCGTGGGTGTGCTGTCGGCGAGGAGGTTTTGGTGTGCTTCAGTGTCTTCTTCCGGTAGGGAGACTTCCTACCTTGGTTTTTTGGTTTTAAAGCATGAATGGATTGGGGATTAAGGGATGGATCATGTATGGCTGGTTTTCCTTGTTAGGTTTAACCTATATATGGTTTTAATGGGTTGAATGATGTGTTTTGTTGTGGGTTTTCCCGTGGGGAAAAGTGGGTTCGGTCTGTGAGTTGAGCTCACAAATGAACTGGAGTCGCGTCGGATGTCCCCGCCGCGATTCGTTGAACACGTCGCATCGCGACGACGTGTTCTGCTTTCCGATGTGTCTGTTAAGTCGATCGTCTGGTCGCGACCTTGGGTCTGTCGCGTTAGCATGAAACGCGGTGTCAAGGTTGGACGTGACTATGTGTTGACCGAGGGTTTGACCGACTTGAGTTTAGTAGCGTCGTGTTGGGCCGACGCGACTTGGTCGCGTCACTAAGGCCTGTTGCAACAGCCTTTGGAATAGTGTCTGAAAGGGCCGACGCGACATGGTCACAACGCTTGGCCCTATTACGACAAGGTTTGGTATGGCGTCTAAACTGGTCGACGTGTTTTGTAAGGCGTCGACTGTCTTCGACGCGTTTTGACTTCTGTAGTCGTTCTATGTTGGGTGTTGGGCAGTGAAGGTCCTGTGTGGACCTAGCCCGGGTTTGTTAATGTTCTTTAAAGGCTGTGGTAATGTTTAATGAGTTATGTAGTATGAGTTGCCAAGGAGGTCACGGGGTGACCAATGACATGCAATGTTATATTCCAATATTGTTATGGTATGTTTATGCCTTGTGTTAAGTATGTTAAGGTATTAAGATAGGTGTTTAATGGTTAATGTGTATAAGTCTATTGTGTGGTCTTGCTGGTCATGTGATGACCCCGTTAATGAGTGGTAGTGTGTAGGACAGCTTGAGGGTCACAGGGTGACCGATGATAAGCCATTCCTTACACTTGAGTACTGTGAGTTGTGTATGTATTGGCGTTGGTTGGCTTGAAGGTCACATGGTGACCGTTGACAAGCTAAGCTTGACACTTGTATACCGAGGTTTATAATAAAGGATCGTATATCGTGGTTTGTGTGCTTACTGAGTCTGGTGGTCCGACGCCTATTATGGAATACCTCTTTAGTCGGTTACCCTAGCACCGGGTGCTTAGGACTTGTCCCGGTACCAGAGTACCATCGAGGTCTGTGTCGTCTTCTTGGACACCCTCCTCTTGCGTTGGAGTAGTACGTCCGGCTGAGGGGAAATATGACAGAGGACAGCGGCTTGTGTTTGTGAGTGTACGACCGTTTGTAGTCGCTCTTGGTTGGGGTACGGACACCAGTAGTCGACACTGGTCCCCAGCTAGTCCTGTTTCCAGTGCCTCACTTTAGGGTTCTCGGACGGAGCCCCTAAAGGTGTCAGGCTTGGGCCTGCGGGGTGTGTGACCTACTGGTTGTGGTAGTTAGTTAGTCTCTACTGTTCTTGGCTTGTTGTTGTGGAGCGACAGTTGGACCTTCTGTCCATGACTGCGAGACTAAGATGTAGTTCTTGTACTTTGTTGTCTGGGTTGGATACTGGCATCATGAATTAGTAGTTTGTTCCCATGTGGTGGCGTCATCTCCTTACCGACTCGTGTTTGACCACTAGTTGTGGTTTGTGTGTGAACTGCTGGTTAAGGTTATAATCGTGAAACCGTTAACCGTGGTGGTGTGCCCTGGAGGTGGCATAGTTCTATGGTTCAGTGTTGTACCTCGTGCTAGCAGGTACATGTACTCCTCGTGGGTAGACTTGTGTTGTGGTACGTGAGTACGACCTCAGCAGGTGTTGAGGTGAGACAGTACATACTGTGGAGGTCTTGTGGTGTGACCATCCACATGTTGTATGTTATTTATACTCGTACCGTATATTTCTAGTTATGATTTGGTATGTGGGTATTGGCTGGTCGTTGCCATACCCGATGCTTTGTGCGGCTGGTTTGCCTGTGAGACTGTAGCCTAGGCAGTGGTTTTCCGGTGAGGCTTATGGTCGAGGTAGTTTGGTTGTAGGGTGGGCTAGCGATGTTAAGCTATTCCTGTGTTTCCCTTTACTTTTCAAGGACCGAGGCTTAGCCGGTGTGTTTATGATTAGTTGTAGTTTAACATGCTTGTGTGTGCATGTTATGTTTCGGCTACCGATGTTGCCAGTGAGACCCCTTGGGGTTGAGGTCTCTTAGTGTTGTTGTTGTTTCATTGTGGGAGGTCCCTACTGAGCCAGTGACTTGTTGAGGCTCACTCCCTTACAGTCTGTTTCAGGTGTTGACCGACTTAGCAGGCGTTGGCTGACTTCAGCATGGTTTACGCAGAGTAGTGCAAACTTGTACCACCAGCAGTAGAGTAGTTGAGTCGTTTGAGCTTGTGCTCCCTCGGGGTATGCCCCATGTAGTTGTACTCTTTTATTGAACATGTAATATTGTAATTGTGGACGATTGTACATTGTGGTTTACAGTTATATACACTTGTACTTTCCTATGTTATATACTGTAATTATGGTCTTTTATATTCGCACTGGACACGTGTTAGTGATATCCCTTGCGAGACTTCGGTCCGATCGTGGGAGACGGATCTGGATATGGACCCTTATTGGGTATAAATATCCAGGGCCGTTATAGTTGGTATCAGAGCAATGGTCCAGTTAGAATATGGAAAGACATTGAAGGTACAATGTCCCAATACATGGATTAATGTCCACTGCTGGTAGTAAGTCTACGGTTTTACGTGATTTAAAATGATTTTCACGTAAATTTTTGTTATGTGAATTGTGTATTGGTTAGGCAGCTGTTGGTAGCAGCAGGAACCGAGATGATTAGTAAGAAATGCAGACTGTGAAAAGTGAAAGATTATGAAAAAGGTTGTGTGTAAACCTAGCGGATGTTGGAAATGGTAGAAAAATGGTAAGATTAGAGATATAAATTGAGTGGATATTCAGTGTGTCAGGGGCAAAGACAGAGATAAAGTAAGCTATGAGTAATGTATAATTAAAGATAATTAAGTGTATAAGTGATTGAGAACCTCAACAGAGGTGATCTTTGTGTTGAGATTTGTGCCAGATAATATCATGGAGTAGTTTGGTGAACAGTGTGAATAAGATGTAAGGGAAGATTTGTGACAAATGTATCAAGTGGATCAGCCCCAGATGAGAAAATGATAGTAGAGGAGCAATAGTTGTGGTAGCCATACCACATTAGTGTGTGTGATTAGCATTGGTTGTACCCGCGAGTTCGGGAATAAGAAGTGGTTATGAATAGTGCTGGTATAAAGAAATTGTGATAATAAAGATTTGCATAAGAAGGTGTCGAGGTGAATAGCTGAGCAAAGAAAGAGTAAATAGGGATCGGTGCACAGTAAAGTTCTTCTGAGAATTTAAAAGGAAATATATCAGCATGGTAGACGATAGTTTGTGGAGGTTCTGCAGAAGACTTTATTGAAAACTGCAGAATTAGTAATGATTAGAAGTTGTGTTTGGTTATGAAATCAGGCAGAGTAGATTATGGAATTTAAAAGAGATATGTTAGAGTTTGGCTGGGGCAGAACATGAATGGAAAGAAGATTAGATGGTAATAAGAATTACAATGTGAAGGATGTATCGAGGCTAATCAGTTAGTAAAGTGCTTCAGAGGAATACACCGCGGTTGTAATATTAGCAGTTGGTAGAATATGGACTAGAAAAAGTAAGAGAATGGAAGCAGATGAATGAGAAAATGATCAGAAAGGATTTGTAGATTAGTGTATAGAAAATGAGATTTTAAAGTAAGTAAAGGTATTTGTGGAAAACATTTATGAAGAAATGTAAAAAAAAAGGGCAGATCAGTTAAGGAATAGTGAATGTGGCCCAGTATAGAAGAATAGAATTAAAAGAGAGAAATGTGATGCAAATAATTGGAATGAATAAGCACAGAAAGAAAAGGGTGATCGGTTAATCAAGAAAAAGATTTAAGAAAATGTGGCATTTGTGTGCAAAAGAGTTAGTTAAGAGAGATATGGAATCTGTGCTGAGTGGCCAGCGTAGTATTATATGAGATAAGTAAGTGCAGAGTTAAGGCAATGAGAGCAGCATTTTGAAATAATGAAAAGGCAGTGAGAAAACTCAGCTAGAGAAGATGGTTAAAAGATAAGAAAAATGCAAGGCTAGCAAGATGTGCCAATAGTCTCGAGGTAGAATGCATAATTTAAAGATGAAGCACATATATATGGGATATAGAAAGAAAAGTAGATCAGCAAACTCCAGTGTTTCAGGCCAATGGCAGTTGATGGAGCAGAATAAGTAAAGAAATATGTGAAATGAGAATTGAGCCCAGCTAGGATTCGAATAATAATGAAAGTGGAAAGCAAGTAAAAATAGAAACGGAAACATAATTTATGAGAGATTGTGCCAAGTGGTTAGCATAATGAGAGTAGCGCAGCGGAAGCGTGGTGGGGCTATACCCCACAGGTTCATTTATTTGAAGGGGAATTGCAAAATTTTGGCACAATTGGGCGAGAAATTGAAAAATTTAAGAAAAATGAGTTAAAGAAATGTGAAGCAGAACAACATGAAAAGGCAGGAAAGTCAGAAATGACAGTGAGTTTTCCGTGAAAAGTTAGCAGTTAAATGTATAAAGGCAGAATAAAGAAAGATAAAGCACAGAACAGTAGGCAATGATAAACAGAAATGAAATGGCATCAGAAAATTTAAGAATAGAAAGAGGTTATGACATGGTAAGGCACTACAGTGGCACTGTGTTTAGTAAATAATTGGAGGAAGTAAAGCGGCCCAGAAAAGGATGTTGCAAGCACAACCAGAAAAGTGTGGAAGCAGGTTGAGTCCAATGAGATAAAGTGCCAACAGTAAGGTGGAATCGGTTACAGCCAGAAAGTAAAGAAAGAAAGGATCATACTAACTGGACAGAGCAAGTAAGGAAAATAAATAAAGAGAAAGAAAGGAAAGAGCAGAGCAGTTATGAAAGAGAAAGGTAAAGCCGGAAAGATATAAGAATGAACTGATCAAGGTAGTCCGTATGCAGTGATTTGAAAGGCAAGAGCAGCAAAGACTGTATCCTACTTGTTCTATTTACGACTTTGTTTCTTTTTAGGTGTTAGTCTGCTTTGCCGTGGTTTCGTCCTGAATGTCGAGGATGACATTTCTTTTTAGGTGTTAGTAATGTAACAGTACGGCAGTTTGGATCCGAGTTTATCGGGTCTATGTGTAGTGCTCTTGACCAAGAGATGGTCATGATGTTCAGTCTGTCCCCTTGTAATTTTAGTTAATTACATATTTATTTTGGTGATTAACAAAACCAAACAAAACCCTATCAAAAAGTTTTAACGCATACTTCATAAGTCTTAACGGTCAGTAGACCTGATATTCTATTCAGTGTATGCATGTGTGCTAGGTATCAAGCAGATCCTAGAGAATCTCATTTAATCTCTGTAAAAAGAATATTTAGATATTTAACTAGAACTCATGATTTAGGTTTGTGGTATCCAAAATCTTGTGAAATTAATTTAGTAGGATATTCTGATGCTGACTATGCTGGATGCAAAGTAGATAGAAAAAGCACCAGTGCTTGTTGTCAATTTCTTGCAGGGTGTTTGATATTCTGGTCCTCAAAGAAACAAAATTCAGTGGCATTGTCTACAGCTGAAGCTGAGTACGTGGCTGCTGGAAGTTGTTGTACACAACTCCTATGGATAAAGCAACAACTTGAGGATTTCGGACTAAATATCAAATCAATTCCACTACTGTGTGACAACACCAGTGCTATCAATCTCACCAAAAAACCAGTCCAGCATTCAAGAACCAAACATATTGAGGTTAGATATCATTTTATTTTTGATCATGTAGCAAATGGTAACATTGAAATATCTTTTATTGACACAAATGGTCAGTTAGCAGATATTTTCACAAAAGCCTTACCCGAGGAGAGATTTACGTCTCTTAGAAGGGAATTGGGCATGTGTAATTTGTGAAGAGAATTCTGTTTAAAACTGGCATATAAATTTTCAGAATTAAGTAAGTTTTCCCTCCATGGCTTTAAGCAAAAGTAATCTAAATTATCTTTTCGGGCCGCTCTCTTTCTGAAGTTTGTTGAGGTTGGTCAAACTTATTTGTTGTTTTCTGCCACCTCTTGGCACTTTGCTTTTCGGTAAAACCTTTATTTAACCCCAAAATCAATGTGAAAACGATTCATCTCCTACCTTACACCATTTTTTCCTCTTTTGTCTGGTTGCCTGAGCCGATGACCTAACAACTTTGACATCGACTCTCTGCTAATTTGAAGCTTCTCTCTTCTTCCCGCGAAGAATTTCTCTCCTCTTTCCATCTCAACCCTCCATAAAATCTTCCACACCCAAAGTCCATGGCATCGTGCATCGTCTCCGGCAGTTTGGGTGGCTACAGCGCTGAGTTCCTATCGGCCGAGCAGCAGGAAAGGTTTACTTTCGTGAAGACCAGGAAAGGTTTACTTTCGTGAAGACCAAGCTTTGTGGGAATAAGGCGGTAGATGTTGCGGATCTTGAGAAAAATGGTATGATCAGTGTAGTAGCCGCTATGAGAAGGATGCAGTGGATGGGAATCACCACCTTCTCTGAGGTAAGCTATCCGGACCTCGTGAAGGCGTTGTATGTGTGCTTGAGAACAGAGGCAGATGGGTCCTTGATTTCATCTGTCAAGGGAACCCAAATCAGAATTGATCATGAAGTTTTGAAGACCCTGTTTGATGTGAGCACGTCTGGTCATAGTGGAATCCACTCAGTGGACACCCAGGCAAAGGGTCTAGGTATTATTGGTTCAGAATTTAGACTGAAAGATGGCAAATTGAATATCAATCAGTTGAATGCCTTCAATCGCCTTCTGCACTTCGTAGTCTGTCAAATTCTTGTTCCCAGAAGTGCTACTTTCTCAACATGCACCAAGGCAGACTCTGATATGATGTTTTGGGCCGTTCAGAACCAAGAAATCAACATGGCCGAAGTAATGATGGAAAGAATGAAGTTTGCCCGTGATCAAATCTGGGATACCAAGAGTAAGCTTAATGTATCCCTGCCTTATGCTCATTTGCTCACCAAAGTTTTTCAGCACTTTGGAGTAGATGTTTCTGGCGCCGTTGTAGAGAAGATGGGCCAAGCAATTAGGTCCCGAAATCTAAGGAAGAGTGGCTTTTCTGTGGTCAACAGAGTATGGACCAAGACCTCAGTATCTAAGGGTGAACCCATCCTAGGGGAAGCCCAAGTCATTCAGCTCGAAGCAGTAGCAGTAGAGTCAAAGGGTCCTTTAACAGTTGCAGATCAAGCAGCAGAAGAGGCCGTAGTGCCTAGAGGTTCACAGGAAATAGCTGCCGTCAGAGAAGTTGAATTGGCAACTCCAATAGATCAAGAAAATGTAGCAGCGGTAGATTCTGTCAGAAGTTCAGAGGATCCTCTTCCCAACTCCTCTATGGCATCTGTACTCCGTCAAGTGTTAGATTCCATTCACTCCTCTCTAGTGATTCAAAACACTGATGGGAGTTCGGTTGATCAGGTTGTGGCATCTGGCCACATTGAAGATTCAGTTTTAATAGATGCTCCCATTCAGGGGGAGCAAGAAAGAATTGTGGAGGAGGCTCCTGTTCAGGGGGAGCAAGATATTGAGAATGAATAGCATTTTGAAGCTCCAATAGAGGTCGAGGAGCAAGTGGAAAAGGGAAGCCCCAGAAAGAAAACTGCTCACCAAAGGCAGAAGAAATTTTTAAAGAAGATGAACTTAAAGCCCATCTTGAAGAGATTGAATGATCAAGGTGCAGTCCTGGACTCAGTGCGGTCAGCTGTGAGTTCTGTCTTTGAGCGCCAGGCAT
This sequence comes from Colocasia esculenta, assembly GCA_014218235.1. Taxonomy (NCBI): domain Eukaryota; kingdom Viridiplantae; phylum Streptophyta; class Magnoliopsida; order Alismatales; family Araceae; genus Colocasia; species Colocasia esculenta. The sequence goes on along the minus strand of CM024763.1, from coordinate 40,235,106 downwards.
CCTTGTCAAATGACATTTTCAAACGAATGTTGCCATGAAGTGGTTCAATAAGGAGCTGAGTTCTATGAAGGTGATGCTGTCTGAGGTTTTGAAGGCAGTAGGGCCCAAAGATCCTACACCTCAAGAGCGTGAGCCTTCAGGGCCAAGTGAAGATAATGCAGGGCCATCTGGGCAAATCAGTGTTGATCTTGTAGAGCTGCCATCAGGGCGTTCAGTTGTTGCTCCAGCAGGGCCATCAGGGCCAAGTGTCGAAGTTCAGCCCTCTGAAAAGTTGCCTAGTGAAGATTTTGATTTGTGTCAGGAGTCTGGGCCGGAGAAGGAGTCACTTAATCCAGTGGAACCAGTAACTGAAAGCGCAGACCAGGCTGTAGCTCCTGAGCCCCCTGCCTCTTCTTCTCTTCCCACTCTAGCTGCTCCCTCTCCACCATCCTCTTCCATTGCACCTCCAGCTCCAACCACCTTTAAACGACCTCGTCCAAGATCTGTTTCCTCTCCCCAACCATTTCCCTCTCAACTTGCCTCATCTCCTGTTTCTTCCACCATTGTTCCCTCTCCACCATCTTCCCCTCAGATTCCACCAGCATCCTCTTCCGCTGGGCCATCTTCTTCTTCTGGTCCTTCCTCTTCAGGACCATCTGCTCTCCCTACCATAACTCCTGCTTCTATCTTCAATCCACCTACACCTCCCTATTTTATTACCATCATTCCTGAGGGTGCCCAACTCACTCAGGTTGAAATCCAGGATATCAAGGATGAATTTGAGGTAGTAATACTTCATTCAGTCCTGGCTGTTGGCACCCACACTCACAGGACAGGATCTTCTAGTCCTGTCTCTAAAAAGAGGAGACTCACCTCCACTCATCCTATCTCCTCTGATCTTTGTTATCCTCCCCTTTGGTTTTCCCTTTCTATCTCCAATAAGCAGAAACTTATCTATGAAGAATATCTTCAAAAGGTAGTTTTTGCCCACATTTTTGGCCTTCCCTTCCAAAATCTCTCTGATCATCTTGCCACCATCTTTCCTTACACCCATCTCTCTAAGGCTCAACAGTCAAAAATTTTCTCCATGACTGAAGCCAAATCTGAAGAGCAGTGGGCTCGGAGCAATAGAGATCTGTATAGTCAATTCCGTCGGGTTCAAGTGTTACGTCGCGTGCTTTTCGGATCCATGCGGATCATGTGCATTGTGGTTGTGGCGGCCGTTGTGAGGCCAGTGTGAGTTGGGTGTGTGGAATGCATGGTGTGATTGCGTAGCTTGAGCAGGTGAAGAGCAGGGTGGGTTCTGAAATGAAACAGAACCAGTTGCTGTTCTGTTGGAGTTGGCGGCCAAGGGGTGGTCGTTGACTGTTGGCGTCCAGGTTCATGGACGTTTACTTCATGAACTTGGCGGCAGTAGTTGTGGACGTTTATTCTGGCGGTGCATGTGGGCGACAAGGGGGTTGACGCCAACCTGTCAGTTCAGCAGGTTATATGTTCACCCGAGGGCAGCTCTCTCAGCTCACCCTCTTTCCCTCTTGCCCCAGCTTCACGCCCTGGTGTTTCTGAAGGTTCTAGAAGGTACCGAGGAGTAGTTGGACAATCGTGGGACGCGCGGCGTCGCCGAATTGCGCGAGGAAACGTCGCGGCGTGGTGCAATTCGCGTGGGAGCTCGCGGAGGGCTCGGCGTAAACCGGGGAATTGCGGGAGATTCTAACGTGTTCTGAGGTAGGGGATGAACCCTGGTAGCTCCGTAGAAACATTAAACACACCATAACTACTTGAACCAGCATGATAATCCATGTTTGGATAGAGTTGCACCATAAGGGATAATGGGTGGTTTGTGTAGTTTAATGTGTAAAACATGTTATAATTGGGTTGTATTGGGTTCTGACATGCTAGAGGGTATGCATTTGCACGTTTTTCAGTAGTTAGAACAGTTAGAAAACCCGCAGGACCGGATTAGGGTTTCTGCAGGGTTTAAGGCCGGGGAACTTGGCGTCAACATCGTTTGCCGCCAAGATCTTCAGCCATGAGGTTGACGGCCAGGGACCTTGCCGTCTACTTCCTATAAGCAGCAATCGATGTGGCCGCCTATTCATATATGAACAGAAATGGCTATTTATGGTGTTTTATCGATAATGCGTGAATGTTAACGTATGAGGTGCACCGAGTGCACTTGGTTTACGTGTTTAGCATACAAGGTATGCTGACAGTTGTTTACTGCGGTGACTGCGCATTGTGTACGCAAGTCAGTTGGGTTCACATATAGTGGGCCAGTGGTTACTTGTGGTTTACGTGAGGTTTCACGTGGTTTGTGTGTGACGTGCACGTGGTTTTGTGTACGTGGCGAGTAGTACGACGCCTACCGTGGTTACCTCTCCAGTTGGGTGCCCCAGGTTCTTTGTGAGCTAGGCTGTTAGCTCGGGGCTTTGTCCCGGTACTTGTGTTGTACCGTCGAGGTCTGTGTCGTCTGACCTGGACACCCTCACTCTTGTGTTAGAGTTGTACGTCCGGCTGAGGGAAAGACGACAGTGGGACAGTGACAGTTGTGGTTGTTTTTAGTCACTTGTAGCGCGCTCGTAGTTGGGGGTACGGACACCAGTAGACGTACTGGACCCCAGCTAGTCCTTTACCAGTGCCTCACTCTAGCGAGCCCAGGCCAGGGTCTCTGGAGGTGCCAGGCATGGGCCTGTGACCGTGTGGTTTGCAGGTTGTGGTGGTTTAGTTGGTCTCCACAGTTGTTTGACCTTTTTACGTGGAGCGGCAGCTGGACCTTTCGTCCGTGGCTGCGAGACTGAGAGGTGGACCTGTGTTAGTTTGTCTGAGTCAGTTTCTGGTGTCGCGAACCAGTTTACGTGGCTCGTGTTGGCTGTCTCTACTTTGGCTTGTACACCTGTTTGGGTTTGCCGTTTAGTTACTACAGTTGTTTCTCGTAGTCGGAAGACGGTGAGTAGCTTTACAGCTTTACTTACTTGCTTAGCTGTTTTATATATTGTTGGTACTGTTTACTGTTTCGTACCTGTGGTTTGTGGTTTGTTCGGCTTTGGGGGAGTTCCCTACTGAGCCAGTGACTAGAGAGGCTCACCCCTACCCCCACAGGTGAGGGCGAGGAGGACGTTTCCCGTCCGACGTCCAGTTCTGGGCCGCGTCGTAGCGGAGCAGGGTCTGTACCTCCAGCAGAGTAGTACTTCAGCAGTGTAGCCTTGTAGTTTTGTAGTTGTTTACTTTCTTTTGTTGTACCTCGGGGTATGCCCCAAACTCTTGTACCTTTACAGTTTTAATGGAGTATGGCTATGTAAATTGTGAAAAAAAAAATTATATATGAAATGTGGTGTGTTCCTTTATGTTTACACGGACTGTGGTTTGGTTTCCCTTGCGAGGCTTCGGCCCGTTCGCGGGAGGCGGACTCGGATCGAGTGCGTTATTGGTTTAACGGGCTTGGCCGAGGCGTTCCGTCACATCAAGCTACCAGATATCCACCTAGGGCAGCTCCTCTTCCCCTTTCTGAGTGGTTCCAGATCCATCACAAACATCTGTTTGGCCTCTTCATTCAGAAAGAGATCAAGTTTATCCGGCAGTATCAAATGTACAACAACTACTGCTATGTAAATTGCCTCCCTGAATCTCAGCTGGGTTAATTTTGTGCAGCTATCAGGGCTCTCAGTTCAGGCATAACTTCGGACTCCCTTACCGTTGATTTTGCTACCCTAGTCATTCCAGATGTAGTGTTCCTTCCCCCTCTCCATGCCCTGATCATGGATTCTTCTGTGGGGACACTTATCTTTGAGCGAGCTACAAGGGTAATGGCCAGGTTATTTGTGCAAGATGGCCGTGACCTATCTTTTCCCAGATTTGTCTTCAAGCAATACCTTCAGGGGCATATCAAGGCAGACGTCCTGGCTCCCATTCTCTCTGAATGTGAGCGGCTGTCTCTAGCAGATTGGACGAAGCTCTATCCCTTGTCTGCTCGGCAGCTAGGCGATCTAAATGCCTCTCAGGCCAGCTCCAATCAACCTCCCTTGTCTCCTAGTGAATTTTTGGATGCCAACTCTCTTCACCTCATCCGAGATTCCTATCTGACCTAGGTCGAAAGATACAAGGTTTTCTTTGATTTAAAGAAAGAGCTTAGGTTGCTTAAGATTGACTATCCCCTCAAGATTGAAGCCTTTCTTCGGTTTGCTAGTTTTGGGTCCTTCTTAACCTACAAGTTAGCCCTTGGTAGTACTAAGTATGGGGATTTCATTTCAGATCAAAGGCAGCTTCATATCAAAAGGATGGCTCCCACCATGGGACCCTCCTATCAAATTGAAATTGGGGCCTTTCAAGCTTTTTTTGAAGAGCAGGAACGCCAGGCACTCCCTGTCATCAGGCGCTTTGGCTCCTTGTTATCCCCAGCTCATTATTTATCTATAAATCCTCAAAACTGATCAATATATTTTGGTTGTCTGCCCTTCCATCTTTTCTTTTCATTCTTTGTCTCAGATTATCTTTTTGCTTAATGACAAAAAGGGGGAGAAAAATACTTAGCATGTCTGAAATACATTCCGCAAATATTCATATTGTCTGAAATACATTATGCAAATATTCAGATTCTTTATTCATGCTTATTGTTAAGTTTTGTCATCACCAAAAAGGGGGAGATTGATGTTCAGTCTGTCCCCATATAATTTTAGTTAATTACATATTTATTTTGGTGATTAACAAAACCAAACAAAACCCTATTAAAAAGTTCTAACACATATTTCATAACTCTTAAGTAGAGGAAATATACCAAGGTCAAACAAACCAATATTGATAAGTATTACCTTTCTGAAGCTTTAATCTTCTCAAGATCATATTTCTCTAAGTCCACATCGACTCCTGTTGAAAGTCACAACGATTTCCTTATGTGTGTATAGATTTCAATAGAGCTATAACGATTTCTTTATAAGACTGAAATATCATAGTGTTACAAACAAGTCATTTCCGTAACGATTCCTTAAGTTGTCGCAACGATTCCTATAGAACTCGTAACGACTTGCCCGTCATAACGATTTCTTAAGTTATCGCAACGATTTCTTTAGAACTCGTAACGACTTGCCCGTCGTAACGATTCCTTAAGTTATCGCAACGATTCCTTTAGAACTCGTAACGACTTGCCCGTCATAACGATTTCTTAAGTTATCGCAACGATTTTTTTAGAACTCGTAACGACTTGCCCGTCGTAACTATTCCTTAAGTTATCGCAACGATTTCTTTAGCGCTCATAACGATTTGCCTTGCGCAACGATTTCTTTAGAGCTCATAACGATTTGCTTCGCGCAACGATTTCTTTAGCGCTCATAACGATTTGCCTTGCACAACGATTTCTTTAGAGCTCATAATGATTTGCTTCGCGCAACGATTTCTTTAGCGCTCATAACGATTTGCCTTGCACAACGATTTCTTTAGAGTTCATAACGATTTCTTCGTTGAACACATCGACTTGCTTTCCATAACGATTTGTTAAGTGTTCATAACGATTTCTTCGTTGAACACATCAACTTGCTTTCCATAACGATTTGTTAAGTGTTCATAACGATTTCTTCGTTGAACACATCAACTTGCTTTCCATAACGATTTGTTAAGTGTTCATAACAATTTTTTCGTTGAACACATCGACTTGCTTTCCATAATGATTTGTTAAGTGTTCATAACGATTTCTTCGTTGAACACATCAACTTGCTTTCTATAACGATTTGCCCTCTATAATGACTTGTTGGTTTTCATAACGATTTCTTCAGTAACACTTGATCATAACGATTTCATAAGTCATATAGACAACGACTTTATGGTTTATATCGACTTGACATTTATCTTATCTCTTAAAGCATTGAATAGTCAAAGTCTTCTCTTACTTATCTGACTGCTATGCATTTAATGAAGATAGAACGTATCTCTGCATGCATGCAGATGATATCTTTTCTTTATGTGCACATTCTGTCAACATCTTTTAGAACAAGCTATTTGGCATTGCTATTTTGGTGAATATTCACATCAACGTCTTCTGACATCAAAAGACAGTCTAGCTGTCTACTGTTCTAGCATTTAATATGTGCAGGGTCCTAAAGATATTTTGTTATACAACGTTGGACCATATAGACGCCAGAAGACCCTATCTCTTTGCGTGCTCAAATGGATAAAAGATTGTTGACTAGAAGTTTCCAAATGTCAAGCAGTCTAACGTCTACCAAACAAAGAGACAACGGTTACTTCAACGACTACATTTCAAATTGGACATATAAATTCAAGATAGTAGCTCCAGAAGATGGACAATTTTTGAATACGACAAGCATTGCAGATCTTCTGAAAGAATTCGAGAGCCAAGAAGTCAATTCCAGTATGTCTTTAGCTCTTTGCTCTCTATGCTATAATAGAAATCCTAAGAGAGACAGTATAGTGCTGAGAGAGTGCCTTGTCTAGATTATTTGCTCTCAGTGCTAGTAGCTTCAGATCTTGACTTGCTAAAGCTTGATCTAGGGGCTTGAATTCCTGCTTATTCTTTTTGTGTTGTGGTTCCCTTCTGTTGTGAAGGAAGACCTGGTGGGGAGCCAGGGTGTTTGTTCCCTTCTGTTGTGAAGGAAGACCTGATGGGGATCCAGGGTGTTGTAGTTCCCTTCTTGTGAAGGAAGACCAGCTGAGCTAGGTGTTGTTTTGTCCATAGGGGACTGTACCCTAGTTAGTGGAATCCTGAGTTGTTGCTCAGGGACTGGACGTAGGACTCCTAAGGAGAGGAGGTCTGAACCAGGATAATTCCTTGTGTTGTGTGATTGCTCATTGTGTGTTTGTCTTTTATACTAACTTTCTCTAACCTTCATCAAAGAACATCTTTGTGTGAATGTTGTAAGTACAGGTACTAATCAAGTAAAATTTTAAAAGATCCATTCACCCCCCTCTGGGCTCGTCAACTGGGCAACAGGTCAATGGAATGTTTTTGTTGTTTCTGTGCACATGGTGAGCAGTGTGGGCCGGTTATGCCAGCCTATTTGCACTACTGGTTCACTGTCTGGAATCATGACGGAGGAAGGCGATGAGATTATGAACACGTCGGCCTTGCTGGATGCGATTCTAGGAACCACCTCTGTGACAAGTGGCACGAGTTTCCGTTTGGCGTTGGACAGGGGGACGCATTTAAAAGGTTTGAACGTGGCATTTGCTATGGACGTGATTTTGATCAGAGTGTTAAAAGCTTCGTTTCGGCCAGGCAGAGCAGAGATGCTCTGTCCGGCGCAGAGGAGATGCTGTGAAGCTTCTCTGGCGAGGATTTTCGGTGATTTCAGCTTCTGGTGGTCTGTGCGACGCGGGAACCACTCGAGGACGACGCTCGGAGCGTGGGTGTGCCGTCGGCGAGGAGGTTTTGGTGTGCTTCGGCGTCTTCTGCCGGTAGGGAGACTTCCTACCTTGGTTTTATGGTTTTAAAGTATGAATGGATTGGGGATTAAGGGATGGATCATGTATGGGTGGTTGCCTTGTTAGGTTTAACCTATATATGGTTTTAATGGGTTGAATGATGTGTTTTGTTGTGGGTGTTCCCGTGGGGAAAAGTGGGTTCGGTCTGTGAGTTGAGCTCACAGATGAACTGGAGTCGCGTCGGATGTCCCTACCGCGATTCGTTGAACGCGTCGCATCGCGACGACGCGTTCTGCTTTCCGATGTGTCTGTTAAGTCGGTTGTCTGGTCGCGACCTTGTGGTCTGTTGCGTTAGTGTGAAACGCGGCGTCAAGGTTGGACGCGACTATGTGTTGACTGAGGGTTGAGTTTAGTAGCGTCGTGTTGGGCCGACGCCACTTGGTCACGTCACTAAGGCCTGTCGCGACAGCCTTTGGAATAGCGTCTGAAAGGGCCGACGCGACATGGTTGCGGCGCTTGGCCCTGTCGCAACAATGTTTGGTATGGCATCCAAACTGGTCGATGCATTTTGTAAGGTGTCGACTGTCTTCGATGTGTTTTGACTTTTGTAGTCGTTTTGTGTTGGGTGTTGGGCAGTGAAGGTCCTGTGTGGACCTAGCCCGGGTTTGTTAATGTTCTTTAAAGGCTGTGGTAATGTTTAATGAGTTATGTAGTATGAGTTGCCAAGGAGGTCACGGGGTGACCAATGACAGGAAATGTTATATTCCAATATTGTTATGGTATGTTTATGCCTTGTGTTAAGTATGTTAAGGTATTAAGATAGGTGTTTAATGGTTAATGTGTATAAGTCTATTGTGTGGTCTTGGCGGTCATGTGATGACCCCATTAATGAGTGGTAGTGTGTAGGACGGCATGAGGGTCACAGGGGTGACCGATGATAAGCCATTCCTTACACTTGAGTACTGTGAGTTGTGTATGTGTCGGTGTTGGTTGGCTTGAAGGTCACATGGTGACCGTTGACAAGCTAAGCTTGACACTTGTATACCGAGGTTTATAATAAAGGATCGTATATCGTGGTTTGTATGCTTACCGAGTCTGGTGGTCTGGCGCCTATTCCGAAATACCTCTTTAGTCAGTTACCCTAGCACCGAGTGCTTAGGCCTTGTCCCGGTACCGGAGTACTGTCGAGGTCTGTGTCGTCTTCCTGGACACCCTCCTCTTGCATTGGAGTAGTACGTCCGGCTGAGGGGAAAGACGACAGGGATAGCGTCTTGTGTTTGTGAGTGTACGACCATTTGTAGCGCGCTCTTGGTTGGGGGACGGACACCAGTAGTCGACACTGGTCCCCAGCTAGTCCTGTTTCCAGTGCCTCACTTTAGGGTTCTCGTCCGGAGACCCTAAAGGTGTCAGGCTTGGGCCTGGGGGGTGTGTGACCTGCAAGTTGTGGTGGTTAGTTAGTCTCCACTGTTCTTGGCTTGTTGTTGTGGAGCGGCAGTTGGACCTTCTGTCCGTGACTGTGAGACTAAGAGGTAGTTCTCGTGCTTTGTTGTCCGGGTTGGATACTGACATCATGAACCAAGAGTTGGCCAGACGCCTCTGCCCCGTCGTTGATCTGGAGCGTCGCATGGACGCGATGGTCCAAAGGGCAGAGGGCAAGACTACGGTGGATGAAGACCTGAACTTCCGCTCCCCGTTTACCGTGGAGATCCTGGAAGCCCGGGTCTCACCGAAGCTACCACTGCTTACCATCGCTCCCTACGATGGCACTTCCCACCCCGCTGATCACATCCACGGCTTTGAGTCGCACATGGTGTTCCACGGAGCATCAGACGCGACCAAATGCCGGGCCTTTCCGGACACCCTAAAGAAGACTGCTCGGGCATGGTTTGAATCCCTCCCAGTGGGCTCCATCTCCTCATTCCACCAGTTGAAGAAGTACTTTCGAGACAACTTCCTGGGTGGAAGATCGCAGCCGCGCACTATGGCTTCTCTTATGTCTGTTCGGCAGAGTAAGGGCGAAGCACTCTGGGACTATGTCAAAAGGTTCCGGGCTGAAGCGCTCCACATTCCACGCCTCGACGTCCCCTTAGCCACCAGTGCCCTCATCCAGGGCACTCGTGATGGTTTTCTCTAAAGGACGCTGGGGTCCAGCAGCCCTCCACCCTCGCCGAGCTCCTTTCCACCGCCCAGCGACATGCTGCATGTGAGGAGAGCCTGGCAGCCGGTCGAGCAGAGCAGGGTGAGCAATCGGACAAGGAGAGGCCTTCTAACAACGGTTCCGACCGTGATCGAAGAAGGGCCTGCGCAACAGAGATTCACCGCACCGACCACGCCCCTTCACGAGTACACCCCGCTTACCGTGGCTCCCGAACAGATCCTAGCCGAAATCCGGGATGAGTAGTATGTTTGGTGGCCACCGAGGATGCGCTCTGATTCCTGCAGGCGCAACCAGGACAAGTACTATTGCTTCCACCGCGACCACGACCATGACACCTCTGAGTGCCTCTAGCTCATGGATTAGATCGAGTCCTTGATCAAGCGTGGATACCTTGGATGGTATGTGCGCCGCAATGAAGACCACCCCAGACGCCGAGAACGGACCCCCCGAGCAGCCCATCAACAACGAGCCTAATGGGCAGGAGATCAACGTGATCGCGGGAGGTTTCGGCGCAGGCGGAGAAAGCAACCAAAGCCGATACGACTACGCTCGGCAAGTACACTTGGTGGATAGGCCTCCGGCGCCTCGCCCCACCCCCTATCCCCCCAGTCCTGACCACGCACGGTCCGAGGAGGCTATAACCATCTGGACGAAGATCTTGTAGGAGTTTCCACTCTGCACACTGATGCGTTGGTCGTTTCGGCCACCATCAATCATTGTACCGTTCGCCGAATTCTAGTGGATAATGGAAGTGCCCCAGATGTGTGGCTTACAATTGTTTTTTTGCTTATGGGTTTGAAGACCGACCAGCTCACCCTATTAGAGTCGCCTCTGTTCGACTTCTCAGGGGTCTCGGTTCAACCTATGGGCCGAGCGCGCCTCCAATCATGCTTGGGCAGGCTCCGAAGAATGTTACCAAGATGGTAGACTTCTTGGTTATCCGAAGCATGCCCGGATACAACGCCATCCTCGGCAGGGGCCTGGTTGGATGAATCAAGGTAGTACCTTCGTCTCTCCATCAGAAGATGAAGTTCCTCACCTCGAGTGGCATCGGCGAGTGCTTGGTAATCAGCGCGAGTCGCGACGGTGCTATGTCCTCTCTCTGAGAGACAAACAGCCCCTCGCGGCTCCGAAAGCCATACCCCCACCAGCCGATCAACCTTCCACCAGCAGGGGAACTCCTGCCGAGGACCTACTTCCTATTCAGGTGGACGACGACCCCGAACACGTCCTTTATATTGGTACACTACTGCCAGAAGCCAACATCAGCGCTATAAGGCTTTCCTGCTAGCCAATTGGACGTGTTCGCGTGGTCCATGAAGATCTGCTCGGTATTTCTCTGGAAGTGATAGTGCATCATCTATGACTAGACCCAAAAGTGCCTTTGGTTTAGCAAAGGCGAAGACCTGTCAATCGCAAATGGCAGACCGTGATCCAGGATCACGTGATCAAAAGCCGAACTGTTGGGCTCTTCCGGGAAGCTCAATGCCTAAGATGGATCTCAAACGTAGTCCTCGTACGTAAAGCCAATGGCAAATGGCGAGTGTGCGTGGATTACAAGGATCTCAACAAAGCCACGCCCAAGGACAACTTCCCTTTGCCGCACATCGACCAGCTGGTGGACGCCACATCCGGACATGAGCTCTTCAGCTTTTTAGATGCTTATTCTCATTACCACCAGATCAGTATGCATCCTCCGGACCAGGACGCCACCACGTTCGTCACTGACCTTGGCCTCTACTGTTTTACAAGAATGCCTTTTGGTCTGAAGAACGTAGGCGCGACATACCAGCGGCTGGTCAACAAGATGTTCGAGCAGCAAATTGGGTGTAATATGGAGGTCTACGTCGATGATATCCTAGTCAAAACGCTCTCGAGCACCGAACACATCACCGACCTCCAAGAAACCTTAGCAACTCTGCGAAGGTACAATATGAAGCTTAATCCCTCGAAGTGTGCGTTCGGGTAAGTTCATCGGTTTCCTCATTTCTAACAGAGGAACAGAGGCTAACCCCAAAAAAATTCGGGCCATACTAGAGATGAGCAGTCCTAAGACAGTGCGCGACGTCCAGCGGCCACTAGATGTCCCCGCGCTCAACCATTTCATGTCCGAGCAGCATAAAGGAGTTTTTAACTTCTTCAAGTTGCTGCAAGTCCCCAAAGGCACCTCACAGCAAGGGGGCATGTACGGTGGACCGAGGACTGCGAAGCAGCCTTCACTGAGCTGAAGGCGTATCTGGCAGCCCCACCTGTTCTCTCAAACCTGTGCTCGAGGAGCCTTTGTTCGTATACCTTTCGATCACCGAACACTCCATCAGCGCGGTGTTGATTAGGGAAGAGGCAGTGGCACAACATCCTGTCTACTATATCAGCAGGGTCCTTCAAGAGGTTGAAAGAAGGTACCCTCGAGCAGAGAATCTCGCTCTCGCACTAGTAACAACTACACGGAAGCTCAGACCTTACTTTCAGGCCCATTCGATCATGGTTCTCACCGACCAGCCGTTGAGGCTTATTCTTCAGCGCCCAGAGGCTTCCAGAAGGCTTATAAAATAGGCCATCGAGCTTGGCGAGTTCGACATCAGCTATCATCCAAGGACGGCCATCAAGGCGCAGGCGTTGGCAGACTTCGTGGCGGAATGTACTCTCCCGACCGAGCAAGATCCCCCATTGGTGGACGAGCCCCCATGGGAGCTCTACGTCGACGGATCATCTTGTGTCACAGGAAGTGGAGCAGGCCTAGTGCTTACTTCCCTGGAAGGTCTGGAGTTTCAGTACGCCCTCAGGTTCCGCTTCACCGCCTCCAACAACGTAGTTGAGTACGAAGCACTTTTGTCCGGAATCCGAATGGCTAGGCACCTTGGAGCACTTTGACTACGGGTTTTCAGTGATTCACAGTTGGTCGCCAACTAGGTGAATGAACACTTTGAAGCAAGAGAGCCCCGCATGGCGCAGTACCTCCAGCAGGTCAAGAGCCGAACAGAGGGCCTCCTCTACTTCGAAGTTATACATGTCCTACGAGAGCAGAATGCGCGGGCCGATGCACTCGCCAAGCAGGCGTTCTCAGATGACATCGCCCCCTCTCGCTCCATGTTCATAGAAGAGCTTGCTTCACCAAGCACTGAAGTAGATGTAGCAGCTATTGAGGCTAGCCCTCCAGTGCCAAGCTGGATGGATCCCCTCATGGCCTATCTGCTTCGCGGAGAGCTTCCGCCCGACCAAAGTGAGGCTCGCAAGATCAGGCTATGCTGCCAAAAGTTCACTCTCATTGAAGGCCATATGGATAGACGATCCCTCTCAAGACCTCTTCTGCGGTGCCTTAGCCCCATAGAGGCAACACCGGCCATCGAAGAGGTCCATGAAGGCCTGTGCGGAAGCCATTTGGGGGGCAAAACATTGGCGAGTAGCATTCTCTGAGCAGGGTTCTGGTGGCCTTCTTTGTAAAAGGACTACATGTCCTACGCCAGGAAGTGTCCAGAGTGCCAGAAGTTCGGACAGCTCATCAAGCAGCCGGTCGAGCAGCTGCACACCCTGTTTGAACCACGTCCTTTCACCAGATGGGAAATTGACATCTTGGGTCCTTTCCCAGAAGCTCAAGGGCGGAAGAAATTCCTGTTCATCGCCATTGACTACTTCACTAAGTGGATCAAGGCTGAACCTGTTGCGGCAATCACCGACCAGACCGCATGGAAGTTCGTATGGAAGAACATTCTTTGTCGGTTTGGCGTCCCAAAGGTGATCACATCCGACAACGGGAAGCAGTTCGACTGCACATTCTTCAAGCACAAATGCTCCGAGCTCGGTATCTACAACCACTTCACTTCAGTAGCGCATCCCCAGGCAAACGGTCTGGTTGAAAATGCCAACCAAACACTGTTGCACGGGATATGCACAAGGGTTGAAGCTGCAGGAGGTTCTTGGATTGAAGAGCTCCCCAACGTGCTGTGGTGCCACCGAACAACTGCTCGGGTGGCCACCGGAGAGACCCCCTTCCACTTGGCTTATGGTACAGAAGCTATCGTGCCCTTAGAGGTGGCTCTCCCCACTATTCGAACAACACACTTCGACGAGGCGGCTAATAACCATGCGCTCAGGGAAAACCTAGACATGCTCGGCGAACGCCAAGGCGACGCCAGCATCAGGCTAGTCTCCTACCAATAGCGACTCGCGTAAGACTACAACTCCCGAGTTCGGGAGCGGCGCTTCTTCGAAGGTGACCTTGTTCTATGCCGTTGCTCGGCATCGATCCCCGAAGAGCAATCGGAAAACTCGCCCCGAAATGGGAAGGACCTTATCAGGTAGCCCAGGTTTTGAAAAGGCTCCTACAAGCTGACTACTCCTAGTGGTGGAGCCATACCTAGGACCTGGCACATATCCAATTTAAAGGCCTATTATTTTTAAAAACCTCCTTGCACGACATCCTACTTCTCTTCTTTCCATTCTTTCGGTCTGCTCGAAAGGGTATTTAGGATATCCCTAGTCAAGGCTTTTCGGCTCGAAAGGCTAGTGCGATACCTGATAATTGTGCTGTTATTGATAATTCATGTTATTTTACTATCTTATGGTCCTTAATTTTCACAAATTCATTGTCACTTTATTGCAAAATGATAATTGATTAAATCTCTATTGTGTTGTATTTGCAGGATTAATGGGCCAAGAAATGAAGTGTCAAATGGGCCAATAAATTTGATTAGACCAAGAGAGAATAATGAGAGACTCTATTTTTTAAAATATTTCCTCTCTCTTTTTCTTTCAAAAATACTTTCTCGTTTTTAAAAATCCCTCTCCTATTTTCTAAAAAACTCTCTTTCCTTTCTTCTCTCCCCCTTCCTCTCTTTCTCTACTATTTATAAAACCTCCCCCTCTCTCTCTCACAACTATTCTCTTTCTCACCTTCTCTCTCTCCCTCTCTCCTCCGATTCCTTCCCTCTTCTCTCCCCTCTCCTTCCTGCGCATCTTCTTTCCCTTCTCTTCTTCTTCCCTCCTCTTCTTCTTCCCTTCTTCCTCTTTCCCGGTCTCTCTCTTTCTCGGTCTCACACAGAGCAAGCGGCAGCAGCACCCCTGCGCGGCCCGCCCGGCCGCCCGCCTGGCCGCGCGCGCCCCGCGCGCGCCCCTGCCGCTCGCCCCGTGCGCCCGCGCCTCGCCCAGCGCCCCGCCCGCCTGCCGCCAGCGCCGCCCGCCACGCGCCCGCGCCCCAGCGCCCCAGCCCGCGCGCGCCCCTGCCTGCCGCCCGCCTCTCTTCCTCTCTACGTGCATGCATGCACGTAGAGAGCGCGCTGCCCTCCTCTCTTCTCTCTCCTCTATCGCCGTCTCTCTCTCTCTCTCTCTCTCTCTCTCTCTCCTCTATCGCTCTCTCTTCTCGCCTCTCTCTCTTCTCTTCTCTCTCTCTCTCCTCTCTCTCCCTTCCCTTCTCTCTCTTTTCTCTCTTCTCTCTCTTCTCTTCTCTCTCACGGCTCTCTCTCTCTCTCTCTTCTCTCTTCTCTCTCCTCTCTCTCGCCTCTCTCCTCTCTCTCTTCTCTCTCCTCTCGTCTCTCTTATTCTCTCTCTTTTCTCTTTATTTCAATGTATTTCTTAATGGCTTTGGATTAGAATACACTCTTTGTGTTAATCATTTTGTTATTGTTTAAATAGATTATAGTTTTAAGTTGTATCTTGTGTTCTCTCCTTCCCTCTCTATCTCTCTCTTTATTTATTTACTTAGCTTAGATTTATTTAACACAACTTAGTTTTAATATCACCATGCTATTTTCTTAACTAAAACCCAACGTTTTCAACTCTAAAATCTAGTTCTCCGTGGATTCGACTCGGCTCTCACCACTTACTATTGTCAAAATAATTAGTGTAGGCCGATAATTTTGAGATTGTTAGTCACGTTTGTAACGACGCATTCGTGGGCTATCAATACCTAAACCCTAAAGCCAAAGGTGTTCAGTGCAAACCCCTAGTCGAAACTTTTTTCAGTTCCAAGCGACCTGCGCAGTAACCATGAACCCTTTAAAAAGACTGACGAATTCCGATTTAAACAGAACAAACACAAAGAAAGAAGATAGAAAAAGAAAGCCGTTTGAGTACTCAAAAAGAGGAATCTATTCGGGTTCTTCTTACAAAAACGCTCATTCACGAGATGAGCTACCCAAAAGAGGAAGAAGATACATTCAACTATTCAAGGGGCCTGCTCGGAGGGGCCGGCGCCATCGTTCCCAGGGGTCATCCGCCCTGCCTGGAAGTGCGAGAAACGCACTCCATCCAGGCGTGGATCCTGGGTCCGTCGTCGGCACTCGCGAAGGGCAGCTTCAAAGGCCTCACGAGCGTACTCGGTTGTGGCCATCCGTCATCCTCGGTCCTCTACAGCGAGGCCCACCTTATAACAAAGCGCGCCGTATTGCTCCAAGTCTTCCTTGAAGCATGGCCCCGCTTTGTATTCGGCAACTCCGCGAGCCTTGGCCACGGATAGCACGTTCGTTAGTGCCTCCTTCTCTGCCCGAGCAACGGCGAGATTGAGCTCAGAGGTGCGTAGTGTATCATGGATGTTCTTCACCTCCTCCTTCAGCTTGGCCTCCTGCTCTGATGCTGCGCCTGGAGCTCCTTCCAAAAGGTGAACTCAGCATTCCACATTTGTTGGTGGTTCTGAGCTCGTAAAGCCAGCCTCTTGAGCACTCCTAACGAGTGCGCGACACCGTCTACCAGAGCCTCTACGTCGACTGACTCATCCTCGTCAACGCGCTGCTCCTAGTAGACCTCCTCTGAGCACTCTGGGGCATCCCCGGGCCCTGCCCCTGGCACCGTGCCAACACCTCAAGGTGAGAAGTGCTGGGCAGGGTGGCAGACCCCTTGACGGTCCCTCTTGAAGTCTCTCTAGGGTTGCCTCCAAAAACGATGCCGAAGGTTGCAGCGGAGTCTTCGCCTTCAGCGATTGGTCAGGGGAGGTGATCCTCCTCGGAGCCAGCTTAGCCCTCGACAGTAGTGTTGGTCTACCCTGCAGAAGGAAACCTCCTTTGAACCACGTCGGGGCACCCGCGGCGGCTGTTGACCCTTGATCTCCCACAATAGCGGGAGACCCCCGAGGTCCCCCTCATCAGTTTCGATCGTTTGCTCGGCCTCGTGAGATCCTGCAGCACCTGTCTACGTTGGAGCCTCCATAGCTGCTTCGACGGGGGAGTGGGGACCGTTGCCTATGGGTGAACATGGGTCGGTTCGGTCCATTTGTTTGGGTTCATATTCTGGAAACTAAGTGAATTCACACTCTAAGTGATAAATGAAAGTCCAACAATGTTTTTAATGATGAATGAGTTGAATTGAGGTTTCATACATGTCAATTAACATGATACAATATTTGGTTATCTATGTCTTCATTATACCTAACTATACATGTTTTATCATGTATGTACAAATGCATATAACCAAGCCTTCTCAAATCATGAGAAAATGATCACAATCACAGTGTATACATGTACCTGTCGACAGACCCAAAGGTATATGTCGACAGATGCCACAGTTGTGATCAGACAGAAAGTACTGAGAGCACCTGTCGACAGATGCTCAGAGACCTGTCGACAGATGTCACAGACAGAAATGCCAGAGTTCTGTGTTTTGGCAAAACTGTCTCTACCTGTCGACAGATGAGTGTCGCCTGTCGACAGATGCCACAGGCCAGAGCAACACCTGAAGTCTGTCCATTGCAAATCTTTGCAATCTGTCGACAGATACCAGCACCGTCGAGACAGACAGAGGATCTTCAAATACGGAAACCTTCCTTCATATCCAAATTGTGTTTTCAAGTCCCACTCTCCACATGAAAACACAACTATATAAGCATCCTTTTGAAGAGAATCTCGTACAGAAGCAGCCACAACCAAAAACCCTAAAGCCAAGTCCAAGAGAAGAGAGTTGCTGCTGCTCTGCTTCAAGTCTGCAGTGCAGACCGAAAGATTTGTTGATCCTGCAGTACTGAAGATAGATCGTCGTGGATTCAACCTTCTCCATCAATCCAAAGCGGTCAAGTCGAAGTTTGAACTCCATCCAGGCGTTCTCAGAAGAGTTCCACATCAAGATTTACTCCTACACTCTGAACTCTTCTGTTTCATAATTCTCATCAACCGTGTGTGTGTGTTGATTCAAGCGTCTCTTGTGCTTGAGATCACGTGTGTGGTGTTGTTCTGATCGTGGGTGCACATCAGAAAACACGTGTGTGTGTGAGTTGTAGTCACCGAACTCGCTCATAAGTAGTTTATCTCTGTGTGTGTGTGTGTGCTGTGGATGTAGGATACACTGTTGTGTACTCCGAACCACGTAAATCTGCGTGTCTCGTGGTTTGATCGTTTCTACGATGGATGTTTGATAGACACGTTGCATATTCACACGCTAGATAGGTTTTCTACATCATCTACACATAGTCTAGATCTTGATACTGTCTTGATACTCTGTGCTTTAAGAAAAGAACGTGATAATAGTTTTTAAGAGACAGTAATCTATTCACCCCCCTTCTGGATTACCATATTGGGAATTCCGCAACCCTTCACAGTTTGGCTCATTTTTTGGCCAACCCGAATTGAACCGAATCCCAAGGCCAAACCGAACCGAACTGAACCGGTTCGGTTCAAACCGAAGTTAAGATACTTTATATCGAAAACATGGGTTTGGTGGAACGACTAAGGGCCTCGCTCACTCTTCCCGCAGGTGCCGGGTTCGAATCTTGGCTTTCCAGGTTTTTTTCTTAACAAAAATGGTCGGCTGGCATCTTTTTTACCAAAACCTTGTGGGCAAACGTGAGTTTCGAACCCGCGCCGCCCAGAAAAACCATTTGGCGCATGTTAGCCACTGCGCTATAGTTTTTTTTTATGTTACAAATACATATATAATATATATTCAGTTTATTCGATTCAGAAGCTGAAACCGAACTGAATTCTATAGGGGCCCAAACTGAACCGAACCGAACTGGTCGGTTCGGTTCGATTTTTCGGTTTGAACCAAATTCTGAACAGCCCTACCATTGCCCTTTGGCACCTCCACCGTGCGCACCGCCTCGTTGGCCGCGCCATAGGTTGACCCTTGGGCGGTGACGGCTTCGCCTACCGCCAAAGTCTGCTGTGCGGCTATTGTGCTGGATGCTTTAGCTGCGGCCACAATGTCTATTCGGCCCGCAATGGGGCCTTGGGGCGTGGACGCCCCCACTCGCTCATCTGAGGAGCTTTTCATCAAAATGGTCGCTGACCACGACCAGCCCCAACTCAGAGAAAACCCCTTCCTTCGACAGGGCCCGTCTCTATCACAGCATGTGCCTCGATTATTCGACCACCTTCGTCAGCTTCCGCTATTTTCGCATCTGAAGCTGGGGAACCTCCTCTTCCCCCTCTGCCTCTTTGGCCTCCTCCTCGGCCACAGGCTGCGCTGCCTTCTTCGACACCACTATCGCCCCGGATTTCCTCTTAAGACATATCAATGGAGGCCTCTTTTTAGGGGCCTGGGGCTGGCGGGCGCCGCTCCTCGGCTATGGGGTGCGAACACCCTCATTTACGTAAACCAAGCAGGAGGTCCAACACGTCTCCTCGACATAATCCTCCATTGGCCTCCTGGTCCCGACCAGCGCCAACTCCTCAGTGTCTGCACAAGGAAAGATAGACAAAAGGCAGCCACTTGATAACCCAAGGAAAGTGAGTTCTGTAACTTACCTCATGGTCGTCTTAGACCATGCTGGACAAGTTGGAACTCCGTCAAGAATCTTCGGCATTCTGAACGGACGCCAGGTTTCAGGCTGTTCGAGCCCTAGCCTCATCCGAATCAAGAAGGGTAGGAATCCTTCCGGGCGTCCGAACTCAAGTGAGAAACCCCCACTCCGGTGCATCTTCTCGATGACCAATGAAGAAGATGCGATGCATCCAACCTTTGTTGTAGGATGTTTCTTCCGAAGTTGATCTGCATCCTATTAGGCGGTGTTTGGTGTGGTAAACACTTTCTCTAGACAGCGGCGAGGACGCAAGACTGAATTGCGCCCAGAAGACTTCCGCTGACCCCGAACACCCCGGAGCTTGCAGATGACAGAGACGCAGATTGTCCTCCACAAATTCGCCGTCAGCTGGATGGGCGCAATCCCCCATGTGTTCCTAGTGCCCGCACACTTCCAGCAACGATAGTCGGAACCCTGCTTCTAGCAGGTCCAGGGAGAGGGTGAAGCATCCTGGTTTGTTCACTAGATAAGACTCCTCCTCCTTCGCCAGGATGATGTCGTATTCAGCGCCGATCCAGAACCGCTCGCGGAGGCCTTCGTAGGAGCGATATTTCGGCCCCCGGGCCGCCGTCGACGCCGCCCACTCGCTCCAGTGACAGCGATGCTCTTCCCCTTCTGCGACATGGCTGGCAGAAGAAGAAGAAAGCGAAGAAAGAAACGAGGGAAACCATAGACCAACAGAAGATTAGACTCAGAAGATTGGAGAAGGAAGGATTTTCGAAGGCGTAAGCCTCGCCTTCACCCCACCTCTTCCTTATAAGGAGAAGGGTGCGCAGAATTCGAAAAATCAGAAGCAGTGTTTCCCTCGCTTCCAATGACCCGTTCGAATGTACGGAGCAAGCTTCGCCGCTCACACGTCATCTCCGCTATCATGAGGGTTGCCGTCCCCGAGGAGAAAGCCAACGGCGTTCCCCTAGCGCCGTTCGCACCGCCACGGTCAATATCGCATTTATTCAAGTCATGTCCGAGCAGACCTCCCACTCTCAGTGCGTGATCCTCGCACCAATATGAGAGCGTGGGAAAGTGTGGAGGCTATTTCTAGCCTCCTGTGCCCGCGGGCCCATCAAGGCCCTATACGACCCATTTTTCGACCCCTCTAGATGCCAGGCTCCGGCCTTTAAGCCACGTGTCTTCGGACAGCTTCCGAACACGACATGGCAACCCAAGGCGTTCTAAGGTCTTCCAAGGGTGGTCTCTGGGCACCCCCAACCTGTTCGGTCCAGGCTTGGCCTACCGAACAGGTTCGGCTCGAAGCACGCTATGGCCCCATCTGCACAAGCTGCGCCTCCAGGTACCGAGCACGCATCAAGACTGCTGAATAGACCCTCCGTGCGGCTCCCGACCAGGAGAGCAGGGAAGCTCCTCACCTCTTAGCAGCGGTTACTACGGCAGCACCGCACGTGCCCCACGATCTAGGGAGCATTAACTGTAGCCCCTCAACGGGCGCCTCAATGGTAACTCCCCACTAAAGACGCCAACCGACACGCCCTTTCAGGCATCATCAAACGGCAAGCACACCCAACCGTTTCAAAACCTTCGCCTATAAAAGGCACATGTATACCCCATGCAAATGTAACGCACCCTGGCTTACACTTACTCCACGCGAGGCACACACTAGCGAATCCTCCTTCCTCAAGTCTCTTTACAGTCGTCTGACTTAGGCATCGGAGGTTCCCCCCGTTCTCCAACTGGGCCCCCCTGATCCAGTTCTGGTCTTGTAGGCTATCGTCCGCACCGGCGACCGTCTTCCTTCCTCTCTCAGTGGAGGCCCGTTTGGCTCCGGCCCAAACAGGAAAACCCACCACAATGTCATTTGCATCTCTTGAGAACAAGCGCTTGCACATTACGAGAGTTTTGACCACATTTTTTTAGAGTTTTATTCAGTTTATTTTTAAATTGAAGTTTATTTCCTGAATTCTGATTGCAAAATTAAGTTTGTTTTGATATTGTTGTGATTTATATCTGAATTTTGATTGAGAAACAAAAACTTGTGTGTTGGGTTTAGGTTTTTTTTTACTAAAAATAAAGTCTTTTTTATGACTTGGTTAAGTTAAAATATACTCTGAAAAAAGTGCGATAGGTTTTTAGAACTGGCTGAACTGTCACACCTATTTTGTCAACATGCCTTCCTCTCTTCTCTGTTCTTCCTTAATGTCTCTTCTACCATGTGACCTTTAAGAGCTCAAATGTTTTTGTCTCTTACATATATTAACTAATTTAAAAATAAGCTACAAATTCATTAGGAGTTTCCATTTTTTTTACTTTATTTAAATTTATTACAAACTTCTGACTATCTGCATGTTTGAATACATGTCACTTATCTAGACTAAACACTTAAAAATATTCGGGTGACAGGCCTAAAAAAGAACAATCACTAAGTGACGTGGGCTTGGGCTTATGAGTAACCAACAATATTCTACTTAAAGATAGTACTAGAATTATATTGATAATATGAAAATATTATAAATTAAAGATAATTATGTTTTAGGTAAGTGATCATGTCTTACATATAATTTACCATCTCTTTCAATTTTCTTAGTGTCATATTAATATTTTATTATAAATTTTATGACGTACAGTTTTGTTATGTTTTTAGATTTTTGGTGTTGATCTAATAGAATATATCGATCATATCATAATATTATATATTGATCATATTGAAGTGGTGGTGGTGATGGTGGTAGTGAAGGTGGCGTTGATCGGCTCAGACCGCTGCAGTATGATGTATACCATCCAATTTATATAATAGTACTAAATTACAATCTATATGGTTTAACAGTCCATCAAATTCCAATAGATTTCTCGATCTAATATTGATCTGTCGAAAAATTTGTCAATAATCACAACAAGAAAAAATGGTTTTTCGATGAACACGATTTCGTCGGAATCCGCTGGAAATCCGTCGGAAAACATTCCTTCTGACAGCTTTCCGGCGAACGACCATCGGAAAAAAAGTGTCAGAAATTACCGATGGGAAAAAAATTAGTCGGCAATCTGTCAGGATTTTTGACAGAAATATTAGTCAGAAAATCCATCAGAAATTCCGACCAATCTACCGACGACATAATCCGTCAGCAAATTCTGACGGATAATTCGGTCAGAAAATCAGTCGGAACTTCCGACAGATTCACCGACGGAAAAGCCGTCGATAGTAGGTAACTTCTGACAGAATATTCGTCAGTAAACCATCGAAAAATCTGACCATTTTGCCGACAGATAAATTTCGTCGGCAGTCTTGTGCGCCGACGTTATTTTCGACGGATACTGTCAGTCAAAAAAATCCGTCAGAAATCGTCCACCTACTTTTTTTAAAATATAATTAAATAACACTGATAAATTACAAAACCTGCTAAAAATAATGATAAATTACAAACTTTCTAAAAAAAATATTTATACGAACATCCACAATAAATAACAATTAACATAAAGCATCATCATAACAATATGAAACTATAGAATAATAGAAATAAAAATCAAGAAAGATATGTTGGATCATCCGTTGTCCCCGCCTCATGATCGTCACGTGTTAGAAGATCCTATATTAAAAAAAAATATTATAAACATAATAAAAATAATATACAAATATTATTTTTCAAATTTAAATTAAAACATATGGATATTCACTAAGTTTAATTGGAAATATTTCTGATCCTTTAAACTTGAATTTTATTTTAGTTAGTAGTTTGAGTGTTGAACCCAATCCGAGAATCCGAATAGAATTCTGTCAATTCTCACACGTCACTCTCACCCACCCGGTCATGTTGGAGCGAACGGCACGCCAATCAGATCCTTATTTCTTATTTTTGACCCTTAGGTTCGTGTTCTGATCCTTTACACAGGTTTTTTTAAGATTAGTGGTTTGAGTGTCGAATTCAAACCAGAATCCCATTAAGATCTGTCAGTTTCTCACACATCACTCTCACCCACCCGATCATGTCGGATGAACGCACGCTAATCGGATCCCTATTTCTAATTTTGGACCCCCGGTTGCGTGTTCTGATCCTTTTCATTTAGGTTTTTTTCATATTAGTGATTTGAGCGCCAAACCCAAACTGGGAATCCCATTAGGATTCCGTTAGCTCACACGTCACTCTTACCCACCCAGTCGTGTCGGAGCGAACGACTCACCGATCGGATCCCTTTCTGATTTTTGGACTCCGGGTTATGTGTTTTTGTTTTATCCATTTCATTTAGTTTTTTTTTAGATTAGTGGTATGAGCGCCGAACCCAAACTAGAAATCTGATTAGAATTCCGTCAGTTCCCACACGTCACTGTCACCCACCCGGTCGTGTCAGAGGAAATGGCACGCCGATCGGATCCCTATTTCTGATTTGGACCCTCAGGTTGCATGTTTTGATCATTTACACTTAGGTTTTTTAAGATTAGTGATTTGAGCACCAAACCCAAACTAGGAATCCCATTAGATTCCGTCAGTTCCCACACATCACTGTCACTCCCCGGTCATGTCGGAGTGAACACATGCCGATCGGATCCCTATTTCTGATTTGGACCCCCGGGTTACGTGTTCTGATCTTTACACTTAGTTTTTTTAGGATTGTGGTTTGAGTGTTTGACCCAACCGGGAATCCCATTAAGATTCTGTCAGTTCCCACACGTCACTCTCACCCACCCGTTCATGTCGGAGTGAATGGCACGCCGTCGAATCCTATTTCTGATTTTGGAGCCCTAGGTTGCGTGTTTTGGTCCTTTTCATTTAGGTTTTTTTTAGATTAGTGGTTTGAGTGCCCGAACCCAAACCGGAAATCCGATTAGGATTCCGTCAGTTCCCATACGTTACTGTCACCCACACGGTCGTGTCGAACTGAACGGCACGCCGATCGGATCCCTATTTCTGATTTTGGACCCCGGGTTACGTGTTTTGATCCTTTACACTTAGGTTTTTTAAGATTAGTGATTTGAGCGCCGAACCCAAACCAGGAATCCCATTAGGATTCCGTTAGTTTCCACACATCACTGTCACCCACCCGGTCTGTCGGAGTGAACGACATGCCGATCAGATCCCTATTTCTGATTTTGAACCTCCGAGTTGTGTTCCGATCCTTTACACTTAGGTTTTTTTAAGATTAGTGGTTTGAGTGTCGAACCCAAACTGGGAATCCCATTAGGATTCCGTCAGTTCCCACATGTCACTCTCACCCATCCGGTCATGTCGGAGCAAACGACACCGATCGGATCCCTATTTTTGATTTGGACTCCCGGGTTGCGTGCTTTGATCCTTATCATTATATTTTTTTTTAGATTAGTGTTTGAGCCCTGAAACGGGAATTCGATTAGGATTCCGTCGTTCCCACATGTCACTGTCATCCACCCGGTCGTGTCGGGTGAATGGCACGCCGTGGATCCCTATTTCTTATTTTGGACCCCTGGTTGCGTGTTTTGATCCTTTACACTTATTTTTTTTATGATTAGTGTTTGAGTGTCGAACCCAACCGGGAATCGCATTAGGATTCCGTCCATTCCCACACATCACTCTCCCCCATGCGGTTGTGTCGGAGTGAACGCCACGCCATCGGATCCCTATTTCTGATTTTGGACCCCCGGGTTGCGTGTTTTGATCCTTTACACATGTTTTTTTTTAGATTAGTGATTTGAGCACGAACCCAAATCAGGAATCCCATT
The DNA here is from genome assembly GCA_014218235.1 of Colocasia esculenta. Taxonomy (NCBI): domain Eukaryota; kingdom Viridiplantae; phylum Streptophyta; class Magnoliopsida; order Alismatales; family Araceae; genus Colocasia; species Colocasia esculenta. The sequence continues at coordinate 40,210,239 of CM024763.1, read as the reverse complement.
AGGATTCTGTCAGTTCCCACACGTCACTGTCACCTACCCGGTCGTGTCGAAGGGAACGACACGCCGATCGGATCCCTAATTCTGATTTTGGACCCCCAGGTTGCGTGTTTTGATCCTTTTTATTTATGTTTTTTTTTAGATTAGTGATTTGAGTGCCGAACCCAAACGAGAATGATTAGAATTCCGTCAGTTCCCACACATCACTGTCACTCACCTGGTCGTGTCAGAGTGAACGGCACGTCGATCGGATCCCTATTTCTGATTTTGGACCCCGGTTGCGTGTTTTGATCCTTTACACTATAGTTTTTTTTATGATTAGTGATTTGAGCGCCGAACCCAACCGGAAATCCCATTAGGATTCTGTCAGTTCCCACACGTCCTGTCATCCACCTAGTCGTGTCGAAAGAAACGGCACGCCGATCGGATCCTATTTCTGATTTTTGGACCCACAGGTTGCGTGTTTTGATCCTTTTCATTTAGGTTTTTTTTTCATAGATCTTTTTTTTTATATACTATCAAGTGGCTTTTATCCTTCCATAAGTTGATTGTATAAAGGGGCCTTCTTTTTAGGTTTCTTAATTAGATTTCTTTTTCCCTTTTGAGATCTTTGGACACCGACTTATAATTGAGCTGGGTGGCCTCCAATTGTATTTGAGGATAAATATCAGACATGTCTTTAATGAGTTTTAAGCATTACTTTATACCCTGCTACAAAGTTACAAATACAAGTACTTATGACTTACGTAGAAAAAAAGTAGGTAATTACATACTACGTAGTTACACAGTTAACTATATAACTACATCATACCCTGTTATACATTACAAAAAGAAGTACTTATAGACTTACATAGAAAAAAAGTAGTAATTACATATTTACGCAGTTACACATTAACTGTGTAACTACTTCATACCCTACTATAAAGTTTACAATAAAAATACTTACAGACTTACGTAGAAAAAAACACGTAATTACATATTTACGCATTTACACAGATAAATGTGTAAGTACTTCTAACTTGTTACACAGTTATAGATACAAGGACTTACATTTTACATATTTATGCAGTTAGACAGTTAATTGTGTAACTACTTCATAAATTGTTACACAATTAAAGATACAAGTACTTACAAACTTACATAAAAAAAAAGTAATTACATACTTACGTAGTTACACATTAACTGTGTAAGTATTTCATACACTGCTACAAAGTCACATAAGAAGTACTTACACACTTAGGGCATCAAAAACTATGTACTTACATAATTACAAGTTAATATTTTTAGAGTAACAGGTTCTTTTGCTCTACTATAACTCTGTAACTAGGATACTGGTAGAAACAGTGTAGTAAATAACAAATAGTGGTGAGACAAAAGTCTCCGACTACTACGGCTGGATCTGGATCAAACATTGCTGGCAACAAACCTCTGGCAACTATCGGATGTGGATCTACTAGGAGAAAGGGGGCATGTGGAACCAATGTCTACCGGAACACCAACTACCAACCCACCTCTGCCACGAATAGAAGAAATCGCAACCAACTTAGGAAAGTCCACCTGAAGCTAGCATCCTTCACAAAAATGGCAATCCTGTGCTCCTCTTCGCAGTGCCGTGGCGACAAGCCTTTCGCCATTGTGTGCCTTCTTGAAAAGGCATTAAAGTCGGAGACGCTTACGGGGATCATGGCTGGGGTAGAATTGACATTTAGAGAATGAAGTTAAGGCTAGAATTGAAAAATAAAGCCGTATAAAGAAGAGACTATGTGGGCGGGAAAAACTGACAGGAACGGTAAATAAATCCACGTCCTTGCCAAAGACCAACAATTAATTCTCCCTATTTTATAATCTCAATTTTTTTATAATATCTGTAAAGTAGGATAATCTTTCACTGGTTAGAAAAAATCTGCAAAAGTATTTATCAAATAAATACAAAAAATAAGGAGCTACAAACAAACATCTGATATAATAAATTAATATTTAATATGTATATAAAATACAAATATAGAGGTCGATTGAAATAAAAAAATCTCGGACATGCCAAAGGCATCTCTTATTTAACTTAGATGAATTTTACAATATATTAAAATATCAAACTAAATTTCTAAAATATTCATAAATGTAAATTAAAATTACTTTTTCAATCTTGATTCTTATATATGTTAATGATCCGAGCTGAATTGAATAGTAACTTGCTTGATCTCAACTCCTTCAATCAAAATCGAGTTCGAACATGACTCAATACTCGTCGAGTATTTACATTTCATCTCAATTCATTTTTTAGGTACTTGAATTCAGCTCCAAGAATTACTCGTTTACACAAACGAGTTTGAATTTGAAACCAAGCTGATCTGGGCATTTAAACTAG